>JARYZH020000405.1:0-230577 GCA_030021035.2 Notholithocarpus densiflorus
ATCAACAAGTACTCCATTTTGCTTGGTACGACGACATGCAGGTGGGACAAGAGTTAAAGCATAAATAACGGAATCATCTCACTTAAAATTATCTTTAAACCAAGATATTGTCTCAAACATTGCAATCCAAGAGTTCTTCAAGGTGTGCGATTGTCAACATTTTTTTCTTTTATTTATTTATTCATAGATTTTTAAAGCTTTTTTTTTTTTTTTTTTTTTTTGTAAAAAGTAGAATCACATTTTAACCAATTTTCAACAAACAAATTTTTATCAAAAAATTGCAACCAAAGTCCAAACAGACATAATGTTACCATGTGTCGGGGGCGTTTTTGCGACAAAGGCCAAAAATGCGAGAATAGCCCAAATCTCCCTTTGTGTTCTTTAGAAGTGATTGTGGAGAGTATCAAGCCCAAAATTCCAATATTTAGTAAATAAAGGCTAATGGTGCTTTAACAAAAGAGAAATCAAAGTGCCAATAACCAAAATTCATAGAAATATAGCAGGTCTGAAACTTTGACCCACAATCAGTGAGAAGAGAAATTGAGAGAGGTTGTGAGGAAGAGAGGAAAGGTTCCCCTGTACATATGTTTTCTTCCCCAAGTTTCGAAATTGTGATAATGTTAATTGGATGAATGGACTTTTGCTCTAAAGTTTCAGCTTTAAGAGTAAAACGTGGTTGGCCTGTTTTGAATCTAAATAGAGGCTTTTATATTGAGTTTTGGGTGCTCTTAGTGACTGGTTTTTGGGCTAAAATATGAGGCTACGGACCTCTAAGGTGTCAAATTGATGGTTGGTTTAGATTTGCTTTAATTGGGTAAAAGAGTTAGCTTGCTTTATGCACAATTTGGGAAATATTTGACTAAGCCCCCATTGACTCCTCATTTTCAATCGTTTCAAATTCTTGGGAGGCTCACCTAAGTGAGGGCTAGTAGCTGGAGTTGGCCAATGCGAGCCAACTATGTTTTAAAGGCAAAAATTTTGGGCCACAGTTAGCTAAAGCATAAAAACTCTTTTGGGGTGAAAATTTCGGGTATAAGACCTCCTCCATGAGCCTGAGGTGTTATCAGCTTCTCTTACCCACTTGGCAGCACGCTTGGGTTGGGCTCATGCAAAAAGTCCAAAAAGAACCGACTCATACCCTCCAAACCACACTCTCTCAATTTCTCCAATATGTTACATGAGCTTAGACCATGCTTAAAAGAATAAAATATAATACAATACATGAATTGGGCTTGTAAAAAAATGTGCGTGAAAATGGGTATCAACACCATGTCATCCACCCTAATATTTAGAAGCTCAAATATGAAATTCTAAATAAAACATTTTGCAGTCATTATTTTTCATAAATGTATGTATGTATGTATTTTAAATTCAAATCTTGTATCAAATCAAAAGTGTAATCCATCTTGGTCATTTTTTTTTTTAATTCTCCTTTCTTTTAATTTCCACACAATTTTTCAGTTTTTTTTTGGAAGTTAGACTTAGTGGTTAGGCCAATTTTGACTTTACTCACTTGAGGTAGTCTCTGATAGACAACCGTTACCAACCTCTCACCTTGTCATTAGAAAAATATATTTTAACATAAAAAAACATCAAAGAAAACAGATCAAACATCTCTCAAGAAAAAAATTTCTCATCATTTTTCGGGGATTCATTAACACAAAATGACAGAAAGAGAAGTCATGAGCACGCACTCGCAAAAGTATGCTCTCATACAATTGCTTGCAGCGTGTGCTCACTCTCTTCTATCAGTCTTCCATTTCCCTTTTTGTCTTTGATAAATAGTCTATGTGCGTCTTTGTGGATTAATTTATACACAACCAAAACAAAGAAGAAGTATTTTTTTTGTAGTAGTAATCTAATCCATCTACATGACAAACGCAAATAATTAATACCCATCACTCCCTCCTATCCATCAGAGCTAGCCTATGAACAACCCCAGGCCCAATTCCTTTCTCTGAGAGTGTGTTTGTTTGGAGGTGAAATAGGGTAGATGGAAAATTTTGGAGAAAAAATAGGAAAGAAAACTTTTTTGGTGTGTGTTTGGTTAGGTAGGGAGGAAGGAAAATAAGCTGTGGGGCCCAGGTGTTTTCTCCCTAGGCCCACCAAAATGTTTTCTCTCTAAAATGGAGAGAAAACTAAGTGAGGATGAATTTTTTTCTTGATTGACAAAAATGCCCTTGTTTTCTTCAAGTTGTTTTTTTTTTTTTTTTTTTTTTCCTTCCCCTGGGTAGTAACGTTGCCCCCTTTTTTTTTTTGGGGGGCAACAATGTTGCCAGTAACGTTGCCCCTTTTTTTTTTTTTTTCTTTTTTTGGGCAATCACGTTGCCAATTGCCACCTTTTTTTTTTCTTAGGCATTAACGTTGCCTCTTTTTCTTTTTTTTCTTTTAATTTTCTAGGGCTTAGGCGTGATTTTTGTTTTTTTTTACTAGATGTGATTTTTTTTGGGACATGATTTTTATTTATATGATAAATTTGGGTGATTGCTCTTTTTTGTGTGGTTATTTGTCACTTTTTTGTTTTAATTGGGCATCATTCTTTAATAAGGGTATAGGGTAAATTTATTCAAATTCATTTTTTTCATCCCTCCAATTTTCCACTCCCAACCAAACAAAAAGAAGAGAAAATAAAATCTTTTCTATCCTCCCACTTTTCCATCCTCCCACCATTTTCTATCCTTCCACTTTTCCACCCCTCCAACCAAACGGACCCTGAGTTTCTAACCACCAAAAGAAAGGAGTCCCCTTTATAATTTGTTTCAAGCTCCATTATTTTGTCCAATCTCAAAAGAAGAAATTGGTGGTTTTTTACTTCAATGTGAGACGTGGGCTGTGGAGAGATTTGAAGCAGTGAAACTATTGTTTTTTTCTACTAGCCAAGGAAAAGAAAGAAAGATTGTGTTTTTATAGTTAGGTATTTAACAAAGACATGGTTGAAATTTAAGAAGACTACATAAGGAATAGTAGAAATCTGCAAAAGTTGATCCAATATCATAGATTTTTCCCGTTGATTTGCTCTAAATCTTGTGTTAATGAATTCCAAGAAAATGGTATGAGAAAGTTTTCTTGAGAGGTGTTTGATCCGTTTTCTTTTAGGCTTTTATGTTAAAATTTGTTTTTCTAACGAAGTGAAGAGGTGAGTAATGACTCTCCAACAGAGACTATCTTAAGTGGGTAAAGTGATAATTTTCAAATCACAAATAACAAAGTTAAAACGGGTCTAACCACAAGTGGATTAAGTCTAATTTCCCCCAAGTTATAACATCTTCAACCAATGAGCTCTTAGCTTCGAGCCAGTAAGAAGGGTTTCCGCACACTTTACATTAGCTTTATCCATACGATTGAGTCCTTGGGTTTCCAAAATAGTATTAAAAGAAGTGCTTCAAATACTATGATGCCAGCTAAAAAGCTTGTGTTATGTGACTGCAAAACAAAGCATGTTTCTTAACTTTTGAAACTTTGTAGCAGCAACAAGACATCATAAAGATCAACCACCAAGAGTCTCTCACAAAATTAAATTTCAATTATTGTTGATGACCAAAAGTCCTATGAATCTTCTTACTCTATATATAAATAGCAATTGGTGTAACTTTATAGCAATGTTACACATCTTAATAACTTGCTATTGAATTCATATTTTGAAAATCCAATCATTGAATTACATGTTCTATATGTTCTTAATATGTATGCCTATTGTCATACCAATTGGATGTAATTTACCATTTGATCCATTAAACTCATTTTTTATGCATTATTTTTAATTACAAAAACTATAATTTAAACAAATGATTGATGACGTGACTATTGATTTTTGATCATTTTTAAATTTTGTAAGCATGGAGAATATGCGAATATAATGTAATCTAGCGGTGGATTTATTAATTTTTATATTTAATTAAAAAATATTAAGTGGTGCAATATTACTTAAAAGTTATATTAGATGTAACTTGAACGCAACCCATATATATATATATATATATATATTATAAAGTTGTGATTTCCAACTATGTTGTGTTGGCTTTAATTTTGTGCCAAATTTGATTGTAATTTCTTCAATCATTTTCCCTGTATATATGTGCGTTTAATTGTAAGGGATGAGTGTGAGAGATTGTTAAAGACTCAAGCTTCCAAGGATAAACAAGTGGATTTCGCGACTGGCTCGCAACTATTTCGCCAGAAGTTTACCCGCGAAAAGAGCCACATGTGGAGCACATGACTGGAAGATGAAGAGTTGTGTCAGGTTGGATTTTTTGCGAGTGTCTCGCGGGTAAGGCCAACCCATGAAGGACTCGTGAAACTCTCTGTTTGACAAAAAGCTATGTTTTGCTTTGCCATGTCTTTACCCACACTATATATACTCTCATTACCCACAAATTGGAATGAGTACTTTTTAGAGAGAAAACCTTAGAAAATACACTTGAGAGTTAGAGATTGTCATCCCCATAATCATCTACACATTTCCTTGTGGTTTTCCTCAACTCCTACCTGTCCATCTCTATATCTTTGAGAGGTTGCTAATTCAAACACTTACCATACCCATCCTGAGTGTAAAGTGAGATTTTGATGCTACTGGAAAGCATTGGAAGGAGCCATTCATTGTTGGATGCAATCGAGCTGAATTGCGAGATTCGGAAAGTTAGAGAAGACAAGACTCCGAGAAGTTAGTTGGCAGCAGGAGCTTGGAGGGCTCAAGTACACGGGGTAGACTAGGCTTAAAGGGTCTTTTGTTATTCGTGTACTCCAACTTTATTCTCTAGTGAATTGATTTCGACTTGGAGGGTCGCAGAGAGGTTTTTTGCTGAGTTCTTCGGTTACCTCTTCGATAACATGTCTCGGTGTTATCTTGTGTTTGCATCTCTCTTTCCTACTCTTTAAGCTTTCATTTTATTGTTAATAATAGATGAATATGGCTTAGGGTAGTGTTAATGATTATTTGCGCTTATTTACTTTTGTTCCGCACTTAGTATAAATTAGAGTAAAAGCTATCTAGCCGTAATTTTTAATTAGAGGTTTGAACAAGCTCGTGTTTTAGCACAAATCCGAGCTTTCATATATAGGTGTGTGTGTGTGTGTGTGTGAAAAAGCTTTTTTGGAGAGGTGTTTGATCTGTTTTCTTTTATGTTTTTGTGTCAAAATGTATTTTTCTAACGGCAAGGGAAAAGGTTGGTAACGGTTGTCTAACAAGGACCATGTCAAGAGGGCAAAGTAACAATTTTCAAATCACAGATGTCAAAGTCAAAACGGGTCTAACCACATGTATGTTAAGTCTAATTTCCCTTTTTTTTAATAAAAAAATATTAAATTTAAAATTATTTATTAATAGTGTTTTTTTTTTTTCTTTTTCATAACAAATAGGGTGAAGGGATTCCATTCAAAAACATATTCTCCCTCTGGGTGAGACCAAGTTGAGCCACAAGGCCTTTAGCATCATTAAAGCCAATTAATAGAGATTGGTTAGAAACTTTAGTATTTGTTTGAGAACAACTTATTTAGTTTTTTATTTAAAGTATGCTAAAGTATACTTATATTTTGAAAATGTGGAAAAAAAAAAAAAAAAAAGACTTTAAAAAGTTATATATAAAAGTTAAAAAACAAAAAACTAGCTTATAAGCTAGCCCGAACACAAAGTTGTGCATCACATCATCATGTAATCCACAGACAAAAGATAGCCACACTGTGTCCTAGCCCAGGATAACCAAGCCCCATTCCGCGTTTAAGTCTCTGGCCATCAGCCCATCACAATAATAACTAGCTCAGGTACTACAAGCGTGACTAGCGCATCACCATCCTCTTCGTCCCATGAAAGAAACAAAAACTAGTACAACAATACATGTAGCAGTACCTTCTTTATAATGGTCCATATGTCCAGAAAAATAAACATCTTCACAATCAACAAATCCATCCTTTACACAAAGATCCTAGTAACTCTGAAAAGGTTTAATCTATAACTGTTGAGAGAGAACAATTAAAGAGCAGAAAAAAAATCTATGTTGCTCTTTTCTCAAATACACTTCGGGACCAGAAGCAGATTACAAACGAAAGACAAAATGAAGAAAATCCAGTCATAGGATGAAACATTCTACATATATGTTAATTTGGATAAGACTCTTGGATAGGTTGGTTCAGATCAATACAAAACATGACGAGTCTTAGAGTCTGAGAAAAGTAATCAACATTACCTGCTCCATTCATGGTAAGAATCTGACCAGAATATTAGAAAACCAGTCAGAGCTATTACTCTCACAAATTGCCCACTTGAGGCCCTTCACAATCCCCATCTGCTCAATTGGAAGAGTACAGGAGCAGAAATGGTAAAAATATATTATCCACATACAGACCATGCCATTGGACCTGAATTTTTATGTATTAAATATGTTCCAGTGATGGTCATTCGGTAGAATTTCCTTTATCTTCTCAAGCCTCTTGAGGATGTCTAAGAAAGGAGGTCTTTGGTTCATGTCATGGGCCCAACATTGCTCTGTTAATCTAAAACCATTGAATATGAAAAGAGATTAGCAATCTGATTGTTCAAGTTCTAGTGTATATCTAGGATGATATTTACAAAAGTTTTTTATTCATATAGCAACAGTACTTTTCTTCTAAACAATAACAGAGTATCCAATTGTAAATCAGCATCCTAGTGCATGTTGAACAACATGACATGGTTTTGGTTGAATAGATTACATAAATGCTGAATACATGCAAATAAATCTACTGAGAACAGTGTCAGAGTCTAAGAAAAAGAAGATCAGAAATTGCTAATGCAAATCAATGAAAATATTATGAAGATAGTATAACTAATGACCATGAGATAACCAATTTGGCTGATTAGAATCCACAGTTATTCGCTATAATGGGTTTTATGAATTTCTTCAATCTACCAAAAAGTTATTTGCTCTAAATCATTATCTACGCCAAATGAGAGACCAAAGAGGCACAGTTCATACAAGTAGATGTCAAGAGAAAAGAATGAGCAATTGCACATAGCTAAAAAGCATATGGCAAGTTGGGATTGGGAAAACAAGGACAATTAGATATGAAAGCAATCGGGAATTAGTGATAGTACCAATACAATACAAGATCAGCAACAATGGTTTTCTCGTGGAACAAAATTAGCCAATGGACCAGTTAGAAGAGATTAGTTCTGTTGAAGGTGTTGCAGGAACAACAGGGAGATGAAAAAGAACATGAGACAAGGCTGTAAGGAAGACAAAACAGCTGACAATTTTTTTTTTTGGCAAAAAAGGTGGCTGATAATTTCAACAGTTCATGTACCTAGACCACAAGAAAAGAAGAGAAAGGAAAAGAGGAAATATGTGTACCTAGACAGAATAGAATGACGACAACAACAATTTGTGCAGCTAAAAATTAGTTTGGGTAAAGCTTTGTTGAGTCAAATTATTAATGATTATACAGCTGAAAAATCTTAGATTCATTTTATTAGGAAAAAAAATATGATTCATAGTTGGGCCATGCATGCATGACAAAAGAAGCAACTTTGTGGTTGATAAAATTTTCACAACAAACTTACTCTCTCAATTCAGGGATATTATATCCTTTTGAGCGAAATGTAGGCCTGTTTCCCTCACTCACATATTTTGCTGCTTCATAAGGCTCAAGGTTTGCAAGTGGTGGGTCCCCTTCAAGCATCTGGATTAGTTGGGAACATTATGAATTAGAACCAATTTCAAGTGTTTTGAGATCTTATCTCAAATCCTTACAGAAGCAAGCATTACCTCATAAAGTATCATTGCGAAAGAGAAGACATCAACCTTCTTATCATATCTCCGGTGCTTGAAAACTTCAGGAGCCATATACCGGTCTTTTGTTTCATTTCCACACCCATAAGAAGGGAAGAAATAATTAAGTTTTCAGTATTATAAATCGTATTTCAATGTACAGAAGTTATCAGAGACACTCACAACTTCCAGTCTCTCCAGTCATTTTGTAAACATCATGAGTATTCTGAACCTTGATGAGCTTGCTTAGTCCAAAATCTCCAACTTTTAAATGGTCTGCACTGGAATTGACTAGAAGAACATTCCTGAAATTTATAAACATATTTCATCAGGTAAAATAAAATGAAGGTACAGAGGCCAGCGACATGTTCTTGATGATGAAAACCAGAACAAAAGAAATAAAATGTAACCATTTCAATTGGGGAAAACAGCATTTCATCCTATGAAGACTAATAATCTCCTAATTACAAGGATATGTTAGTATACTGATTAGAGCATGACATCAGTAGTTACCAGTAAAATATAAAGAAGTTAATATGCCCACCAAAATCTGAAACAGAATAAACTCACCTTGGTTTTAGGTCCCGGTGAATTATGACGTTTGGCTCATTGTGAAGATAAGCCATGCCTCTGCCCACATAAGATAATAGAAATCAGATTAGCATAACAATTGAACTCCCTTGAGTTTGTAAATTTGTTTTTTTTTTTTTTTAATAACAAACGATATATTGAGTTTGTAAAATGATCTTTGTAAAAAAACTTAAGCAATGTAATAGAGGGTTATGCAAATGCCATAGATTTTGTATAAACTCAAATTGCGGATTCAGCAGTATGCAATTAATTTATTTTAATTGATGTCAAAATTAACCCATGGAGCCTAATCTTGATTCCTGAGGTAATACACAAACAGATGTCCAAAAAAGAGGATGATATAAGCAGAAGCAGAACTCCAATCAATGCAACTAACACACACACACACACATGTGTGAGCGTGTGCATGCATGTATAATTTTTTTCCACATTTCTTCCCTTCCCTTCAGTTGATGAGGATACAAAGCAGCCCAATTAATTGTGATTAACGAATGTAGTTCTGGATATGTATCTCTCTATACAAAATTAGTTCATACAACCCCAAAAAAAGAGTGAAACTAAAATGAACTTTTCTACTTAAGTACAACAATTATTTACAAACACGGATGCAATAATTGTTGGGTATACACATATGAGTGAAGTCCCACATTGAATAATGATGAGAAAAATGAGTGATTAATATAATTTAGTAGAGCTCATTCCCATTGGGCTCAAGCCTTTTGGATTAAGCGTGTCTCTATATGTTATATTAACTACTCAAGGAGTCTCTCCAAGGTGTTTATCTCCCCAACAATAACCAACAATCAATAACAATGGGGTTCAGGTATGGCATTCTTCCAGAAGTAGTTAGAACTTGAGGTACCTGGCAATGTCCAATGCAAAGTTGATAGCTGTTGAAGGACTAAGTGAACCTTTTTCCTTGAGGTACTGATGGAGATCACCCTAAAACAGCAGATGAATGCAACAATTAAGGAAGGTGTCTCTACAAGTACATTCTTTGAATCACTAGCAAGAACTTCAAACCACACAATTATGATTCTATTATCCTAACCCTTTTTTTTTAATTTAAAAAAAAAAAAAAAAAAAAGCATTTATATACCCCTCGTAAGTACTCAGTAATTAACATCAAGGGCTTCTTCTCCGTGACAGCTCCAAGAAATTGGACTATATTAGGGTGACGAAGCTTCACTAGCAAATTAACCTCATGCCTGAAGTCCTGACTGAATCAGGAAAGCAAAGAACAGGTAAGCAATTTACATTTTTGATAAAAAAGAAACTGGATCAGAAAGAAAATTTGATAAGAGGAGACAAGGAAGGATTAATTGTTTTCTTAATGACAGTGGCCCTCCAGAAATCTTGATATATGAAAAGTGGAGGTCCATTTTAATTTCAGTACACTCACTCTGGGAAGAATGCTGAGTGAAAAATAAAAAAACCTTTTTGGTCCAAGTAAAATATAAACTTCATCCTTTACTTTGGTTTTGATCACATTTCCCACTCAATTTCTTTTTTCTTTTTTTTTTGTTGATAAGTATTTCCCACTCAATTTCATAAAATAATCCATAAGTACAACTCAATTCAACCAAGCCCTAATCGACTGATACATGGATCCTTTTGCACCACTTGGTCCCATCTAGGGCCATACCCCTAGCTACCTCTTGAAGAATCATGTCCTTAAAACTATGTCACTAGTTGGGAACTACCCAGCTCATATATAAATAAGATTCATGTTCATAACAATGCCTATCAACCTACCAAACCCTCCTTTTTTACCCAGGCTTGAGATTGGCTATGCGAAAGGATATGATAATAAATTATGATGTTGGTGGAGTTAGGACATAATATATAAACCACAAAAAAAAAAGGGAAATAATATACTATTCATTGAAAACAATCAACTTATGCTGTTGCAAATAAACAAAGGCAAACAAAAAGCAGCACCCCTATATGGAATTTTATAAGAAAATGTATCTTACATCACCAATCTGTCATCTGAAAGTGATGGAAGAATGCGTTTGACAGCTACAGGTGTTCCACGCCAACAGGCTTTTAAAATCTCACCAAAAGACCCCTGCCAGCATCAGCCATCATCAGTGAAAGTACATTTGACAGATATATTAATAGTAATACACACCAAGAGCTGTGTGCTGATATCCAGATTTTCAGCAGCATATGAATTATTTAAGTTGCAAACTAAATTAAAAAACTAACAAGACACCACAGACCCACAGCATGAAACAAATAAGAGAAATTACTGAGTAAAGATGGAACTATATTAGCATAAAGAAACTACCCATTCTTACAATCAAAGCTACCTTATATTTTGTTTCGGTGAAGATAATCAATAATCATCTCAGCACTTTACCTAGCCAGGGGAAATAAAGTACAAGTATAGGGTATAGGTGGCATCTTGTAATGGAGAATGAAAGCATGTGATAAGACTTAACATGATCCCTAAAAAAAAAAGGTAATAAATTCTCCATTAATCTTTCATACTAACTCCTGAAGATAACCTAGAATGGTTTTTTTTGTATTGGTCATACACAATCTAGCATACTAAATCACATTTTCCAGCTAAGAAAAATAGCAATTACAAAATATAGGAGTTCAAACAGTCCAATTTTTACCATAACCAGATGCAGATTCTAGAACTGCTAAAATCAAAATGCATTCTGGCTGCAGAATAGTAGACAGAAAACCCTAGTAATGATGTTTGAATACACCAGATCACTGGTGCCCAGTTTAAAACATTCAAACAATCAACCTTAAAAAATCATAGTGTAACTTCTTAAAACAGTTTTCATGACTTGCCCTCATACAATCTGTTTATCACCAATATCAAGAAAAATAAAATCACACCTTCCCGATCATAGCTGAGGTTGAGAAGTCCAGCTCAGAAGGGTCAATTTCCCAGTCACACTTGTTAGGCAGAGGGGGCGGAACAGGCTTTGGTTCAAAATGACTTCCATTTTGGCCCTGCAGAACACTTGAACTTAGAGCCCACACAAGAAAATAAAACACAAAATCCACAAGATATAAGAGAGTCTTCACGCAGTATTCAGGTATACCTAGCATTATTATGCCAAATGGAAGGAATTTGACGCTAAAGCACTTAGCACAAACAAGAAATAGGCAGATAGCATTTCCACTTTGAAGCAAACTGGTTATATATGACTTGTAAACTGTTTCCATATCTATAAGAAAACACAAATTGATGCAGCCAACAAAGAGTTCGAGGAAAAACAAGAAAAAATTCTAAAAGATTCAAGAATTGTGGTCTAGTTTCAATGTGGCGCCTTCTTGGCACCTTTCATAGCCTAATTAAGTTATTATTGAGTCTTAATATAAAGTTTATTTAGGTTAGAAAGTTGTTGCTTCAGTTTTAATATAATAAGTGTAATCTGGTAATTTCAATATTTTCTGGAATGGGTTGTAATAGGCTGTATCCAAGGCCCACGAGTCCTATTGTATGTTTTGAGTCCTTTTTCTAATAGTTGTAGAAATTCTTAATTACTTTTCCTTGTTATTGGGAGTTCTGTTTATAGGAAAATTTTATTCAGGATTTCCTAGTCTTTCCGGGAACAGGTTCTGCAATAACCTATATGTAGGCCTCTATGTAGTCAATAACTTTCAAATAAAGAGATTAAATTCAATAAAATTTCAGCAGCTTTTTTTAAACTTTGAGAGTGATTGCTATACCTTAGACATGTTAGAATACCTTAGACAAGTTATCCAACTTGTGATCAAGAATTAGTTAAACATACAAAAAAAGTAGCCTCTTGAGAGCTTAGAACATCATATATTTCATAGGTAGCACCCCTTAGGTGATTTCAATGATAAAAGTTTCAGAAACAGCTGGGAACTCAAAGTGCGAGCAAGACTTCAAATCAACCATGATGTTTAGAGGTTCAAAGCCACCATTAGATATTATTACATGCTCATTCTGAAAAAGGACAAAGGCTCATTCCGTCCAAAGTTAACTATTGTGAACCCAGTACCAAGATAGAGTCCCTTTCAAAATCCCAAAGGCTACGCACCAATTTACCCCAAAGTCAGCTTGCTTAGCAGGTATAATAAGTGATACACTAAACTAAGTTCTTTTTCCTCTTTTTTTCCTTTTTCGTTAAAGGGAAATCACATGTTCACTTCTCTCTGCTTAGATAGCAGAGAGTAGAAGAGGGAGATTTGCTGTAGCAGCTGCCATGACTGCAATGTAAAGGCAATTGCTAGGTTATGGTAGGTAATCCAAAGATCTTTTCTTTCAATTTTCATGGATAAATTTGATTCCCACCTATCAAACCCCAGAAAATGTCTAATATCCTAGTAATCATACTTCAATGTGCTGAAATATGTACGATGATGGCCAAGAGCCTTGTAGTTCAACTGGAACCTCTTGGTGTTTCCAGGGGAGATGTCCTAGGTTCATATCCCCCCTCCCCTATTATAACTATTGAATTATCAAAAAGAAAAAGGGGAAAAAAAAAAAAATATATATATATATATATATATGTACGATGATGTTATATCACATTTCATGGGGTCAATGGAAGATAAAATCCCTAAAACTTATGACTTCAGTTTATCCTTGATGGCAATCAAAATGCAACAACAGACCAAAATAGTTTCCAGTGATGCACCTCAAAGGAAACCACTGCTAAAATTACCCAATAAGATGTTGTCTGAGTTTCTCTAAAGACTCTAACTGAAGAGCAGTAGTATCTGAAAACGTAGACTGTCAACTAGTTCCTTAAGAAGCGTAGTTTTTTATCACTTAACAACCAGACAATATAAAAGAGGCCCTTAGTAAGCATCTCTTAGAACCTTACCTAAACAGTTACACCATTTTAATAACAGTGATAGACATTACAACTCTGATTCAAGGTCCAGGTAAAAGAAAGATAGAGAGTGAATTCCCATGTTTTTTCTTTTCAGATTATTCCATAAAATAACAAGTCCCCATTTCTATTACTAAAAGCAAATACCAACTATTTTCTTTAAGAAGACTTTATTATCATGTTATCATTTTCTAGTTCGAATGGTAAGTGAAGAAGGCCATGTATTTATTATCTTATATAATGGTCAGTGATATAACAGAATGAAAAGCATCTTCTATTCCAATATTGATAAAAACAGGTTCATCTCTTGTATTAATGAATTCTGAACTAAACCCTAGTACCAATACATAAGGGTCAACAGATTAATAACATTTGGAAGATACATTCTAGTAAGTGCAGTTTTATTCATTTATTTATTGGTAAGTTATACAAGCACTAGGTGGATTTCAAACCCTCTACCTTACCCTCCACCTATTCTAATTGGAGAAGTACCCATTTGAGCCAGAATTCATTAACTCTACTAAACGCAATTTTAAAGAAGCAACCCAGTATAGTACCTAGGATTTTACTAACGGATTCGGGCATCCATTAATAAACCATTTTAGGAAACTTTTTATAGGAAAATGAAAAAGCAACTGATATTTTTTTTTACAGCTTTTTCAATTTCCCAAAAAAAGTTTCCTAGAATGGTTGATTAATGGATGCCCTAAGGGCACTCATTAACCAGACCCTAGTAACTAATCAACAATAAGGGGAAAAAAACATGTAATTGTAGACTCAACAACTCAATGAAACAGGACAAGAAGAAGAAGCTAACTAACCATTTGCAAGCAAATGACATTAAATAACGAAAGGAAAGGCAAGAAGAGG
Organism: Notholithocarpus densiflorus; assembly: GCA_030021035.2. Taxonomy (NCBI): domain Eukaryota; kingdom Viridiplantae; phylum Streptophyta; class Magnoliopsida; order Fagales; family Fagaceae; genus Notholithocarpus; species Notholithocarpus densiflorus. The sequence continues at coordinate 14,036 of JARYZH020000405.1, forward strand.
AAAATTAAAGCCAAAGACTTACATAAGACGAGCCACCGTATGATTTTAACAACTCGATCATGCTATGCTTTTTAGCTCCTTCAGCATCGGCTAAAGGCTGTCACAAGAGAAACTCCATAAAATTATTATCCGATTACCGTTCCACATTAAATTTAAGCCCCCCCCCAAAAAAAAAAAAATCACTTTTACTTCTAATGCATATCGAAACATTACATTTGAATTGCAAGATTTACTACCCTTTTTCTTTAATGATAGTGCACTCGCAATATCCCTCCTAAGCTTCAAAACCAAGCAATGTACCCCTTAACCATTGTTAATTTATCCCTCCCTTGCCGTTAGGATTTCGATTAAATTTAACAAAAAAAAAAAAAAAGTCAAAAATTTTGATAAAATACATGTCTAACAAAAATTTGAATTGTCCACTAAACTTATTCCTAATAAAATCAAGGGTAGAGCGGAAACATGATTCAAACTCATACCACCTGCTCTAATAAATTACCGATTCTACCAAAAGCTTAAGCCATTATTCTATCTGTTAAAATAATAGTTAAACGATTAAATCCACCATTTGCAATCGCCAATTTATCAGTAAACAAATTACCAATACCGAACACCGAGATGGAATCTATTCATTTAAACTTAAACACAGTTATACTTCCAATTCCATTGTTCAAATCCAAACTTACTTGTACACAACAATTTGCACAAATTTTTTTTTTTTATTACTGTTGAATTTCACAATTATTTTTTCAAATTAAACAAATAAAGTGAAAAAACAGAAATTAACACTGCAAAAAAAGCAAAAATTGACGAAGAAACAGTAAAAGAGAAAGTGTTTTTTTGTTTTTTTTTGTTTACGGTGTTCTTCCATCGATCCTGAGCGTTGACATCGGCGCCATAGTCGATCAAGCACTTCGCGACTTCGATCCAGCCGTGGAGCGACGCCACGTGGAGCGGCGTGCGGTTGTCGTAGTCCCTAGCGTTCACCAGCGTCCGATCTTCCTCCAGAAGCTTCCGGACGGCTCCGGCGTCGTTTTGGTGCGCGTGCCAGAGAATCGAAGAGGTCCGGCTCACTCTCGCCTTCTCCTTCTCCTTCTGCTTCTCCTTCAACGGCGACGGCACTGACGTGGACCCTCCGACGCCGCCGCCTTTGCTGCCGGTGCTGTCTCCGCCGGAGGATGTGTCGGAGCTCATTAGATCGGATCGGATCGGGTTGGAAACTATCTAACGAATTCGGATCCAAGTCGGGTAGGAAATTAGAAATTGAATTTTGAAAGTGGGAAATGGATTTTGATTTTTTTTTGAGAGAGAGAGAGAGAGAGAGAAAGCAAAGTTCGGTATTCTATCCGTTACTCTGGTTTTACTTTTTCAACACTACTTCACGTGTGTCATGTGCATTTATATTTATATATACTGTATTTGGTTAATTGCATTTTCACCTTCTTAAAATTTTCTAATTAGATACTAAACCGTTCAGACTTGACTCGAGAAAAAACTTGCTTCTATTTGTTTATTTGACAAACGGGTCAAGAAAAATAAAAAATTTATGATTGATTATTGAACATGTCAAACTCAACTATAATAATATGTTTGTGAACAAACTAATGAGTATTATATATTTATACATTTAAATGTTTAGAATATACTTATACAGACTTGATATTGAATTATATAAGTATAAATTAGTTTATAAGATATTAAATTAGTACTTGTTATTTATTGATGATATAAATAATCAATTTTGTAGTAAACTTATATACAATTTTTTAAAATATAAGATTGATGAATCTAATTAAGTCAAACAAAATAATTTTAATTATAATTTAGTTATTATTAATTATTAGGATATATTTGTGAATGGGAAAAAAATTAGTAATAATGTTTGGAAAAATAATAACTTAATCAAGTGATTCATGAATAAGTTCAACCTTGTTCGACAAGAAATCAAACCAGGCTTGAATATGTAATTTAGTTTGGTAATGAGATTGAGTTCAACTTGTATTCAAAAATTTTAAAATAAAAAATTTTAAACTTTTAATACTCAACTTGAATTGACTTATATACAGCTGTATGAAAATTTGAGTAATATTATTCCTTAATTATTAATAATAATTTTAAAAAATTATATAAAAAGTCCCAACTTTATAGCTCCAAATTTATAAGTTAATCAATTAAAGTTCTAATCTCATGAAATTGTTTCAATTTGAAGTCTTTGTCCATTTTTGTTATTCTTGGAATTATAAAAGCTACATGATCAATTACGAATTATAAAAGCTAGAATAAATTAAATAAATAAATAACAGAGATAGATAGAAACTTCAAATTTTGAAACTATTTCATCAAGTTTTGGGTTTTATTTGATAGAACTAAAAAAATCACGCAACATAATATAAAATAAAAGAAGGTATAAACTTTGAGCTTTATCATGTAATTTCCCCTAATGATTATTTTATCCCCTATTTTAGACTCCCTTTAAATTTATGGAAATCCTAACCAGGGGAACAAAATATTTGTTATGAATAATTAAAAAAATAGAAAAAAAAAAAGCAATTTACACATATTTTCCTTATTTATTAGTATTTCATTAATATTACTTTTATATTGGTTGAGAAAATTCCACATTTTTTCCCTCCTTGTGGTGGGGCTTGTGTTGTGGCTACAAACCGCGTCGGTATGTTTGGATCTAAAGTCATCTAACAATAATTGTCAACTATTTATTATCCTTTGCCTATCACCAGCCTATGTATTCTAAACACGATTGGATTCCCAAGATCTTGGAGTTGACCTCTAAGGTCTCTTTATCACCGACTTAACATGGAAGACTTTGGAATCAAATTCTGTATTACACCCAAAAAAAAAAAAAATGTAAAAAATTCATAACCAACATAGGAATCAAGATTTGGAATCAACTTGTCTATACCGAAAGTTATGACCAAATATTCTTAACTTGGCTGCTTTTTTCTTTTTTCTTTTTTTGGAAAATATTCTTAACTTGGTTTTGGGGTTTGGGCAAAGTTTTAGTGCGAATCTTAACTTTAATTTTCTCTCTCTATATATATTAATCATTCTTTTATGGCTTTTGTTAACGGGTGCTGTTCAGCACCCGTTAAGGTTGAATTTTTTATTAATAAAATATAGCTGCTTTTTGAGAGTAGAAAAAAGCATAGTAACGTGGCACTAAAGTGTCAGTAAAGCATAAAAAATTGGGTATTTTACAACAGGACCAAAATACCCTTTTAAGTTCTTTCATCTTCCTTTCCTCAGCTGGTACTTTTCTCAGCCGGTACTTTTTGAGTTTTTTCTTTTTTTCAGATCTACAAAAACCACCATCCAAATACCCAAATTTCAAACCCAAGCCAAATTGTCAAGCTTTTCACGTTCCAAATTGAACCCATTCACCAAAGCAACCCAGATACAACCAAAAACAAAGGAAGGAAAAGTAGAACCAAAGGCTGAAAGAGAGAAAGGAGAGCGACGGCTATAGAGGTGGTGGTCGCGCCGTTGAGCACAGCTAACAGAAACGGCGGTGGAGCTCAAGGCTTTGGCCTTGGCTGATATGAGGGAGAGGATCGAGATAGCAGAGAGGGAGTGAGACGGATCTGGTGGTGGTGGATGGGTTACAGATCTGGCGGTTGCGGTGGTGTTGGAGGACTTTTTTTTCCTTGGGATTGAAATGTTAGAGAGAGTGAGAGACCAAGAGAGAAGGAGGAGTGAGAAGGGAAGAAGAGGGAGAAGGCTTCAGACGTTAAAGACAGAGAGAAAGGGTATTTTTGTAACAAATTTAACTTTTCAAAAATATTTCTCTTTCTTCAATAAATATGAACCCACGTGTAATTTACTTATTATTTAATTCCTTCTTAACGGGTGCTGTACAGCTCCCGTTAACAGAACCCTTCTTTTATTTCCATTTCTGCCTCTTTCATAACCAAAAACCTACAAATGTAAAAGGGAATGAAAGAGATCGAACCTAAATTGCTCTTTTTTATTGGGGTCCATATAATGTCACTTGTTCACTTTTTATTGACCCTTGAGTTGCTTTTTATTTAAAGTCCATATTTTTATTAACTTATGTTATTTTTCAATGCAAGTCAGACCCTTCTAAAACCGGGTTTGGTTTACTTCCAATACTTTTTTAACTGAAGATCTCATTTTGTTTTAAATATACTATGGTAAGTGGTAATGAGTTTTAATTTCCACATTTTATTTCATTAGTAGATGATGTGGCAGTTTCTCATTAAAACAAAAGGAGATTCCAATTAAAAAAGTACTGGAGGTAAGCCAAATCCTCTAAAACCCATTTAAAAAGTGTATAAGAACATCCATTAACAAAAGTCTTTTTATTTTTGTCTTTTTTTCCCAAGATCACTAGGAATAAGTAAATAAAAATTTCACTTCAAATTTTGGACATCAACATCCTCCTGCTCATGGTGTTTCACGATCAATATTGGAAATGAATGGGAAAAGTATTGGAAGTATGGAACTAGAATATAAATCTCAAGCCAAAACCACTGCAAAGTCATAAACCTCCTTCTTAAACATTAATATTAATAGTTTAATACCTCCACCATTGGCAACCTTGATCATGAGAGAACCAACAACCTCCACCCCTACCAAACTCGTTGAGATTGACGCCGTGAAACAGACACAACAGTCTCAGGACCACGACCACGACCACACCTCCTACACCCCATGGCCATGCCCTACCTCACCATGTCTCCTTCTGCACCTCAATATGACCCTTTATAACCCGTTCATGTCAATGATGATAAAGAGAAATTGATGAGAGTGTGTGAGAGATTTAGATGTTGCAAAAAAAAAATAATAATACTCATTTTATTAAGCTATAGTGCTACCTATATTTGGCTAGGCATTGTAGTTCACATTTAGTTTGGCTAGCCACAACCACAAACCACCAACTGCTGAATGGTTTCAAGATTTATTGGCAAAAATTTAGTTGAGTATATACATCAGTCTAGTCCAAGCCTAGTATACTGTATTTATAGTACACTCATATTCCTAGCTAATGAAGCCATCCTCTCAACTTCGCAAGCCAATCAACACCAACATAAAGATATTTGGAAGAGAATTTGAAGTCTCCCTGTTCCAAATAAAGTCCGGAACTTCCTTTGGCGTGCATGTCGCGATGCGATACCGGTCAAATGGAACTTACGGAAGAAGAAAATCCTTACAGATGATGTTTGCGAGCAATGCCATTCAGCCCCTGAGACAACGTACCACGCTTTATGGGAGTGTTCGAAAATATCTGAAGTATGGGAAGCCATGCCAGGGTGTGAGTTTCGGCAAGTGCGCAGCTTCTCTTCGTTTTGGGAACTGATGGACTTTGGTTTTTCGGAGGATAAAAATATGGAGCTGATGGTCATGGTGATGTGGACATTGTGGTACCGTAGGAATCAGATCAGAATGAGGCACCTGGATTTCCCTGTTTCTCAAGTGCTACCTCAAGCTTCACAAGCTTTGTCTGACTTCAAACAGCATAATATTTCGCTCCCATCGCAGCAGGGCGTCTTGGGGCAGTCACAGGGTCGGTCTCATTGGTCTCCACCTCCCACAGATTGTTTCAAAGTTAATTTTGATGGGGCCACATTTCCTGACATGGGCAAGGCTGGGCTGGGTGTTGTAATCCGAAACTGCCAAGGAAATGTTATGGCTTCTCTCTCGGAACAAGCCCCACTTCCTTTCTCTCCCGATATTGTTGAAGCTATGGCTGCTGCTAGGGCGATTTCATTTGCTCAGGAGCTTGGTATCCGACCTTTCATCCTTGAGGGAGACTCGGAAGCAGTGATCAAAACCTTTATGGTTGCAAAAGACTCTCTTTCCTCATTCGGCCACATCATCTCTTTGGCTAAATCCACCTTAGTTACCAACGAGTGTATTTCTTTTTCTCATACTTATAGGAGTGGTAATAAGGTTACTCATAACCTAGCTAGACATGCTAGACATGTTAGAGGTTTGACTGTTTGGATGGAGGATGCTCCTCCCCACCTTTACTCTGTTCTTTTCGCCGATTCTGGCTAATAATATTAAGTTGTCTTCCTTCTCAAAAAAAAAAAAAAAAAACTCTCTATTGTATAGTGTTACACACATCGTATATACAGAATACGGTGTATTGTAATAAAAAGCATGTACAATAGAGAGCTTTTTATAAGCATAGTATATGTGAAGTACAAGTAATATGAGTGTACCACAAGTACAGTGCACTAGGCCTAACTCAATAACAACTATAATGTGTGTAACATTGTACAATATAGAGTCTTATATAGGCATAGTATGTGTGAAGTATAAGAAATAGAAGTGTACTACAACACAATACACTAGGCGAAGCCCAGTGGGCTAGACTAACATATATACCAAGTCCAATACTAATACCCCTTTTGCCCCTATTTATGAGGTAAGATTAGTGTTAGAGACAAAGAATCCATAACACAAGCTGATTGTATAACATGGACAGGGCAGACAATTATTGCAGCGGATAGCTTTCCTTGTACAAGCTCCAGCCCACAAGTTGACAACTCCTACAAGGAAACTACAACTCAGCCACCATCCCATTCTGTCACTACATGATCTGTATAATCCCCATATGATTCATGTGATCCTTAATTTGTGTAATCCCATGAATCATGGATCCCTTTTTCTTTATTTCATCAAATATACTTGTATTTATTTGTACCCAATGGGTTCGTCAACATACTGAAAATATTCTCCCTATTTTGTTCAATTAGAAGGTCAAATCTCCCTAACTATTTACTTGATTCACACAAATAAAAAAGGTAACAAATAGGAATTAACTTTCCACGACCAAGACTCCTATATCTTGAATTTGGATTCAAATCCCCCATTCTCCACTAGTTGAAAAAAAATTTAAAAATAAAAACCCTCCGGTGAAAAACATTCCTTACCAAAAAATAGAAGGCAAACTTAGTCTTGGATTTTTATTTTTTATTTTTAAAAGATCCAGAAAAAATTGGAACAAAATATGTTTTTTATATGAATATTTTATCATTTATTAGGCCATCTTTAGTACTTTATGTAGTTCAAATTGAAAAAAAAAAAAAAAAACGTATGTAACAAACGTATATAATACCCCTCATATATGCAATTGCTCAATTTTAAACTTTGGCTGTGCCTTCTTTCTCCCACGGCTTCTTGAAAAACCAAAATTCGAACCTGGGCAGCACCGATCATCCAGGTTTGAATTTCGCAGGTTTGAATTTCGGTCTTTTAAGAAGCCTCTCTTCTTAATGATCAGGCTGCAGCCATTGCGACCACCAGGTCATTGGCAGCCCTCTGCCATTCATTCAAGCCCCCCCACCTGCAGCTCATGCACTCAAGATTACGGATATCACTGTGAAGTTTAAGATTCAATCTCAAGTTACAGCCTGAAAGATACAAATCAGATTTGATCAAGTAGACACCCCATGGACATTGCTTCAACTTGTTTTAAATGTGGATTTATCATTAGCATTGAGGAGAAACCAACATATACAATTTTATTTGAGTTCTATAATTAAATTACGAATTAGTAAATACTATATACTACAATTTTTTTTCTTTCTTTGAGATAGCTAAAATGAGTATTATATACTATAGATCCAGCTAAAGAACTTATGTTACGGTGTTCATTCACAATTTCTTGTCCACATTCTTCCAAGTAGAGGAACTTCATACCACATCCTCGGTGTCTTCAAGAGACCGCTTCTTGGCCTTCAGGTTAAGCTCAAGGCTTTGAGGTAGAGGAGGGGTCCTTCCTCGACGGAACAGAACTGCAAGAGCCCTCATTTTCTGGCAAAGATCAAATACCTGCAGATAATTTAGAAAGCGTGTTACAAAGGATCAATTGTTTTGCAAAGGATCAATTGTTTTGCAAAATTTGAAGCTTTGTCCGTTTCTTACTGATGAGGCTTCTATCTCTGCAACGCCTTCACAACCTTTACCTCCGCCTTGCAGTAAGTCACAATACCTTGCAGCTTCATTTTCATCTTCAAATACCTGCAATGACAATCAAGTTATTGACCAAGCTAGCAGAGAAGATCAAAGAGTATAAAGAAACTAGCCTGCATTGAACTATTTGCACTAGAAATTGGCATGGTATGTGGTGACTCAAGTGTTATGTCTATAAATGTTTTAAGGGGTCCAACAGGGACACATGTGGATTATTAGTAACAGAAATGGTGGTGGTAGACTTATAATTAAACTGTAGACAAGTTAGCAAGGGCAACTCAAACTACGCATTTGCAGTTACACACAAATAATAGGGTGCTTACTCATGTCTCCGTGTTCACAAATATTGTTCCAGCACAACAAGTATTCAAAAACAAAAGCTTAACCACTTACGAGCACTCCCTCCCTAATATCCTCCACAAGCATCTGAAACTTTGTCCCGGTTCTTGACTGTTTAGCCTGATTACCAATTCCAGACCTCCACTTTCCTCCCTTGGAAAACAATAAGCCAAGCTCCCTTTCAACTTCACTGTTACAGGGGAGAAAAAAACAAATAAACCAATTTATTCAGTCAAAAGTGACAATCATCCAAAAGAAAGTCGAACATCAAACCATAAGATACCTGCGATTTCTTCGGGTTTTCATTGTGCATAATTGGTTTTCCCGGTGGGTGAGTACATAGACTGGCTTTGAAGTTTCCCTCCACGGATTGGCCTCCAGTACTGTACAAGAGTAAAAATGACAGAAAATGAGAAGCATTTTACATCGAAAAACAAATATGACATTATATATGAACAGAATGACAAGCCTCATGAAATAAAGCATATCACAGAACATACCAATGTAATACTTTGAACTATGAATGATGAGTAACACTTGGAATACTCAAATAAGAATAGAAACAGATAAGAGCACAATATGACTAATAATGATATTTCTCAACCACAAATATTGAACGTTCAATAGACATAGAAAAGATGCAGATGTATTTAAATACTCCTATAAATAATTAAATATTTTACCATTAAGCCACATATCAGACAGCTGCTGATGCCAAATGAACTAACACTCTAGAAAAAACATATTAAAGAGAGTACTAAAAGCAGGTCTATTCAACTGAGTTCAAAGACTTTTGGTATGGCTTGGACAACAATAATTAGTCAATCCAATTGCAGGTATATGGAAATATCTAAATCCAAATGTATCACCATGTACCTGTAACTTATAAGACTCTTTTTACCTATAAAAAAAAACATATAAGACATATCATGCATCTAAGCAGATTGCACGTTTAGTTTTCTCCACCAAACAAACACATTTAGCATCATTACTTGCAAATACACAGTAACATCTCACACCAATAGCTTCCGAGTCCAATCCAACATCAAAGTACCAATTCGTGTTCAGTTGGTAGGAATTTAAAATTTTCAGGATTACCAATATTATAGGTATTTAGTTAACTAATATTGTGTGAATATAAAAATCTTGGGCACCCACATGTTGTTTTACATGGCTGCCTCCCTGTAATGGGTTGGTAAGTTCAACTTTGCAGTATGCGGGGGTGCCTTCTTCCAAGGTGGCTGTAGCTGGAGTCTTGGTTAGGAAACACATGGGGTTAGTCATTGGCACGAGGTGCAAACCTCTTGTATGGTCTGAGAACTGAATGGAGCTGAAGATTGCAGCTTTATGAGATGTGATGGTTTCTGCAAGTGATCTAGGCATCAGTAGGGCTGTCTTCAAATGTGGAATGCCATGGATTGAACGAGAGCTTGATGGTTTGTGATCTTCTTCATCGGCATGGGGCCATATGGTTGTGGACATCATAGTCTTAACATGCAGCTTTACAGATTGGAGCTTAAAACTTTGCATGGCTAGAGCAAACAAACTGGCTAGGGTCCTTGCACATCATGCTATAACTCAGGAGGAGGTGTCTGTTTAAATTGGGGAATATCCTCTAATTATGGAGTCTTTAGTCTATGGGAACTCCCATACTTTGTAAATACAATTCCCACAATTCATGAGATTCCAACTGACTTAATTAGAATCTAAGAAACATGGGCACTCCAAGACCTAGGAAGCATGGACACTTCATTTGGGTGCCGTACCCGTGTCGTAATGGTGTCCTATTTTCCATATCATGTTATAATTTTTCAAAAATTTCTCATGTTGCCGTATCATACCCATACCCATGTTGGTGTCTGCCCATCCTAGTCTAAAACCTTCTACATCTCCATGTCAAACATGCCACGACACTTCTACAGCATGTTGGGAGGGAAAAAAATACATTTTTTTTATTATTTATCTATTTGCTAACTAGGGTGTTTGGAGTTCTTCTAGCACTTGACTATTCTCCCAGGTGTGTGTAGTCTTCTGTCCCACACACCAGATAATTACAAAGAAGAATTCATTAGGAATTGGGTTTACCCGAAGATACTAGCTATAAAAGTTTTAAACCCATGATCTCATGGATTTCATGGATTTGTTTTAGATATGTTTTTAAAGGTTTCGATGGTTGTTTATTTATTTTGAAATTTTAAAATTAGCATAAACTATGCCTATAAATAAATTATATATATATATATAAACTAAATTGTCATTTCTGCACTTTAATGTGTCCTAATTTTTTAAGAATTATTGTGTATGCCGTGCAGCTGTGCTGTGTCGTGTTGTGTCAGTGTCAATGTCGTGTCCATGCTTCTTAGATTAGAATTGTAAAAAAATCACGTTATTCACATCAAAGGTGCTAAAAAATTTAGCAATCAACAACTCAAAAAACTACTTTATTTATTTTAACACTTTACTTTACATCAAATCTTCTATTTTTACATACAATTCATTAAAATAATATAAACACCCCAAACATATTAATATCTCTCTCTCTCTCTCATGAATTAAATATTAGTAGCAACATGCAACATTGATCTGCTTGCTAAATTTGTTTAGCTTTAGCACCTTTGACATAACATGTATATTTTGGCGTTTTAAGTGTTAAAAATAGCTTTTTAGTGGTTTTAGCACCTTTTGATGCGAAAGCTCTTCAGACTAGTTAACACTTCTTATTGGTATGCATTTGATTCCAAATTAAAAAGCCAACTTATTTTACTATTTAGCTTATTTTTGCTACTATTCATAAGCCCCACTGCATTTTTGGTATTATTATGGGTTACTATTTCAGCTAACTTTTACCAATATCTACAATACTTTCAGCAAAAAATTTTCAGTTTCTGCAAAATAAGTGACGTGGGTTTTTTTTTTTTTTTTTTTTTTCTCTCCCCTTAAAACTTACATTAATCGCTTACAAGTTTCTAAAACTGGTTTCTAAATGTGAAGATGATTGTAAATGAGAAAGATCATTTAGATAACACAAAAAAGTATGATTCAGGCTTCGTAGCTAAAAAAAAAAGCTAAGCAATACCAACCAACGAACAAGCACAACACTACTACCAACCACAAATTAAAAAGAAAGAAAAGAAAAGAGAGAGAGAGTATAATAATAAATACCATCATAACTGCTGGAATCGAAGGTCTGGTGGAGGTGTCGACGCATGTCGTAGGCACGGGACGACACCTGTTTCACGAACTCGTTCGAAGTTCCAGGAATGGTCCCGTCCATGTGGAGTGCTCTCTCCACTTCCTCCCTTTCCTTCTCATCATCGCCATCACTATTTTCTTCTTGCTGTGAGAATCGTCCGCTACTTCTCCAATTACAAGAAACTTCCAGAACTCTCCTCCTCCTCCTCGAAGATAAAAATAGACGAGGGATGCGGTGGTTTTTGTGAGCGGTTAGCGAAGAAACGACGAGTCGTCGAGGGCGGAGTGGGTCACTTGGAGGAGGAAGAACTATCGTGGGCGACACTGACGACACTGAATCCATGCTGGTTGATACCAAAAGTAAAATCACTTCTTCTTTTTTTTCCTTTTAAATTTGAATAATTTTTGGGGTTTGATTTTTTTTTTTTTTTTTTTTTTTTTTGGTTGTTATAAATATAAGTTGGAAGAATTGGGAGGAATTCTCAGCGTGAAAGGGTGTTAGGTTAGGAAAGGAAGGAGGGAGACGAAATGTTTTGGCATTTCGCTGGTTTGCTGATATTTTTGAACACCTCTGTAGGTGGGTCCGGGCCGGTTTGATCTCTGAAACGGACGGGTCATATTCGGACCCTTTTATAGGAGTAGCGGTGATCACGGGTCCATTAGGTTTGGGTTGAGGGTCAAACTGTCCCTCAATTCCTTTTTTTTTTTTTTTTTTTTAAAGACTGTCCCTCAATTCTTGTTCCTGAACATCTCTATTTGATAATAGCGTATTGAAAAAATAAAAGCACGTTGCCAAATACCAACCAACCAAACGAAATAAGCACTCATCTGTTGAAACTCTACTAGTTGGTGCCTTGGTGGTCAATCAAGGCCGGTTAAGACAGCCGTGGTTACAAATGAGTAACAAGTTTGAAGTAAATTGTGAGTGAAAATAAATGTGATGTATCATTTCAATAAGTTGGTGAAAGAAAGGGTTTTATTATCATATGTTAACCATTAAAGGAAACTTTTTATGAGAAATTAAAAAGGCTGTTTTAACAAATTTTTCAATTTCTCATAAAATTTTTTCTAAAATGAATGATTAATGTATACTCATACATTAACTGAACCCTAAAAAAAATTGAATTGGTAGCAAAATTAGTGCTAAATGAAGGTCAGCATGTGTGGGCATCACGTGTTAAATGAAGGTCTTCAATTTTAGTACGAGCGCCAACACAAGTGAGGCAAATGGGCCACTAGACATGCCAAGAGCCAGATTTGGCACTAAAAGAAAAAGAGGGGGAGCTCTTTGAGCTGCAAATTGCCAAGTTCCTCAGACCTCTTTACCACTGTTACAATACACTCCATGTCTTGATCACTTCCAGTGTTATGTTAACTACATAAACACACACACACACACACACAAATTTCTCCATTCACTGTGTAACCTAGTAATACTTGTTCTTGTAAAGATGGAAGTCTAGGGCCAACCCGCCATAGGTATGGAATTCGTTGGCTGAAGCATTCTTCATAGGATGAGAAAAAAAAAATTCTACATGGAGGTACATCAGCCTTGCAAAATAAGTCTTTCAAAAGAGTTCACCTTTCAACCAAAGTGGTTAATGACGAACGCAAAGATAAAATATAGTTACATAACAAAGATACTTTAACATTGAGCTCTACAAGACATTCATCCTAGGATCTTCTTCTTTTTTTCCATTTTGATAGAAAATTAAATCATATATTTCCAAGAAATAGAGAACCAAAAAAACAAAAACATAAAAAAGGAAATGAAAAATTGATAGAAAAGACCACCAATTAGCTTAAAGGACCAAGAATTCAGGATCACATGAAACAGCAGAATGGTAAAAATACAGATGTCTTGTTCACTTGTTCAGTTAAGGGATGCCTACACAAGACTGTGGCCCCTAACACCAGTGCTTTATAGTACACTTTAAGTACATACAAGAAATGTCCAATTGTTGAGCATGGAGCATTTATTCAATGTTTATGTACCATAAACAGAATGCTAAGAGAATGTAAGCACACTAAGTATGATATAATTGCTAATTATACCAAGCATATGTATAAAACACATTTAATGACGCTATATACAACAAGCAAATATAGCAATGGAGAACATCATCTGTACCCCAAACAAAGTCAAGTATAAGTTAATGATGAGAAAACTTATAAGATAGAATGAAGATGACAGCAATAACAAGAGCTCCAATTACTGATCCAATCATCCATTTGTTCTTCGTCATCCTACGTGACATGGCAGTTAAAACTTTTTTACTCTTGTCGATGGCATCATCTACCCCATGAAGCTGCAAGATGAAAATAATAATTATTCAACAAATTCACTCGCTGCTGCTGCATCTGGTACATAATTTTGCATACTGGGTTCCCTAACAATAATGATTAGGTATAAACTTATGCTTTGGTCCTTTGGAAGATATGAATTGTATACAACAGAGGCTTCCTAATTGGGTCCCCATTGACATAAAGGGAAACCGGGGAGAATTCAAGTTTAAGTGACAATGAACCACAAGTAGAAACAAAATGTCAAGTAAAAATATACCTTTTGATGAGAATGTAGGAGAGTCTCACGCTGTTGATGCAGATCCTGGAGGATTGAGACACCAAGCTCTTCTGTCTCCAGTACGGTTCTTCTACTCTCCTTAATTCTATCACTTGACTGATTCAATCTTTCTACAGACATTACCATTCTCTCTCTCTGATCAGTAGAAGCCTGTAAATGAAATTATCATTTATAAATGACTTCAAAGATTCGTAAACAAAGATACAGTAGATAAAACATCCACATCACATCTGACAGGTAAATTATTTAATAATTGGGAGAACAAAAAGTTTTAAAATCCAATCCAATCTAGAGAGAGAGAGACACAGCATAAACATATATGCATTCAAATTGTAAGATGATAATCTGAACATAAATGCATTCAATATGTAATATGAGAAATCTAAAAATATATGCATTCAAATTGACACTTTCACACTAGTAAAGCCATGTTACCTTCTGAGACTTGACAAACTAAGGGCGTGCCTTTTACAGCCTATTGGGGAATGTGAACAAGCATTGTAGACAAGGATTCAAAATGGCAGAGCTTCTAAGCCCAATGACATGAAACGCATATGCATGCTGATAATCATAAATCCAATGAAACCATACAGTGAAATGAAGAATTTTAGCTAATAGCAGGCAACTGGACTCATTATTCTGTTTTATCAAAAATATTTCTAATCCATTGCAGAAAAGAAAGAGAAGGAAAAGATGCAGCCCCAGAGATGCTTATAAACCTATATTCAATTTTATCTAAAATATTAGCAAAGAAATTAATAATTTTTGCTTTGAATTTAATCAACAATTATACAGAAAATAATTAGAAAAGATACAACAGTATATAGTGTCACAAGTTACAAAGATCATCATCTTCATATTGAAGAACTCCAATATAATTAACCAAGAAAACCACAATTTGCTTAAAATAAGGGATAGTTTGTGAAAAATTAAAACAATGGAAAAGTGAGGGAGCAACATGATCCAGACATACCGTATGCACATCTGCCATTCCAGACTCCAACAACTCTTCACGGGAAGCCTGATCAGCATTAGGTGATGAGATTTTTTTAAATTCCCTTTTCAACTTATTTAGATCAGATTTATATTCCCTTAACTTAGCAAGCATCATAGCCTTTGCACTTGGTTGCAGACTTCTTGCCTCAAGATCCATTTTCCGAATCTGGCCCCAGGAAAAAATAAGTTTCATGCACAAATTTTGGAAAAAAAGAAGAGGAAAAATAACCAAATTTTCAGCAAAGGAAATAAAATGTAAATCTTCCACACAGTACCAAAACATCAGCATCATCCAATGCAGCTTTAATCTCAGAAACCTTCTGTTGCTTCTGCTCTGCACAAAAGTAATACAAAAATGGTTCCCAGTTCATAAAATCATACTTAACAAAAAAGGATATTTTACATTTTCTGATTATAATACTGCATTCAATCCCCACATCACCACCTCAGCCTAAATGATTTTAAGAAGCAGTAAGCACTAAGCACACTAGCAAGGCCTAAGAAACAAATTTTTTCATCATTAATCTTTCAACTAGGATAGACTATTGGATGATGTGGTACCAAATCAAAATGATGGTCGCAATTGCTAAAGATTTTCTGGAGTCATTGCAACTAACCAAGCTTCAATAAAGATTTTGCTATCTCTAATTCTCTATTACTCTTTCTTAGTCAATGAAAAATCATTTGCTTAGTTTAGCCCCAATTGAATTGCTATATCCCAGTGAGATTCATACTTATTCACATACGGGCTTATTAAATCCCATTTTCTTGATATGCTTCAAAAGCACTATATGCCAGAAATCAAATCAAGAATAGCTCAAACATCTCATATTGGAGATGCTACATGAGTTCATTTTCCAAGACAAAGCATGGGGTTGTTCAGATGTGACAAGAATTTCCACTTCTTGCTATACTGAACAACCCTGTCAATATCATTCCATTTATGCTAAAATAAATATATACTGCATTATCAATTATTACATAGATAAAATATTTTGAAACACTCCCTCCATTGCTAAGATCATAGGAAAATAAAACTTCAAGAAAAAAAAACTAAATCATATGATCAATCAAGTTAAAGCTTAAGGACAAAGCTCCAAATCTTCCAACCAACTACATGGTGGTTCACATGATCAATTGATCATCCATGTATATTTCAATCACATGACTCATTAAGTTATTTAAGACCATTAAAACTACACATGGGTGCTTACTGGGTTGCCACATGGTAGCCTGAAGGAACTTTCCATGAAACTAGTTTGGAGTAAAATTTTGTGCAAAACTAAAAGAGGATCTTGTCTATTCCTACAATCTTTTTAGCAAAAACACTAATTCCCTCTAAACCACCCCCCCCCAAAAAAAAAAAAAAAAACATATGTAACAGGTAACATAGTTGTCACGACCCAACGAAATCACTAGTCACGTTTACGCTATTTCCAAAAGTAGTACTCAAGTTACAATTAGTCGCTCTAATAATCGCTGCATATTATGTAGTTCAGATTGACAGTATCCATTTGGGAATTGCTTATTTCCGGTAGCTTATTAGCACAACGTTTATAAAAAAAATATAGTTTTTGGTAACTTTTCTGTTAAATTTGTTAAAAATAAAAAATAAATAAAAGAGTTTAAAAGCCAAAAATCTAGATTATTTGCTAAAAAAGCTGAGACAAAAAGCAAAAAAAAAATTCAACACACATTCATATTCAATTCAATACCCAATCTAGATAATCAGGGCTATAACAATAACACTTAGTAAATGACATAGTAGCAAGAAAGAGGGAATTATAGAGTGGTACCTCCATGAGGAAGAAGAGCAGTGGAGCTACATTTTCTGGAGAGATTTGCAGAGAGCTCACAGTACTGGCGCTCGTACCCTTCGAATACCACACTCATCTGGACTCCAAAAATCAAAAATTCACAACAAAAAAAAATTATGAGATTGAAACCCTAGTTTGTAATAGTAGTAACTCAAATCGAATCGATTTAGAAGAAAAGAGTAAAATTGAAGTTAATAATATCAGATCAGAAATGAATTAACCTTTGGATTTGAAGAGCGATCGGAGATTGGTGATCGGTCGCTTTGACGATTGGTCCTGTTTGGTTGTGTTTTGTTTTTTTTGAGTTGTGTGTGTCTCTCTCTGATTTGGTTTTTTTAGGGATTTTTTACTTTTAGGGGTAAGTAAAAGTAATGGTAAATTCACGAAAAGGACGAGAATTTTTTAAGTTCACGTCCAATTCGGACAGCTCTCTAGATTCTCTGTTCACTGTAGAAGGCTTTTCTTTTCTTCTTCTTTTTTGTTGTAAAAGAGAAGGTTTTTCTATTGTTAGAAAATAAGAAAATAATAAATGTGATGTGTGTGAGATGGGGAACTGTACATGCTCAAGGGAGTAGTTAAATATTTGAAAAGATTTGGATTCTCTTGTTTATAAAAAAAAAAAATATATTATTATAATTTTGGTTTTTATATGTATATATTGTGATAATTTTAATTTTATTCCTAAAGTCAAAATAAATTTTGTTAACTACTAGTTGTATCAATTTTGTTTTGTTTTGTTTTTTTTTCATTTTTAGATGTTGTATTAATAAAATAGATTTGATTTTGAAAGGTTGTGGACTTAAGGAGAGAAATTGACACAATAAAAATGCATATGAATGAAATTGAGATTAACTCACCCATTATCAAATGATCAAAATCGTAGCTTTAAAAAATAAAAGCAAAAAAAGAAGTAAAAACTTATTTTTACTTGCGAGAGATTGTCTTCTATATGGAGAAGAGGAGGAACAATGTTATAAAATGTGGTTGTGTATTATTTAGGAACTAATACTTTTTTTTTTTTTTTATAAACAAAGGTATCTAGACTTCTTTGAGAATCTGATTATTCTCTTGGATATACGCAATACTCTCTTCTCATACACATTAGGTTTTTACAAAAATGAATCCCTTGAAGATGATGTTAAGATGCTGACAAGAAATTTCAAATCCAAAATTTCATAAATATCATATGACCTTAAGAACTTAAACTTGAAGAAGCAATAATAATTGAAGGCAAACAAAACTCATTGCTGTCCAGACTTCAAACCAAACTACATAAGAGTAATTCTATGGCACATTGGCACCAACCACACACCACGTGAATTTTAATTTCAATAAATTTAAGGACAAATTTTTCCTAAATTAATCACAACTTTTGAAGTAATATATTAACATTCATACTAATTAAAATAGTGTCAGTAACGAGACCATATAAAAATTATGTTATTTCTATAAATTATGTTATTTCTATCACAACTTACCGCATGTGAAAAGATTGTGAAGAATTTTTTTTGTATCCTACTATCATTATTCTTCCAAGTTTTGTTGGAAAGAGATGTCCACCCAAGTCACCAAACACTAAACTAAGGCTAAGTATGAAAGCTGACGCAAAAATATAAAAAATAAATAAATAATTGTTCACACTAGGACTAGGATAGGTCCCTTAAAAAATCAAAGGCTGAATGAGAACCAAGGTTATAAAGAACCAACCAGGTTCTAGATTAAAGCTCTTGCTGAAATGATGAATTCTGATTCAAGGTTATAAAGAGAAGAAATTCACTAATAGACTCCAGAACGAGGACAAACTTCTGTAAAATTACAAATTGATCTCTATTCATGAAATCCAACAAACTGATCAGCCAATGCAAATTTTGTTCACTAAATGTTCTCCAGCATATCATGGATCCAACAATTAGCCACAAAAATAAATTAGCTAAAAACAACAAAAGAAATCTATCTAGCATGCATATCAAATGAAAAGCCACAGCAGTTGCTTTAGAATGAAACCAAGGAAAGCATGGTGGCAATTAGAAAACTGCCTCCTAACTCTAGAACTTCATGCCATTATCTTGGCAGACCTAACGTAGAGGCTATCCACGACCTTGCCAATATTTGAAATGGTTTCCAGTGTTGCCGGGTATATTGCATCAGTCTTCGGATCATCAAAGATGACAAGGCATCCAGCACCCTGATCAAGAGTTCCTGCAAACTTCTTATCTAGAATCATCTGAGACAATTTCTTCTCCACATGATCAACAGGCAGTTCAATCAGCTCAGCGATATGAGCAATCTCAACCCTTGAGAATGGTTCAATCAACCTGCAGAGATTCTGCTCCAACAAAGTGTCATAAAGTGAAGAGAGATGCCTGTGGACAATAGGGTCTTCCTCTAGCTGAGCCTTAAAATCCCTGAGGGCACTCTCAAAAAGCTTCAAAGAGCGCTTTGAATACGCATCAGCCACAGCTTTCATGGCATCCAGCTCAGGCCCCACATACTGCAGTCCAGCTTTAGATGATATTATTCCCGCCACATCATCAGCCTGGTTCACCATAATTTTGCACAACAGCATATACTTGAGACTAAAGACTGCCCGTGGATCTTCAAGAGCATTGAAAGCTTCAAAAGCTTCAAAGAAATAACTATAAGCAGTTTTGTAGTCTTTTTCTTCTGCATGGAGGATCCCACTCTGCAAATCTATAGTACCCTGTTGAGCTGGGGGAACATATATAGCATTGGCAGCAGTTCTTGCAGCCGTCAGTGAAGCCTTGGCTTTAGGGAGATTCCTCAAAGAGAAATGAAGCTTACTCTCCAACAAGTCTATGTCCACAAGTAGAAGCTTGTCATCTAGCCTTCTCACTTCCTTGATTAAACCTGAAAGTAGATTTAAAGCTTCTGAGTACTCTTTGTTTTCCATCAGAAGAGACGCAAGCCTTGCCTCCACTCTTTGCCGTAGGAAAGTACGCTTTTCGGCACGGGTCCACTGCACCATTTCTTTGCAGAGGGAAATCTGGAGATCAGATGTGCCTGGGATTTTAGCAACTGTATCAATTATCCCACGAACAATTTTTGCAGTCTTTGCCTTGGGGATCAAGTTGAAAAAGGGCCTCAATTGAGTAAGAAGGTTTCGGAGATCCTCTGCCCGATTCTCTTGTCTAAGAAGATCCGAGAGATTTGTGATGGCCTGTTCCTTTATCCGCAGGGCTTCAGAAGAAGATGACGGGTTTTCAATTACGCGGTAGAGAATAGAGATGGCTTCAGCTGGGGCTTTGGCTTCTAAAGCCTGAGCAATTGAATCAGTAGTAGCTGGGAGATATGATGACGACATATCTGATAATTATGAAGTAACAAAGTCCTGCAAAATGAAAATAATCCAACAATTTAATTAGATACACATAAATCGCAACAAGCCCTTTATGAAAGGACATATTCACAGCCAAAGAACTAAAACATGAAAAAGTTAGGCGCCCTAGTTAGTTTCAAGTTATTACAGCAAACAGAACCAACTTCTAAATCGTTGAGCCTCTTTTCTCTACATAGACAGTAAGTCTCAACATGGGAACTTAGCAGCAGTCAGCAAATAACCTATTTCATCCCTCAAGAAAGATAATAAACACTATTAGCCAATTCACCACTGTCATATAACAAGAAAGAATTGGACTTTTAACAGCATCAACTTTCAGTTTCTAAGTTGAAGACTGTTTTCAAGAATGCAATATGAGTGGATTGTGGCCTCTAGTTACTTTTCTTTCTAGGACTTTTTAGACTTGTCAACGTTTAGGAATTAGTCTTTTGTTCCCTTTATTGTTCAGGTATTTTTCTCTTACATGCTACCAATATACCAGGCTAGCTCCATTTAGTGTTTTTTTTTATAAATAAATTGAATTATCAAAAAGAAAAGGCAAAAGCTTCTTATGTCTCCCACCAATGAGCACAATATCCAAGAGTTCTAAATCTAATGGGACATTAAGAAGCACAGGCTGTTTTATTTATAATATTTTTCCTCAGTGGGCCATAAACCAAAAATGGAAAAATGAAAAGAAGTTGTAACAGCAGCCATACAAGCTGAAAGTATTACCAAGCAAAATGCATATGGCCAAATAAGAACCACTTTTGTGACAAAATAAGTGTTTAAAACCTTATTCTAGAGGCATTAAAGGGTTAGACAGCATTCATACTTGTGTCATCCAGTGCCAATAAGTATGAAAATTATACTATAGTAACAAGCATTGATTCAGGCAATACATGCAATGCATCTGCAAACCAAAAAGTCACTGTAGGCATTCCAATAGCAGTGTAAAATTAGAGAGTCAATTTCTTTTTTTTCTTTTTTTTTTTTTGGATATGTAAAGAAAAATGGTAAGAGAAATGTAGGGACAATCCTTCGCTCAGATCGGTTTTGTAATAGCTATTCATTAGTAGGCGTATTAATTTCTAAAATAAATATATTTCTAAATAAACAAACTTTCCATATATACATAATAATTATGAAAATTAAAAGTAATAAATAATAAATAATCTTTCTTTCAAATTTAAAAAATATTATTTTTTAGGAAATATAATTATACAAGATATTTCCTAAAATATATCTTAAGTTTTATTCTAATGTTACAATTTAGATAATTTGATTTAAACATTCTATTATCTTGAAGGTTCTATTCTTGTGTTGTCACCAAACAAATGAATAGTAATAAGTATTACATTACAACATCTTGTATTCCTTGTAATAATTATTCTTATTCCTATGTAATCACCAATATAGTCTACCAAATGTACCCTAAATGTTAATTCCTTGAGCAACACACAGTTGTGTTCCGCGTGGTATATAAGTAATTGGTAACTGTGTTTTATATTAAAATTTCCTATGAAACAATACCTTTATGGTGTGTTTGGATGACATGATTTGGGCAATTGGATTTGGATTTGGATTTGGATTTGGGTGATTAAAATCCAAATAACTTGTTTGGGAAGTTTAAAAAAGGTCAAGGATTTAGATTTGACAAATCCATCAAGAATTTTAAACCTTCAAAATGCTTGGATTTGAAATAACTACTAAAATCAATGGATTTGAAATCCCTTAATTTCAAATCTATTAATTTAAAATTTAAATTCAAATCCAAGTTCCCAAACGCAACCTTAACATTTAAATATTAAGAGATGGGTGTATATGAGAGTGTAAACTAGTAATGTCACATACACATCCATTGGGGCCAATTAAGTGAGCACACTTGGAATTTACTTAAACCAAGTTATCATCATGCATGCATGACATGTGGAACCCACTTGCACCAAACTATCACGCATGCATGAAATGTGGAATCCAATTACACCAAACTATCATGCATGCATGACATCTGGAATTCAGTTACACCGAGCCATCATGCATGCGTGACATCTAGAATCCACTTACACCAAGCTACCATGCATGTGAGACATCTGTAATTCCTCTAAGTAACCTTGTTTGAATGTATTAAAATAAAGAAATGAAAGGTAAGTAACTTTGTTTGTAAGTAACATAAAGGAAAATGAATGGAATAATTTTAAGACAATATTATTATATTAGACCCCTATTTTAAAATAAAATCCTAAATATCTAAGGCTATTTTTGGATTTTTAGTGAAAATCTCATTAAACTTAATTTCATTCCCTTTGATTCCTCCCAACTTTGGGGTAAAAAAAAATTAGGTTTTGAGGAAATAGAGAGGAATGAATGTTCCCTCATACCCATTCTATTTCCTCTCACTTAAACTACAAAACAAGATAATAGTATTTCCATTCCCTTTATTAAAACTCTCAAACGAGAGAATGGAATGAATATTCCAAAATAACTCATTCCCTCTACCCAAACGAAGTGTTAACAACTTGAATTCTTAGAAGTCAAGTTGCCTTGGAATTTTTTTTATATAATTTTTATTTATAAGTGGTCAGAATGAACTCAAGGCTTCAAAGATCAAGTTGTTAGTAAAAAATAATAATAATAATAATAATTGAACTATATTTTTAGAAACTTGAGTTCCAATTGGGTAAAAAATTTTGAGAACACCACATCAATCACTACCAGCTCAGCCAATGTGGCCTATAACTTGATTTTATAGAAATTTAGAAGCACTAAGAGCTCAATTTTACAAAAATCGAGTTTTTTTTTTATGAATAAAAAATGGGTAGGGGGGGCAACCAACGTGGTAATCCTACCTGGCGTTACCATAGTAACACCTTACCCGCTAGGTCTGGGACCCTGCTGGGGTGTAGGGGACCACGGTGAGTCATAGTTTCCCAGCCCCATAAGGGACACTAGTGAACCTTGAGCTGTTGAGGGAGGTAACCCAAGTGAGTCCATATTCGGACTCGAACCTTAGACTTAACACTCAACGCATCTTGTACGTCACCCAAGACCATTAGACCACACCCCTTGGTGGTTTTACAAAAATCTAGTTGTAAAAGAGGGCTACCACCCTAAATATTTTGAAAATGGGATTGTTTGGCTATAAAAATCACCAACAAAGATCAAACAACCAAAAACACTGTAGTCCCCATCAAGCCATTATGACTAGGATGTGAGTGTGTAGGACTCTCACAATTTTTGGTTGATTTTATACTTTTGGGGTGTACATTATATTCATTTATAAATGAAAACTTTTTATTCATATAACTATTTAGGATTATAGGAAATTATACTAATTTTATGTGGTATCAGTTTGGTTATAGCACCCACTAAAAAATTAATATGACTACATATATTGAAAATCTAATTGTTAGATTACATGTTCTTTATGTTTTTAGCACACATGTTAAATTTCATACCAATAAGATGTTATTTATTATGCATAAATTTAGACTACAAAAAATTAAAATTTAAATATTTGATTGATGACATATCTATTAATCTTTAATCTTTTGAAAATTTTGCAAGTATGGAGAATATAAGAAAAAGATGTAATCCAATTGTACATTTGTCAAAATTCGCATCTAATAAAAAAATATTGAGTGAAGTTGTAGCCAAAATTTTATTGTTTTATGTGTGTACAAAACATCAAAAAATATTTTGTTGCTATTTCAAAGTTGCAAACAGACACAGGAAAATATATCAATTTTTTAGAAAACTTTTTTTCTAATAACAAACCGAGAGTAAAGTTGTTCCATATCAAGAACCTTGTGGCTCAATGACACTAATTGATCTCTCCCATCAAGTGAATTTGGATTTGAATTCTTCCTCCTCCAGATGTTGTAGGGAATAAAAAAAGGGGTCTACCCTATTAAAAACTGAAAGGTATATGAGTGATTTTCTTGACACATCAAGAAAATAATGGCGCATCACCATATGAAACATCTACAATAATGGCATGCTTCATGAGAAAACGTTGGACATTGTCAGAAAACGCCGTGGCTTGCAAAACTTATTTAGGATCAAAATGTCATTTAAATTCCATACTATATGTAGAAATGATACATATCATGCAGTAGATTTGAAATTAAATGCACCTGCCATTTATGCAGTTCTTCAACCTTAAAATAATAAATGTACTTGCATATAAATATTGGGAGAAGAACACGCCACCCCTACCTCAAGAGGGAAGCGCTCGGCCTTAGGCACTACTAAGAGAGTCAATTTCCATCTTTTTTTTCCCTGATAAGTCAGAGAGTTGATTTCTATCTTTTTGTTCTTAATTACTAGACTTTCCACTATGACTAGTGGTGGTTCAACAAAACATGACATGCATCTGCAAATCACGTCATTCACTACATATAATTAGAGAGCGTGATCGTTAAAGGAGATTCCCACTCTCTCTTATTGTTCTTAAATTTAATTTTCCACTCTTTGCTTCTCTCAATCCCCCCCAGTGTGAAGCTGGTAACCAGGAGGCAGGACCTCAAATTGGGTTTACTTATTCTTGTCAAAATTCCCCATGAAGGGATTTTGATCAAAGCCTAACTGCCTCAAGACAAGTGATCAAATAAGGATTTAACAGAAATACTAAACTAGCAATCCTATACAAGGTTGCTAAAATCATATCCTACATAGGATCATTAGGAGGGCCTCATGGATCAAATTGAGGATTATAAGATTCTACTTTCCGTAAAAAATAATAATAAAATAAAAATCACCAATAATGATGATGTATACTAAAAAATCTTATAAATTATTGAAGCAAAAAGGATTAATTTGACGAAATACAACTTCCATACTTTACATCTCGACTAACTAAAGAAATATGGAACCGGAATTTCTCAAAAGTGAATTACAACTAAGTACCAAATTAACAATACATGAGCAAAGAACAACGATTTCAAAATTCAAAGTTTCAAAACCACAACATTCATGTTTCCAACACTGGGGTATATATATCTATATACACATAACATTGATACAATTTCCTTTGAAAACCCAAAATTAGAGAATCTTAACATCATTAACCCAAAACACACACGCACGCACAAGCACACAATAAGAAGAATGGTCAAATGATTAAATATACTCTTTCCAAATAGCTTAAGATTTTTATCATGGTATCAAAGCAAGTGGTCTTGAATTTAAACATTTTATACTGATATTGTTCAAAATTGATAGGTACACTTGGTACTGGCTAGTGTCACCCAGTATTTTAACTCGCACAGAACATGGAGTTTCCTTATACCAAAAGAATTAATAGCCAGTACAGAATGGTTTTTAAAACCTTGGTTGTGAGTCGTAAGGCCTAGACTACTAGGGTTTAGACCAAAACAAATTTGTTCACAAAAGCGCATTTGGTCCCAATGAGGCTCAAAGGAGCAGCTAGTACAGAATTAGTAACTAATCAGCAGCGAGCAGACCAAGTAGTTTCAGAGTAAGTACGCAGATGTAAAACATAGACCGCCCCCATCCAGATTTGATTCAATATTAACCTTAAGAGAAACCCCATTCCACAAACCTAAGTGACAATAATGGAGACTTCTTCCAAGTCCCCAATAATACTAGATTGTTTCTGTTCCTCTTGAAATTCGCACTAGCTCACTTAATATTCAAACTCTTAAAGTTCAAATTCTACGCTTCCGAATACTACATTGTACATTCATAAAACCCCGAATTTGTATGTATTCGAGGAGGAAAAAAACTACCCTTTAAAATAAAGTGTTTGACGCTCAAAGCTCAGTAATTTTTATTCATTCAACTTTCATCGCATATAAAGTCAGTGTCTACCCAATAACAGCACAGAGCTTGTAGCTCAACTAGCACCTCCTGGTGTTTCCAACGGAAACGTCTAGCATTCAAATCCCTCCACCCCCATTCTACCATGCCTTAATCAGAGTCGACCACATGTATTCTTTTCCGTCATTCAATTCTAACTCAAAAATTATACTCTCTATTAAAGTGCCCAGTTGAATATAACAAATCACAGTCAATGAAATCAAACATATATACTATTCACAGTTGAATCACATCAAAAATCACAAAACCCATCAGAGAAAATCAACAAAAATTGCGGATTTCGAGAGAGGGACGATGAAATTACCTCACTTTGCGGCAGATCTATTGGGTCTTGCGGCGGAGCTGCTGTACCTGAGGATAATCTGCAAGAAACCACCAAAAAAACGAAAACCCATTAGATAAGAGAGAGCTTGGAGGAGAGAGATTAGGGTTACAGAGGGAAAAGAGAGAGAGCTCTTACCAGTGAGAGATGAACGAGAATGAGAGAAATTGAGAGCTTGAAAATAAGCCAAATAGTATATATTAGGGCAAAACTGGAAAAACTCGGAAAAGTACTTCTAAAAGAAAAGGTTTTCGTGGAAACGAAGTTAACAGACCGAGCGCTGATGGGAAAACTCATGTAAAACTCACCGTTTCCATCATCCCCCCAAATTTTATATATAAAATATATATATATATATATATTTATATATATATATATATATATATATCTTATTTGTTTTCCAACTTAAAAAGTTAAACTGCCGTTTATCCTCAAAAAAAAGAACTTAAAAAGTTTTAAAAAATCTCAAATCAAATTCTAAAATTTAAGATTATTATTTATTAAACAATAGGACAAATTATATTTTAGACCTTAGTAACAAATTAAACCATATATTTCAAAAATATTGAATTTAACCATATAATTTTAAAAGTAATAAATTAAATTATGAGATTTTTAAAAAGCAATAAATTTAAATCTCAGCCTATTGGAATTTATTTTGTTACTTTTGAAATTATAAAGTTTGATTTGTTACACTTCTAATTTATAAGAATTAAAATATGGTTTTCCCTTTCAAAAAAAATTAACTTGTAACTTATACATATACATGTAATTCATTTACAAACATGCAGAACTAAAAAATTTGTGTTATAATTTTACCAAGTTTATGATGTTTGTATATTTGAAAATATAAAATAGCTACTTATAAAATAACTATAAGTTTATTTGATAACAAATGGGAAAAAAATCATTTAAATTGTTATCCTTGAATTTTCAATTTTAGTTTGTACAGAGCATGTGTGATGAAGCTCTTTTTTATTTTGAATTTAATGTAATTTTACACAAGAAGAAAATTTTAAGAAATTAAAATTTAGCATTTGAAATGGAGTAAACTACTGGTTTAGTGTGTGTTAGTTTTTAGGAAAAAATATATCAAACGTGGGTGAGATATATTTAAATAAAGAGTATGCAAATTTTTAGAAAAAAAGTTTCTCTAGTAGTTTTCTTTGTTTTTGAATTTTTTTTGAACTACAATTTTAACCCCATTTTTATTTTTTAAGAATAAGAATTATTATGGGTAATTTTGACATTTTTTGAAGTCATAACTAACTTTCTGAATCATCTTAATATATAGATTTTTAGGAAAAAATATGCATCAAACGTGGGTGAGATATATTTAAATAAAGAGTAAGCTAATTTTTAGGAAAAAAGTTTCTCCGGTAGTTTTCTTTGTTTTTGAATTTTGTTGAATTACAATTTTAACCCCATTTTTTATTTTTTAAGAATAAAAATTATCTAATTAGATTAGGGGTATTTTTGACATTTTTTTGAAATCATAACTAACTTTCTGAATCCTCTTAATATATATTTATATATATATATTTATATATATATTTTTTTTTTGAGAATCCTCTTTTAATATATAGATATATAGAAGATAATACTATAAGAAAAAAATATATACAGTAAATGTTATTAATTTTTTGTTGTACTAGAGTTTAGTTTACGTTGATTTAGATTTGGTCTAAGGCCCTTTTGGATATACACCACTGTAAGTTTCTTTAAAAAACCTTCTCTCCTCTCCCCGTGTGTGTGTTAAAAATACTTAGTATTCTAAAAATAAAAAAAATAAAAAAAAGATTTGGTCTAAATGGGAACAAAACCTAAGCTGAAACCTTAGTCCAACAAAAATATAAATTCCATTTTCGTTATTTATTTATTTATTTATGTAATTTTCCCCAATCCCTATCACCAACAATTACTTCAATAACTTGTCACAAAGTCAAATTAAACCTTTCTTTTTCTTTGTTTTTATTTTTTATTTTTTTATTTTTGACTCTTCAACTTTTGCACTAATAACTCACTTGGAACTAAAATGAAAAAAATTATATAATACATGTGGTACAAAATTAAACTCCAATTGAAAATGTACTGAGATTAGTTTACATTGATTTAAATTTGGTCTAGATGTCAATACCTTGTTAAAGTCAAACAAAACCTTTACTTGTCCTTCTTATTAATTTTTTTGACTCTTTAGCTTTTGCACTAATAACTCACTTAACACAAAAATTAAAAAAATTATATGGGACATGTGGCACAAAATTAAACTTTAATTGAAAATCTAATTGAATTTTCTCTTAACTTTGGCTAAATATATATATATATATAATTATATATATATATAATTATATATATGAAGGTTTGGGGGATATAGAAATAGAAGCACATTGATATAGACACCCTCATTTTTGCAACTTTTGTTTAACCTTGGAATAAGGTCTAAATCATAATTTTTACTATTCAATCTTCTAATGCTTCATTGAAAACAAATCTAGAAGTTCTAATGATCAAAACCATATATAGTGTGCTTAAATTAGACCATTAGAGTAAAAGTTATAGCCAAATCAAATTTTAATGACAAACTTGCATTATGCCCGTGCAATGCACGGCTTAATCAAAATTTATATGTAAATTTTTTTTTTTTGGTTAATAAAAATAAATAAATATTTTACTTTCAAGTTATATAATAAATTCATATTGTGTGAAACTAAGGTATTATGAAATGTGCCCGCACACACACACACACATATATATATATATATATATAAGTAATAACTTATTAAAAGAGTGCAATAAATTTTTTTTTTTTCCAAAATGCATAAGATGATTTATTCTTTTTTTTGTATATTATTTTTTGTGAATATCATGAAACAAAATTTGTATGCTTTTCTTCAAATTTACGTGGATTTGAATTTGTCATTTATTTTTTTGCAAAATATTTCATTATGTAAAATATATTCTTTTTGGGTTACTTTATCCTTTTTTTTTTTTTTTTACATTATCTAAATTAGATTTTTTAAAATTAAGTTTACGATAATGTTAATACATATTAGCTAAATAAATAACGAAAATTATAGTCTGCTGCAAACAAAAAGAGAGATACAAACTTATTATTAATAATGGGGAGAGAAAAAATTGATGAGAACAATAAGTAGTGTTTCTATCTCCAAAAAAATTTATAAAAAAAAAAAAAAAAAAAAAAAAAAAAAAGAGAAAGAAAGAAGTCGTAAATGAAGAAGTTGTGCATATAAATATATAATAATACACTAAAAAAACCGTATATATAGAGAATTTTCAATTGTGAAGATGTTAGATTTCTAATCAATTTAGGAATTATAAGAGAAATAGAATTATTAGGAAAAATATATATATGTATTAAAAAAATTATCACAATTAACTTTTTTTTTTAAACAAAACATAAAACACTAAAACTCATCACTTAGGGCATATTTATCCAAAAAACTTGGAAGTTAGGACTTGGGGAGTTCTATTAGACATAGAATTCAAATTATATTGAAGTTAAATTATAAGAGAAATTATTAGATGGTTTGGAATTAAAGAAAAACCTATCCTATGTGAAATTCTAATCAATTATATATTGTTAAAAAATGTTTCTATCCAAAAAAAAAAAAAAAAAATAGCGTGTACTTTTTTCTAAAATTATTTTTTATCTATAATTTTAAATTTTAAATAAAATACCAATGGTTATAGTATCCTAATCTAAGTAAATTAGTTATCTTTTTTTTTGATACAGTAAATTAGTTATCTTATCCATGTTCCTAAGGTTTTTTTTTTTTTTATATGTGTCTTATCACTTTAAATAAATAAAAAAGTGGTAAGACACATATAAAAAAAAATGCAATGTGAAAAACAGCAACATAATATATGATTTTGTTCTAAAGATCTATTTTAAAATTCTATTCAACTACTTTTAGTGTTTTAATAAAACACTAAATTCCCTTCATTTTTTTTTTTTTTGGATAAACACAAAAACTTAGTTAATATCAATTGTTTTTTTTACACGATTTTACTTTTTCTTTTTAATATTTTGTGATATAAACTTTTTTTTTTTTATTCTATCATATAACACAATTTCTTACACGATCCTAATCGAAGTAAATTAGTTATCTTTTTTTTTTTTTTTTTTTTTTACGTGTCTTATCATTTTAAATCTAAAAAAAAAATTATGCAATATTGATTAGACTTTTATTAGTAATGTAAGGACCTGATTCGGATCCTAGGCCCAAAAGATGGATGGGCTTAGGCCCAATAAGCCCAAAACAATAAATTTGTAGAGAGTGGGTCAAAGAACTGGGTTTTAGTGAATTAGTTGATTAATCAGGTAGGTATTGATGACAGGAGAATGAAAATAAACAAGCTTAGACTTGAGAAAATCGTCATCGGCCAAGTCTGAAGAGGCTGATTCTCTTCTATTGATACTTAAGTTAGGTTACAAACTTTGTTCTAAAGTGCTACAGTGTTTCTTCCTTCTTTTTTCGATCCCCTCTCCATGGAGAGTCTCTTACATTATATAGTCCCCTTCGCACGATCTTGGTCTTACACTTGTTGATCATCCAGACCATCACTTAAGTGCTTGTCGCATCAAATACCCTCTCTGGCCCTCTGTGAGTTGGGATAGCCGATGCAGCACTGTTCAGGAGTCTTCTCCACATAAATGCGACTAGAGAGTTAGCTGCAGAGCATTTAATGCAGTGGTAATAGCTTTCTCCTAGGTATCTCTTGGCTCCCCTCCCTCCTGTACGTTCATAGGGCGTGTCTTTATTAGTAGAACTTCTTGGAAAGTCACCTTGGATGATGGGGCCCATTTTTTGATCCCTTCTTCGTTTAGCCGAGGGGATAATCCTCCTCAGACCACCTTTCCCAGCTTTCACTGCCATAGCTTACTCGTGAAGTTCTTGGTCTTGCTCCTTCTTTGTTGTTGATCTATTCTCGGTCCACCGTGCCTCCTCGAACAAAGCCCAAGGCCGAAACATACCTTTGAGCCTACGTCCCCACAAGTAATATATAACTTATTTATATAAAATTTTTCTTTTTACATGTAGTGTAATAATTAAAAAATAAGAAAATTGTTGCCTTTTCTTTATAATACACTACACGTAAAAAAATAAGGATTACATGGATAAAATGAAGAATTTGGATTGTAAAAAAAATAGATATACTTTTTTTTTTCTTATCTTCTTCTCCTATAATTTCTAAAAGTTGATAAAAATCTTAATTTAATTGCAATCCAAATCCTTTTCTTCATCTATTTCTTCTTAATTTGATTACAATCCAAAATCTTCATGTTCATCTAATCTTTTTTTTCTTTTTCTTTTTTCATTTAGGTTATATTACTAAACCTATTAGCTACAATTTGTTTTGGATAAAAAAAAAACAGCAACGTGAGTTGAACTAACCTTTTTAAATTTTGCAATATTGATTAGACTTTTATTAGTAATATATAGCCTTTTTATATAAAATTTTTCTTTTTATAATACACCACGTAAAAAATAAGGATTAAATGGATAATAAGGATTACATGGATAATAAGGATTACATGGATAAGATGAAGAATTTGGATTGTAATTAAATTAAGATTTTTATCAACTTAGAAATTATAGGAGAAGAAAAATTATATATTTTTTTAAAATCTAAAAATCTAAAAAAAAATTTACAATATGGTGAAGCCACTTGGCGTAATCACAGCGTTTAAGCCCAACTTTTATTATATAGTATACTAGTCGCTAACCCATGCTATGCATGGGAATCTACCTATTTGTGAGGTAGACTAAAATAATTTTATAAAATCTTAAATTGATTAAGAAACTACACCATTACATGATTTGCTCTTATATGACTTCAATTTGTGTTACAATTTGATGAAGAAGCCATTGCTTGAACGTGCAATGACTTACAAAAAAATTTTCAGACAATTTCAGATACTGCAAAAAATAACTTAAAAATTCAAATATTAAGGGCCTGTTTGGTAGATTGGTTCAAACACACATTTTCAGTTTTTAAACAACCTTACACACATTTTCACACACTTTTTCATCCACACGTATTTCAAAAAACTACAAACAACATTACTCAAACTCCTCTACCAAACAGGCCCAAACTTCTGAAAGACCAAAAAATATTAAAAAATCAAATTATTCACGGCTTAGAAATTATTAAAACAAAACAAAATATATATGACTAAAAAATAGAAAAATATAAGAAAAAGATTGAGTTACATTCAAAAGAATAATTCATGGCTATAAGTTTGCACCCTATCATAAAATATCACGTTAGTGAAGTAGAGAGATAATAATAATAATAATAATAATAATAATATCAATGTTTGAGTTTGAGTTTAAGTTGGATTTGTTAGAGAGATAGAGTTTCACTCCTTGTTAAGTTTGGATTAAACAAAAATAATTTTGTTTAAAAAAAATGACGAGTTTGAGTTTAAGTTGGACTTGTTAGAGAGATAGAGTTTCACTTCTTGTTAAGTTTGAACTAAACAAAAATAATTTTATTTAAATAAAATGATAATTTTATTTAAATATTATGCTGAAGTGGAAAATTGTGAGGAACTTCAGAGGTTTCGGTTATATATATATATATATATATATATAGATGATATGATATGCATCCTTGCAATTAGAGCGGGTCACGTCTCATTACGATTGATTAATTATGATTGGTTCTTATTTTTTATACAAGATATAAATTTTATTATAACTTAATCTAAATGTATATGTGTTTTAAACTCCCTCTTAAAAACTTGAACCTCAGCCCTTGCTTCCCACACCCCACAAACACTTATACTTATGGAGTGACCACCGTATTAAGGGTGCGCGGTGGTTTACGATTGGTTCTTAAGAGCATTAGTTTTAACTTTTAACTTTTTATTAACTATGTGACTCTTTGATTTTTATAGAATTATTAACTATGTGACTCTATGTGTAATGGTTGTTTTGGGTCATGGTAAAAATAATAGTGGAGATGCATGCATGTAATTAATTCTAATAGCCTAATTTGTTGAGGAGTTTAGTGGTTTTAAATAATTGAATAATTATTTTATAGTAAATGTTATTAATTTTTTGTTGTGCTTTTTTTTTTTTTTTTTTTGAGAATGAATTTTTTGTTGTGCTAGAGTTTAGTTTACATTGATTTAGATTTGGTCTAAGTGGGAACGGAACCTAAGCTGAAACCTTAGTCCAACAAAAATATAAATTCCATTTTCGTTATATATTTATTTATTTATTTTTCCCCAATCCCCATCACCAACAATTACTTCAATACCTTGTCAAAGTCAAACTAAACATTTTTTTTTTTTTTACTCTTCGGCTTTTGCACTAATAACTCACTTGGAACTAAAATGAAAAAAATTATATAAGACATGTGGCACAAAATTAGACTCCAATTGAAAATGTGCTGAGATTAGTTTACATTGATTTAAATTTGGTCTAGATGTCAATACCTTGTCAAAGTCAAACAAAACCTTTATTTGTCCTTCTTATTAAATTTTTTTTTACTCTTCAACTTTTGCATTAATAACTCACTTAGCACAAAAATTAAAAAAAATTATATGAGACATGTGGCGCAAAATTAGACTTTAATTGAAAATCTAATTGAATTTTCTCTTAATTTTGACTATATATATAAACTTTTGTGGTTTTTGGTGTTGTCAGTTTGTTAAGGTTTGTGGGGGCGGGGGGAATATAGAAATAGAAGCACATTGCTATAAACACCCTCATTTTTGCAACTTTTGTTTAACCTTGGAATAAGGTCTAAATCATAATTTTTACTATTCAATCTTCTAATGCTTCATTGAAAACAAATCTAAAAGTTCTAATGATCAAAATTATATACAGTGTGCTTAAATCAGACCATTAGAGTAAAAGTTATAGCCAAATCAAATTTTAATGACAGATATGCATCCTTGCAATTAGAGTGGATCACGTCTCATTATGATTGATTAATTAGGATTAGTTCTTAAAAGCATTAGTTTTAACTTTTAATTAACTATGTCACTCTATGTGTAATAGTTGTTTTGGGTCATGGTAAAAATAATAGTGGAGATGTATGCATGTAATTAATTCTAATAGCCTAATTTGTTAAGGAGTTTAGTGGTTTTAAATAATTGAATAATTATTTTAATTAATCAAGTGTTTAAAGTTAGTATTCCCTAAGAGCATCTCCAGCAGAATCTTCAAATTTTTGTACTATTTGGAGAATGAACAGTGACTTTTTACATTTTAGCTACCAACTTTTTCAAATACACTTCCAACAGATTTTCTATCACATTCTCTATTTCATTTAAATATTATTTCTTCATTCAATATTTATTCTTTTTTTAACAACTACACATCTTCTAACATTTTTTTATTCAACACCTAATTATTATAATAGAAAAAATGCATTTGAAGAATGAACAGTAGCCCATCAGACTTGATGGGCTACTGTTCATGAGCCAAAAAAAAATCCAAGTATACCACATCTGTTGGAGCATGAACAATGCACAAATTCTCCAAATTTTAGCCAAAAAACATGTATACCGCATCTGTTGGAGATGCTCTAATGCATTCAGACTCTTGAAAGACTAAAAAATAGGTTCTCAAGTCATATGGAACTCTAAAAAATAACCAAAAGAGTCAAAATCGTCAAATTTGAAACAAAACACAAAGTTTTGAGTGCACCCTCATTTTAAGTGTCGATTTAGCAATTGACTTTAGGCTCATTTGTTTTTTTTTTTTTTTTTTTTTTAAAGAGAGTTTTAACTTATAGTGTCCGCTCCTGATAATAGCTCTTTATCATCAGACTAAGACACCAATCGATTTTTGGTGCAGGCTGAGATTGAACTCCAAATCTCTTATTCAACCCCAAATCTCTCCAAAAAAAAAAATTAAGCTCATCTAAAATAAAGTTATTCTTTGGTTTTTTCGATTTACAGCTCACTCTTGTGAATTTTATGGCTTATTTTGTGAGATGCAAGGCTTAAAGAGTCTCAAACTAGCTTCAACTCCTCAACCCAAGACTTCTTCCCTTTTTATAAATATAGGAGGCCTCTCCATTTGCAAAGCACATCGAAATCTTTGAGAGAGATTTTTGGGAAATAGCCATTATGTGATTGCTAATTCTTTCTATCAATCACGACACTCTAGTACTCTACTCCTTCAAAAGACTTCATGTTTATGACTTCCCTAGCATAAACTTGACTTCCTTAGTCCTCAAACCATTTATAATTTCAAATCATCAAGAATATGTAGTTATCCTACCAAAATTTTCAAAGAGAACCTGAAAAACACTTCTAAGGATGGACTATGGAGGTGTTGTCTAAGCTCCACTTGTCCAAGTCTTGATCCAAGGAGGAGATGCCCAATCCCTTCACCAAATAGATTCATGACTATAGATATGTGATACATGACATGATGTTTACTTTTGATGATATGGGATGAACCACTATGAACATAATGCCCGTCTAATATTATTGGTTATAACATGATCAAAACTTTTTAAAAATCCTAATCTTTGATTTATTTTATTGAACATAACATGCAAATTTTATGTTTTGTCACATTTTTGGATAATACTTGCATGGCGTGACCATGACTACCATATTTTAGAACATCGATTCACCAAACAGGATGAGTATCAAACATCTTTACACTATTTTTTTGAGAAAGAGAGTGGACTTTCTTAAATTGTAGTTAGGATCAAAGCAAAGTAATTTTTCATTTAATTTACATCAAATATAATTACATAATTCTTCAATCAATAAAATGAAGCATTGAATTTCTTATTTTTCTATAAATTAAAATGAGTAGTGAGTTCAAATGTACAACCCTTGATCTATTGGTTGAAATGTTCATAGACAAGGCAATATTTTGAGAGACAATCAATTACGGTGTAGACATCAAAATTTTATGATGTATTCACAACCATCCGATTATTCATGATAAAATATTTGTGATCAAATTAATCTCCAATTGATGACGTGGACGATCAACGAATGAAATCAAGCCACGTGGCAACATCAAATGAAGAAAGCCATATGGCAGCGTCAGAAGAAAAGACCTATATGGAAAGTTCTTATTAAATGAAATATCAAATTAAATTCATAATTCAACTCTCAATAAATGCTGAAAGAAAATTCCAAATTAAATACTATTGAGTTGCCTATAAATAGAGGCTTCTCATATGAAGAATGGGAGAACACTTAGAGAGAAAACCCTACCGACACTCTGCCAAAATAGAGAGTCATCTCTAAAGTTCACAAGAATTTCATTGTTCATCAAGGCCTATTCCTACTTCTTCAAATCAAAGTGGGGATTCTCCTTTAACCTAGTTCGAGATCAAGCCAACGGCCCTCGCATCAAATCAAGCACGTTCAACTATTCATTCAACTTGGAGACATCAAAGCACGATTCAAGATCAAGCTTCATAGCCCCTTCGGATCGTAACGTTTCTTGGAGATCGAATCAGAGGAATTTATTGTACTCTTTCATTGTAAAGATTCATACAGAGAATTGTACTCACACACATATATACAAATCAAATACAAGTTGATTATTTGTTACACTATTTCGTGATCGTGTGATTTATCTTTTACGAAAATTGTGTGTACATACGGTTTCACTCATTCATATGGGCTTGATCTAATAAAATAAATAATGAGCCAAGGTTGTGGTCTCTTGCAATTGCCAAACAATTTCCATCATTTTCTTTTATCAGGAAAACACTACAAAACCAAGTTTGAGAACTGTTTTTAAATTGGTGAGCCAAACAAGAGAATGAGGACTCTCATTTTGGATTCTCATTTCCATTAAGCAGTAAATAATAACGTTGTCCCACCACAACCATTTTTTCTCCGATTTTCTTCTCATTTTTTGTCTCGTTCCTTTATATATATATATATATATATATATATATATATTTGTGAGCACCTACTCTTCCTTGTTATCTACCTCTTTTTTTTGTTCTCCTCCCTCTCTCGAGCATTCACAGCAGTGGAGCTAAAAATTTAGCTATTTGGCACCTACAAAAGTCACTTTATCTATTTTACCTCTTCACACCCCACAACAATGGATTTATATTTTTAGCTATTTGATTAAAATAATACAAAAAACTCATTAGAAAAATAATAAAAACTTCCACAGCAAACTTCAGTAACCAATCACAACCACCTCCACCATCAGCCACAATCACACCCACAACCACCACCACCACCACCACTAGTCCACAACAAGGAAAAAAAAAACCACCAACCCAAATCCCAATCTTTTTCCTCAACCCAAACCAAACAAAATCACCAAACCACAACAAAGTCCACCTCCACCATCGCGGCACAACCACGATCACAGTAGCCTCAAACTCAACCAAAAAACTAGCAACCAATTGAAAAAAAAAAAAAAAAAAAAAAAAAAAGACCCAGAAATCTCACCCTCAAGATACCCAAGCCAAGAGCACACAATTAGAAATCTTAAAACCCAAATATGCAATCCAAAGAGACCACACAGCAACCACACACCACGACCCTAGCAACCCACCCATGAACCCAGCGGCGGAGTGGAGGTGAGGGAAGAAGAGCACCAACCGTTTCGGCACTAAGACCACCCACAAATCATTTCGGCACCGAACCCAACCACGATCGGCGATCATGGGTCTTGGTGTTTGAGACGGAGAAAGATTGAGAGACAGAGTAGAGGAAAAATGAGATAGCAGAGAGATAGGGGCGGAGAACGAAGAGATCAATCGGCATTGTCGGTGCTGGGCAGGGGCTTGGGTCGGCGGCAAGTGGAGGAATTGAAGCTTGCAACGGGAAGAAATGAAGAGTG
Source organism: Notholithocarpus densiflorus (assembly GCA_030021035.2). NCBI lineage: Eukaryota > Viridiplantae > Streptophyta > Magnoliopsida > Fagales > Fagaceae > Notholithocarpus > Notholithocarpus densiflorus. Next base: position 52,248 of record JARYZH020000405.1, read on the forward strand.
TGAGGACCGACTAAGGGTAGAGAGGAGCAACGAGTAGAAATGGGGAAGGAGGAGAAAGAAAAAAAAAATTAAAATATTCTAACTAGTGTGAACACAAAATAAAATAATTTTTTTTTTCTTTTGAGCTACAGTGCACATCTATCTTTAGATGTGCACTGTAGCTGAGAAGCCAAATTTTTTTGCTATAGCTCCACTGCTGCAGCTCTACTTTTGTAATTGGTGGTGCTAAAAATAGCAATATAGCTATTTAGCACCACTACTGTGAGTGCTCTCAGACTGGCTTTGATGGCGATGGGTTGATATAGCTTTAAGAAGAAGGTATTTGGTATCAAATAATACCATGTCAGCAGTATCAAAATCCAATAAGTATGTGACATATCAACAAAAAATAACTACCTTACTAACAAATGAAAGACATGTATTAGTGGTAGTTTTTTTGATGAACATGTATTAGTGGTAGTTATTTTTGTATACATATCTCTCATTTATTAGTTTGTAATGTCCCAACTTTATCCAAGTTCAAACTTTGCTCCTCTTTTGAGCAAAAACTGTGCTCCTCTTTGTTATGATTTAACATCGTTTCTATAACTTCTTTTATCCATCTTCTTGTCTTGCATGCAAATAAAGAGAAGAGTATTCCAAAAATACAGTAACTGGATAATTTTTTAGTTTTTTATTTTGGGTAGAGGGGAAATTCAATAAATCTAGAGAACCAAACGAGTTTCAAGACAAAACTTGTTACAAAACACACCATTCAAATCTAAAGATAAAAATATAACAAGTCCACAAGCGGATTATCATACAACACAAAATCAAGATTAGATCCTAATCTCGTCAAACTATCAGCACATTTGTTAGCTTCTCGGTAGAATAGTAGATTTTATTAAATTTATGATGTAATACTAATACACTCTTTATGCGTGAGAGAGGAGGACTGGAGGAGTCGTTTTACTCAAGAAATATCTAATATTTTTCCAAAGTGAAACTTAAAATATTCACTTCCATTAATTTACTGGTGAAATGGTAATGAGCTTTGAACCACCAACTCCTAAGTTTTGTTTTGTTTGTATTTTTAAATTCCTCCAATCTCCATAGATCAAGATTGCATTAATTTTATCGCATCATGGAGTAAACGATCCTCGAAATAAACAAAGCCAATTACAATGGCACATTGGAAGGATATATTTTAAATAAATCCCAACCCCTTCAAATTAAAGTCTGAAAAAAAAAACTATTTCCAAGATGCAACGAACCCCTTTGACCTGTTCAATCCAACTCATTCGATCCCTTAGCAAAGCAACATCAAGGATGTTTAGGTAGAGACAAATCAAATAATGGTGATAGCTAGAATTTTATTAGCTAAATATTCCTCGTGGGTTCTAAGACCATCCTCCAAATATCAAATACTCAAATTAATCATTGCTGCATAATTAAATCCATTCTTCCATGTTAGATCTCATGCATTTTCTTCTAAAAGTCTTAAATGTATAGTGAATTTTCTTAGTTATACTTGAAAATGAAACGGACGATGATTTGAAATCAAGTACATTTTTTATATATAATATTTATTTTGAGGTAAATTCTTAGTTTACATTGTTATTACAATGTAAAATTTATACGTAGATTAAACAAATGCTTACAATATTGTATATGTATTTACATTTGCAAAAAGTGTAAGATTTACGTTAATAATACAACGTAAACCAATGGGACTTGTGTAAAGCTGTGTTAAAGCCTGTGGAGCAGGTATTTATCTTTCTTGGTTTTGGGGGTAAGTCAAATGATGCTAATAACTTTGAAACACCCCAACACTTCTTTCTCCACCAGATACAAACTACCAATCTCTAAGCTTCTTCTTCTTCTTGTTTTTTTATTTTTTGCATGAATAATCTTTAAGCTTTTTCTACTTTGTTTTTTCAACTCCATCATCAACCACTCTTAACAAACACACTACTTTAAACCATTGTTGGCACTCACTTATGCAGAGAATGGCCCAAGAAGCTGGCTCCAGCAGCAGCAATGGATGTTTTACTTGTATAGCTCGTGTCTTTCAGATCAAGAAGACCTTCTACGCTCTCCTCAACATCACCATCCTCTGTGGCTGCATAACCATCCTACTCCTCCGTGGAACCATTGGCATTAGGAAACCCAGCTTCACTTACACTCTAGGACCCAAAATCTCCAACTGGGACCAAGAGAGAAGCAATTGGCTCAAGAAAAACCCTGAGTTTCCCAACTATGTGAATGGCAAAGCTCGAATTTTGTTGGTAACTGGCTCACCTCCAGGACCTTGTGATGCTCCAATAGGTGATCACTATCTTTTGAAGTTCATAAAGAATAAGATTGACTATTGTAGAATCCATGGCATTGATATTATGTATAATATGGCTATTTTGGACGAGGAGCTTGCTGGGTACTGGGCTAAATTGCCGTTGATTCGAAGGTTGATGCTGTCACATTCTGAGGTTGAGTGGATATGGTGGCTGGACAGTGATGCTATGTTTACTGATATGATATTTGAGCTTCCACTTTCCAAGTACAACAATTCTAACTTGGTTGTTCATGGTTATCTCGAGTTGTTTAACCAAAAGTCATGGATTGCATTGAACACTGGGAGTTTTCTGTTGAGGAATTGTCAATGGTCTTTGGATTTGCTTGATGCTTGGGCTCAAATGGGGCCAAAGGGGCCTATTCGCGATGAGGCAGGGAAGGTTCTGACTGCTAAGTTGAAAGGAAGGCCAGCATTTGAGGCTGATGATCAATCTGCATTGATATATTTGCTAAGTTCAAAGAAGGGTCAGTGGATGGACAAGGTGTTTTTGGAGAACTCATACTACTTGCATGGTTATTGGGTGGGATTGGTGGATAGGTATGAGAAAATGATGGAGAAGTTTCATCCTGGATTTGGTGATGAGAGGTGGCCATTTGTGACACACTTTGTGGGTTGCAAGCCTTGTGGAAGCTATGCTGATTATGCAATTGAGAAGTGCTTCAGAAGCATGGAGAGGGCATTCAATTTTGCAGATAATCAAGTGCTCAAGTTATATGGGTTTGAGCATAGAGGGTTGTTGAGTCCTGGTCTCAAGAGGATCAGGAATGAGACAACTAGGCCTTTGGAGTTTGTAGACCAGATTGACATAAGGCGTTTTGTGCTTGGACGCAATAGCGGATCAAAATCATGAGTAACCTATTCTAGTATTTTTCTTATGCTTGATATACCAAGGGTGAATACATGTGACTGACCTTGATTAATTTGTTAAGCATTTATAGCCGACCCTAAAATTTTGGGACTAAGATTATTGTTGTTATTCTTAACACAGGATCATGTATATTTAACTTTGGCGTATCACTGTTAATTCCAATGCTACATCCTTTTTGGTAATTTTTGAATACATAGCTGTTGGCCTTTATGTCTTCATAAAAACTGCTTTTGAAAATTGAATCCTGCAACTGTAGATATGACTCTATTGCTACACTTATGTTTAGGTAATGTTTGATTCAACAGTGTTTTATCACTACATGGCCTTTCACTTTTTGTTGGGTCTGGATGTAGCCTTTCAATATGCACTCAAAAATCAGATTGTTGAATACTTTTTTAAGAGGTTGCAACTTGCAAAACACAAAGGGAGACTCCAAATTTCCAAGAGTCAACCAATCGATCCATCCTGATAGCAATTTGCCTATACAGATCTAAATTGGTCCTGTCTTGCGTTCTGGAATTTAAAAATATATTTAAATTTAATTTATAAAACAGCCATCCACGAGGGAAAAAAAAGGCTAAAAATGGCATTTCAATACAGAAGGGCAGCAAAAGGCACACAAAGTGATCTTTTCCAAGGCAATGGGCGCACTAATCTTTAGACTAGCTTTTTTTGCTTCGCTTGTTAGTTTATTTGTTTATGTACAACTTTTTAAAATCTCACATTTTTTATTTATTATAATTATACTTATGTCAACTTCAAGCAAAAATACCTAATCCAAACACAAACTATCCTTGTGTTGTGACGTTGTTAAAGAGTTAATGGAAGGATCATGCGTGGATCACATTGTTAAAACTAAAAGTGAGAGTGGCATGATTAAGCAACATCAAAGTAGAAAGAAAGTTAGTACTAATCATTATAAAGGCACATAAATTTTTTCTCATTTTTTACTTTAGTATCTTTTGAGAGGGCAGTCAATGTTGCAGATAACCAACTCCTCTAAAGGCCTTTTGTGCTTAGAGGAAGCAGTGGATGAAATCATGAGTAACCAATTTTTCTTGTGCTTTGATCTGGTGACTGTTTTTTAGGTAATTTTTTGAATGCATAACTGCTCTTTGAAAATTGAATCCTGCAACTACATTTATGTTTGTGTAATTCAAAAGTGTTTGATCATTGCATGGCCTTTCACTTCTTGTTGGTTCTGTATGTACCTTTTCTTGTGCACTCAAAATCAGATACTTGAATACTATTTCTGAGGGTCCTTGCAAAACACAAAGGGAGGCTCCTTAAATTACCAAGAGCCAAACATTCTAACCTGTCTCAGCAATTTGAACTAAAAATAGCATGTCAGTAATACTATTGGACAGAACAAGGAACACAATGTTGTTTTTTCTTTACCATAAACCATGATGCCTTGCCTTAAACAAGAGCTGAGGCAGTGTATCTTAGCTGCCTTGATTCCTTGAACCATGAGATCTTTACCATAATAAACTATGCAGCAGACCTTTGCTTTGCACATGGTTTCAGGAATTGTCCTGAGGATCTTGCTAATATTATAATGACAATGATGTAGTGTAGTCAAATCGCATCTGAGGTTGTCTTGTGTTCACATTTTTTTTTTGATGAACAATCTTGTGTTCACATTTCACAACCATTCTGCTACCTAAAAATTAAGGTTTTTGCATCAAAGAAAAAGATGGTTATTATTATTATGTTACTGTTACATTATTTAAAGAGTTACTGGTGGGATTATACGTGGATTCACATTGTCAAAAGCTAAAGTGAACGTGGCATGATTAAGCAATATCAAAGTAGAAAAAAGTTGATACTAATCATCATTAGTTGAGTTTAATATGCCGGAGAATTTATAAAGGCACCAAATTTGTTCTCATTAAATCTTTTTTTAAGTTTTTTTTTTTTTTTTTTTTTTTTTTTTTTTTTTTTTTTTTTTTTTCATAAGGATAGAAAAAATGTCTAATTTCATTAACTAACCTATTATGCATAAGGTTTTTATAAAGGCAAGAAAAAGATCGGTCTTAACTCTTATATTGAATTATTTATATTTCATTTAGTTCACTTTTTTTAAGTGAAGAGAGATAAAAATCAATTTATTTGGTGAAGAAAACTAAAAGTAATTTCCCCCTTTTCATTTATTAATCAAGCAATAAATAATACTACCAAGACAAATTAAAGACTTTCATTTTCTTTCATTTCTTTGTCATTAGCTTATTTAACTTAAAAAATAAACAGAGAGTCAAATAACAGCTGTACTATAATAAATCAAACACATCATTGTACCTTAATCTCTCTACAAACACATCCATATATTATTAACTTAGGTGACTGTGAGTGGATTTTTTTTTTTTTTTTTTTTTTTTTTGAGAATGAGGTGATTGTGAGTGGTTGATGAAACTTGATCGATCATATAATTAGTAATGGTCAGAAAAAGTGTCAACTATTCATAATTGCACAAGTCAGCAAATTATGAAATTAGGTATATTAGTTAGATTTATGATTTTTAATTAGCTCAACTAGACAAATTTCTTACTGAGGAATAAAAAATCTAATGATAAACAACAACCATGCATGAACTCTAGATTTAAACTCTATCTAAAAATAATGGTATATTGTTTGTGCCGGGCTGCTTTTCCTTGCAATACCAAAATCTAATTACCTACATTTTCCATGAAAGGAAAAACCAAAAACATTACCAAATTTTTTTTTTTTTTTTTTTTCCAAACAATGGTTTTCTCAATGCAGCCATTTTCCAACACCATGACCTAGTCAAGTCCTCCACAATCAGAACATCCCCTCACGTTTTCAAAAATTTCAAAATCATTGAAAAAACACCATTTTCCTTCACAACTCACCCATCATCACATTTGACATTACACATTATTTATAAAACTCAAAAATCATCATTCACCAATTAAACACTTAAAAACCCCCACAAAATGGGCCAAGACCCATTCACCGCCTTAAAACGCTCCTCCACGGTGGCGGCGGCGACTCCGTTACCCACCACCGCTACCAGAGGCCGTTCGGCGGCGGCGGTGCCACGTGGCAGGCAGATAAAGAAAACGTTCAACAACTTGAAACTCACCCTTCTCTGCGGCTTCATCACCATTCTCGTCCTGCGTGGCACGATCGGAATCGGAAACCTCACCGGAAGCTCCGACGGCGATCTCGACGCCCAGAAGATCGCCGAGGAGACGAAGCGGGTCCTCGACGAGATCCGGTCCGACGACGAGCCGTTCGACCCGAACGACCCGCCCGAACCGGAGATCAACCCGAACGTCACGTACACTCTCGGACCCAGAATTGCGAACTGGGATTTGGAGAGGAAAGAGTGGCTTGCGAAGAACCCCGAGTTCCCTAACCATGTGAATGGGAAAGCTAGGGTTTTGTTGGTAACTGGGTCTCCACCAAAACCTTGTGATAACCCAATTGGGGATCATTATCTTTTGAAGGCTATAAAGAACAAGATTGATTATTGTAGGCTTCATGGGATTGAAATTGTGTACAATTTGGCCCATTTGGATAAGGAGCTAGCTGGGTATTGGGCAAAATTGCCATTGATTAGGAGGTTGATGTTGTCTCACCCTGAAGTTGAGTGGATTTGGTGGATGGATAGTGATGCATTGTTCACAGATATGGTGTTTGAGCTTCCATTGAAGAAGTATGTGAATCATAATTTGGTGATTCATGGGTACCCGGATTTGTTATTTGATCAGAAGTCTTGGATTGCTTTGAATACTGGGAGTTTTTTGTTTAGGAATTGTCAGTGGTCTTTGGATTTGCTTGATGCTTGGGCTCCAATGGGGCCTAAGGGGGCTGTTAGAGACGAGGCCGGGAAGATTTTGACGGCGAATTTGAAGGGTAGGCCGGCTTTTGAGGCCGACGATCAGTCTGCATTGATATACTTGTTGATTTCGAGGAAGGATGAGTGGATGGATAAGGTGTTTGTAGAGAATTCTTACTATTTGCACGGGTATTGGGCCGGGTTGGTGGATAGGTATGAGGAGATGATGGAGAAGTATCATCCGGGTTTGGGGGATGAGAGGTGGCCGTTTGTGACACATTTTGTGGGTTGTAAGCCTTGTGGGAGTTACGGGGATTATGCGGTGGAGAGGTGCTTGAGTAGTATGGAGAGGGCATACAATTTTGCAGATAATCAAGTGCTCAAGTTGTATGGTTTTAGGCATAGAGGTTTGTTGAGTCCTAAGATCAAGAGGATTAGGAATGAGACTACTACTCCTTTAGAGATTGTAGACCAGTTTGATATTCGGCGTTCAACGAATGGACACAGTTGATCATAACTGTGAGTGACTGATTTTTCTTGTCATTGATACGTTCATGGTGTTCTGATATAATTTTGTCAGATTACTGCTGTTTTCAACACCATTTGATATCTGAATTCGTGGCTTTCTTCTTTCGTTTTGTTTTTGTAAAACTGCTATTGAAAGTGGAATCCACACAGACACAGTTTTTGTTTATGTTGCTTTGTTTTTCAGTTAGCATAATTGAAAGTGAGTGTTGTTGATAAAGACGTGTGCCATATTCCTTTACTCACTGTTTATAGAAGTTGAGCATTAACAGTGTTTAATAGTTGCATAGTTGCATTGAACAGAACAGGAAAGCATATTGCTTTGTTTATGGTTTAGAAATTTATGTTTGTACTTTGTTGAAATGAATAATGATAATAGTTTACAACGTTTTTCAACACAACTAGTATTTCAGCTTTTCTCATTCTGTAATGTCTGCATACTGGCCCTTGGTTGTGCATCTGTACCTGCTTTGGTGTGAGGTTAATAGAAAGTTAGATTTGGGTTGCAGTTGTGATTTTTTATGTAACTGTTAAAATTGGCTGCTAATTTTAGATGGAGAACATGGTTGCTAAATCTTCTTTTCCTGCTTAGTTTCTGGACTTGTGAAAGTTCAGTATCTGGAATTCTGTATAAATAAATATGGTGTATATCTGGTTCCTCTTGGATTAGTAGTGTTCCAAGAAATTGTATTTCTGGACTCGTAGCAAAAACAAGAAATTCTCTGCTACAAAATTTTATCATGTCAATATAGTCATATCTCTAAGACCTTAAATTTCTTCATATTGTCCAGCCATTCTCCTATCACCCTTCTAAAGCATTTAATGTGTATAATTTTCTCCTAGCTGATTGCTACCTTTATCATTTCATAACTGTGCTTCATAGTTGCATTTACCAGAATAAATGAATAATTTCTGATCTTATCTAGTCAATGAGACCTCAACATTCTTACATTGGTTTTATTATCTGCTACCCTGTTTCTTTGTTGCCAAACATCCTGTTTAGTAAAGCAGAGTTAATGTTGTTGTTTTCTTGATAGAAATTTGATTCTTGTTCACAGGTTTAATGTAATATATGAGACTGAGTTCACTTTTTGACTGGTCACCCATTTGTTAGAGCAGAATTGGATAGGTTTGAGTTTCCCCGTTTTATTGATTTAGCATCACTTTGCAGTCTACATTGGGAACTTTACTAATTTATATCATAATTTAAAATTCAATTTCTTAATCAATTGATATCAAGTTACATGAGCAATCATCAAACTCTATTTGTCTTTCTTTTTTTTTTTTTTCCCATGAGTTTTGGCTCAAATGGCACCTCCTCCCTTGTAGGAGACAAAAGAGTAGGGTGTGTGTATGTGGATGCTCATTTGAGTCATAAAAGAGTAGTGTGTGTGTGTATGTGGATGCTCATTTGAGTAATCATGTAATGCGTTGGAAGAAGTAATATCCAAATTGGTTTGGAGGAAAATTCTGTTTAACAAGAAAAACTCTTTTTATCATTTTACAATGGGTCAGGTTAGAGTATCATATTGTTGTTTCCTGCGGCTAATAATACAGTTGTGCCATCATCACCTTTTTTTTTTTGAATCTTTTGGAATCTTATTATTCCTAACTAATCTATTGACAAACCCATAACCGATTAGAATCTTTTGGAATCTTCTAATAACTTATTAGAATCGTTGTTGTTGTTTGGAACCTTATTATTACTGCATATTTACATTTTCCCGTCCTTCCTATGCAAATAAACCAGAACAGGAAAGTATGCCTGTTTTGAAATAAATTGTTTTCATTCTAATGAGCATGCTCAGATGAGCTCTATCATGGTCTGCTTGTTTTGAAATAAAATTGTCTTAAAAGTGGACATATTGAGGGAGCAGAGAGTGACAAAGATAATGTAGAAGGAATTTATGGTTTGCTGGCTTATGCCATAAGCATCATTAGAACAGAATTAGCCAGACGCATGAATAAAACATTCTCATTTACATATAATTATGAATAATTTGGTGCAGTCACCAATCTGTTATAAGCATCTATTCAATTATATGCATGTCTCTCTTCCCATTTTCTAATGCGCAAGAAGATGCCAACACTATCATGGAGAAGGTAAGAGGCAGATCCTCAATTAACATCTGCTTTGCTGAAGCTGAACGATCATTCAACCAATTCGGAACACAGGAACCCTGCGGCGTTCTGAGAATGCTTCATTCATCTGCGCAATGTGGAGCAGGAGCTGGCTGATCTTCTGCAGGGCATATTAAATTGAATTATAGTTAGAACAAGCATACTGAATCGCACGGACAATGTAATGCGTGTAACATAATAATTAATTAATGATATGAACAATTACATAGATACGTCTGCCTAGATATGCAGGAATTTACTGTGTTGCTGGATTCCGAACCCATGTATCTCTACTCTATCACAGGAAACATTTTTCGTAATAGTTGACATGACCCGTTTTGATTGGTAGATCGAGAAAAAAAAGTAATGTTACTTCAATCAGCACTTGACAAGTTAAGGAATAAAGTTTTGTTTCTATCTTATTGACATATAAACAGCCTCGCCCTTGCAAAATACAGAGCAAGTACTATTTACATGCTAGAGCATACCTGTTTTACAGGTGCAAGTTGCAGGGTAGTTCAGTTTTAAAAATGGACAAGACATTGTTCACATTATAATATTGCTAGAATCCAATAAACCTCCTTCCATGTTCATGAGGCATAAGCCGTAGAACTGAGATCACAAGGCACAACCCCTAGAATTTTCAATTTGAGTTTCAACAGTTGGCAAGCTTTAGTTGCAGTACTCAATTACTTAAAACATCATGGTTAGCGCAGGCAGTTCTTAAGGTCTGATATAAGTAATATTCTCACTTAATTGATTCATTAATTCATACATGAGCCCAAAAACTCGAAACAATTCTGATACAAGAAATCTAGAATCATACCCCAGATAAACTCAGGAATCCAAATCTACAACTCATATAAATTCACTAGATTTTACTATATAAAAAAAAGGTCTTAAATTATGAAGCTTTTCAGGAAGAACCTCATCTTTCTCTCTGATGAGACGATCCTTGCTCTCTTTGTACCGAACTTGACGCCACCTTTGCACCCTGACATACAAGAATGACAGCAACACCGCGGCTGCCACTCCAGTCACCGATGCAATCGACCAAAACCCCCTGGCACATGCTGCACAATTCCAAACTCTACAAGCCACCTTGGAGACCCCAGCTCTCAGAATCTCCAAACGCAATCTCAAACCCCTCATCTCATTAGCCACTTGGGGCTGTGACAACCTTCCATTTTCCTCATCACCTCCAGAATTCGATGACACTGATGATGAAGAACTTGATTCAGGATCTGGGTCTTGAGTGGCTTCAAGTTCAAGGTCCAATACTGGAGGTACTTCTTGTTGTAGGCCTTCATGGTTATCGTTGAGGTAGTTATTGTCTCTAGTAACTACCATATCTTGTTCCACACTTGTGGGAGGGAGTTTGGGAAATGGGGATTGGATTTGCTCCCATTCGTCCAAGGATTCAGGAACCTCAGAAGTACCATCCATTCCTTGGAATTGATTCGCAGTACGAGGCATGAATTTTTGAGTTACCAAACTAAACAACTAAAGAAAGATTACAATATGTTCCATCAGACAAAACTGATAGCACTTGTTTTGAAGTGTGTATCTGTGTGTGAGGATATTATGGTATAAAAATATCTAAGAGGTTTGAAAAATGACATGAAGTGGACTGAAAATGCTTGCTTCTATTTGCTCATGGTGGTGCATCTCTTGGGTTTGGATATGGTGGGCCAGTGCTTTTTTAACATCCAGCTCGACCTGTCTATTTTTAGGGCTGGAATATTAGCAACTATCGTGGACTGAACTTTGGGCATTGAGAATGAAGAATATTGGTCGTAGTGGAGTATTTGCAAGATAAAACTAAGCCCATGGGCTATGTGGAGTTGCATTTCCACAAAACTAGTGGTCCACAAAATGATCTCATTCTCCTGTAGTATGCAACTAGGTGTTAGGGAGATAATATTAAGGGTAGCAAAATTTGACATGACCTGCGAACCTAATACGACCAACTCGTTTATAAACAGGTCATGGGTTGAGGTTAAATGAGTTTGGATCATATTCAGGTTAATACGACTGGCCTGTTTAATAAACAAGTTGTGTTCGTGTTCAAAATGTAAACCCTTCTGACCTATTTGACTCCTTTAACTTATAAAGGTGTTAGCTTTTGTTATTATTATTGCTTAATTTTTTGTTGTAATTATTTGTTTCTTACTATATTTATGGTTGTAATTATATTTTAATTTTAGATGTATAAGAATTGATAACATGTTATTCAGGCAAGGTATGATTATTAATTAAATAGATTATTAAATATGTTATTTGTATTGACCTTTATATGACTTGTTAATTAAATGGGTTAAACATTATGGTTTTAAAAATTGGACTAAGGCAAAATTGGATTTGCCTCCGGTTCTCGGTTTTACCGGACCGGACTGGTACTCGATTCTAGGTTAAACCGATCAGGCTGGCCAGTCCGGTCCGATTTTTAAAACCATGTTAAACGTGTCGTGTCGAGTTGATCGGTTTAATAAATAGGTCTTGTTAGGGTTAATGCTTTTTTACACGTTTACTAAATAGGTCGAGTTTGGGTCAACCCATATAGCCAAATACTTATGGCTTGACATGACACAAACCCAACCCGTGAACATAAATTGCCATCCTTAGATAAAATTATAGAGACACTCTAATGAAGATCTTTCAATATTACATATTAGAGCATTTACTAAAAAAAACCCCAAAAAACTTTTTTTTTAAAATCTATTTTAATTCACTCTTTTACAATTCACCCTAGCAAAAAACCCAGCAACTCACCACCGTTAGAAACACCTCCCTCGACAAAAACCCATTCTAAAATCAAGTCAACCACAAACCCATGAGAGAGAACATAGCTAGGCGAGTGTTCATTAGAAAGACGAATTTTTATTCAATCACAATTCAGTGTAAGACTAGGACGCAATAGGCCATAAACTTAAGTGGGGTCTGCATAAGAATCCTGGTCGTTGAGGCGCGCGCCCCCCCCCCCCCCCAAAAAAAAAAAGAAAAAAAAAAGGAATTTCGAAGTTAAAAACGTATTACTATTTACTACCCTTTCTTTGTTCTTTTTCACAAACTCACAATGTAGAAAACAATAGCCATAAACCAACATTGGGATGCCCCAAAGACAAGGACAAATTGCTTAGCCACAAAAAAAAATAATAATAATAAAAAATTAAAAAGAAAGTCAATTAGTAAAATAACAATTCTTTTTGAACATCAAGCGATGCTCATTGAACTTCCTAAATAACAATTCTTTATTCACTTTTTTTTTTAATCTTAACCAAACATGCTAAATTGGATTAAACAAAATTGATTGATAATAAAATGGTGCCTCATATCCAAATCCAAGTAACAAAGGATGGATCTCAAATTTTTAATCATAAATTTAGTTTAAGGTTTGATGACGATGACAGTAAAACACAATAAACCATAAAGCTGTCACTCCCAATTATCTGTTTTCTCATACAGTCTCACACATAAAAAAAGTGAGGCAGGCATACTAGTGATAATTCGTTATCTAATCCAAGAAACAAAGGGAAACAGAAAGAACATCAATATGTTGCTGTTGTTAGTGGTGATTGTAAAAAAAAGAAAAAAAGAAGAAGAAGAAAACATCACAATAACTGGTATAATGGGTAATAGGGTTTTATTTTTGTGGAGTGTTAGAAGTATTGGTTAAATGATTAAATTTACTATATCCTAATAGCTTAAACTTTTAAGACAATCGTTAATTTAACATGATATCAGAGCATGAGATCCTAAGTTTAATTCTTGTCTTCTCCACTCTACCTCCTATTTAAATTCTCACATGTTCGACCTCACCTATTAAAATATAGTTTCGGCCCACATGTGAAGAGAAGTGTTAGAAGTATTGGTTAAATGATTAAATTTACTACATCATAATAGTTTAAACTTTTAAGACAATCGGTAATTTAACATGAAAGCCTCGATAGAAAACATCCACATACATGGTGGGTAAATGGTTTTATTTTTGACATTTATTCATAGCATGCAGGCCTTGGCTGGCCTATTTCTATTATAGATCACATATACATTACGTTGAAGCAATGATAGCATCAAATACAACGACAGCAATATCACGTTTCTTTAACACCTTGGTAAGGGCATCTGCTATTGGCGATGTACGTACTGGGGGGTCCTTGTATGATTTATCACAAGCTGCAAGTCCGTTACCTGCATTTATAATCAAACTTTTCGCTCCGTTATAATTCTTTGTAGAAACAGACGCGTATGCATCTCTCAAAATCTTTAGTGCATTATTATAATCATATTGGCAATTCTCCATTCGAGTCTTATCCACTCGGTCACTGAGTTTCCTAAGAATACCTGGGATTTCATCAACTTCAACTTGTACTGTATCAATGACTATAGCAATAGAAACGAGGCCAAGATGATTTAAATCCCCTGACGCTAAAAAAGTACGTGGGTCTGCTTTTAAAGTTGAAAAGCAAAAGTTAGGGTCGCTGGTTTTCTGGCAAAGGCTCCTAAGGAAGGCGTCGTCAAGTTTCTGTCCGACAGAAACTTGGTAGAAAAGAGAGGTGACTAGTAGAGGGATTACCAAGATTGATAAGCAGTTAATTGGAGAGGCCATTTTCCTTTTTCTTTTTCTAAGTTCTTTCGTCAAGAATGATATTATTAATTCATCTATCTAATGACTTCCTAGATATAAAGGGGTCGTTTGGTAATGTTGTTCTAATAACGTTATTGGTATTTTTTAGAAATATGTGTGGTTGAAAAAATGTGAAAATATATATAATGTTGTTTGAATATTAAAAATTGTTGCTTAAACAAAGGTAACAAACAGACCCATATTATCTTAGACTGGCGTGAGATATAGTTGTTTTTGACCAAAATTTATAGAAAACTACTCAATTTAACACCAAATTAAATAAGTGAAGTTAAAAGATAATTTTTTTTGACCCATTATTTTTTTATACAACCAATCACAGGAAAACGTGGAAACCATAAAAAAAAACAACATTATAATTTTTGGAAAATGAATTATTTTACAAAAAAGCTTTTTTTTTTTTGGTAGAAAACTATCTCATTAATTCCTATATTTGATAGCAATCTTAAAATAAATTGGAAAACAATCGTTTGATTTCCTTTATTTAGCATGGCATGATCTATTTCATGTTTGAATTCCCTCTTTTTAGCTTGACATAAGGTAGAATTGTTTTCTAGAAGTGGAAAACAACTTTATTTTAATACAAGCTAAATAAGGGAAGTTAATAAATAACTTTCTTTTATCCTTTTTTTTTTTTCTTTTGATTCTAATAAAGGCAAATACAATATTTTGGTCCCTACATTTTGGAGTCACAATCAATTTAATCCTTACATTTTGGTAGCAATCAATTTGGTCTCTATTATTTTCAATCTGCAGTCAATTTGGTCTATACCGTTTGTATTTTTTGAAAATACGTGTGGGTGAAAAAGTGTGTGAAAATACGTGTAATGTTGTTTGAATATTGAAAACTGTTGCTTAAACAATGGTAACAAACGGACCCATAGTATCTTAGATTGGTATGAGATAGAGTTGTTTTTGACCAAAATTTATAGAAAACAACTCAATTTAACACCAAATTAAATAAATGAAGTTAAAAGATAATTTTTTTTGACCCATTATTTTTTTTTACAACCAATCACGGGAAAACGTGGAAACCATAAAAAAAAAACATTATAATTTTTGGGAAATGAATTATTTTACAAAAAAGCTTTTTTTTTTTTTTTTGGTAGAAAACTATCTCATTAATTTCTATATTTGATAGCAATCTTAAAATAAATTGGAAAACAATCGTTTGATTTCCTTTATTTAGCATGGCGTGATCTATCTCATGTTTGAATTCCCTCTTTTTAGCTTGACGTAAGGTAGAATTGTTTTCTAGAAGTGGAAAACAACTTTATTTTAATACAAGCTAAATAAGGGAAGTCAATATATAACTTTCCTTTATCCTTTTTTTTTTTTTTTTTTTTCTTTTGATTCTAATAAAGGCAAAAACATTATTTTGGTCCCTACATTTTGAGGTCATAATCAATTTAGTCCTTACATTTTGGTAGCAATCAATTTGGTCCCTATTATTTTCAATCTGCAGTTAATTCGGTTTTTACTGTTAACTTACTGACAGAAAATGTCTATGTGGCAAACGGATTGCATAATTGGCACATTAAAGCTTATGTGGTCAAAAAAATATTAATAAAAAAAATTTAAATTAACATTTAAAAATGCTACACAAGCATTTGAATGATAAAAAACTTCACCTCAGAGAAAAAAAAAAAAAAAAAAAAAAAAAAAAAAAAAAAAAAAAAAAAACCCAAAAATACACCAAAACGTTTTTTAAAAAAATTCATCAAACACATTAAAAAATAAAAAATATAGAGTTAAAATTAACCCAGCATCTATTTTCTCAAACTTAGTGCGTGTAGCTTTGTGAGTAAATGTAAAATCTCTGAGAATTCAAATCCTACAAAAATCCCAAATCCTAGCACTGTCGACAACCACTCCACCATGAGTCAACTGAATCCTCTTAATATATAGATATATAGAAGATAATACTATAAGAAGAAAAAAAATATAGTAAATGTTATTAATTTTTTGTTGTACTAGAGTTTAGTTTACATTTATTTAGATTTGGTCTAAATGGGAACAAAACCTAAGCTGAAACCTTAGTCCAACAAAAATATAAATTCCATTTTCGTTATTTATTTATTTATTTATGTAATTTTCCCCAATCCCCATCACCAACAATTACTTCAATAACTTGTCACAAAGTCAAATTAAACCTTTTTTTTTTTTTTTGACTCTTCGGCTTTTGCACTAATAACTCACTTGGAACTAAAATGAAAAAAGTTATATAAGACGCGGCATAAAATTAAACTCCAATTGAAAATGTACTGAGATTAGTTTACATTGATTTAAATTTGGTCTAGATGTCGATACCTTGTTAAAGTCAAACAAAACCTTTACTTGTCCTTCTTATTTATTTTTTTGACTCTTCAGCTTTTGCACTAATAACTCACTTGACACAAAAATTAAAAAATTTATATGGGACATGTGGCGCAAAATTAGACTTTAATTAAAAATCTAATTGAATTTTCTCTTACATTTGGCTAAATAAATAAATAAATATATATATATATATATATATATATATACACGTAAGGATGTGATTTAAGTCCTAAGCCCAAAAGTTAAAAGGATTTAGGCCCAAAAGAGCCCAATACAATAAATTTGTAAATAGTGAGTTGAAAAATTGGGCTTTAATGAGTTGGGTAACAATTTTAGTAGATCCAAATGACAATAAAGTAAAAATAAACTGCTTTTATCTAAGGAAAATCGTTATCGGCACAGTCTGAGGAGATTAGTTATTGTATATAATTGAAGTTGATTACAAGTACAGTTCTTGTTGCTACAGTCTTTCTCTTTCAACTCTCCGATCCCCTTTTCTCAGGATCTTCTTCCTATTTTATGCTATCTTTTTCCTCTCATCTTTACCCTCCACGTGTAGATTAGATCGCTGGTGTTGATCCTTATCCCATCAGCACTTTCCTGAAGTCTTCAGGGAGTAGCTGTAAGGCTGAAAATTACTGTTCAGGTATCACTTCCTCATTAATGTGGCCAGAAAGTTAGCTACAGAGCTTTTAATGCGGTGGTAGCAGCTTTCTCTTAGATATTTTATAGTTCCCATGCCTCCATGACGTGCATTCTTATCCATAGAAATTCCCAAAACGTTGTCTTGGGTGGCAGACTGCACTTTCTAACCTCTGCCTTACTTAGCCGATGAAGCATCCCTCCTCGGACCATCCTCTTTGACTATCATGACCAGATCCCTTTATTTATTTATTAACACCGACTTTCATAACAACATTTACCTGTCCTCGGGCTGTTAGGCGTCCTCGGCTCCTATGTCCATGGGAACCTCACACTGTGTCATTGTTCTTTTATCTAATCATTAGCAAAACTACTTTTTTTTTTTTTTTTTTGGAGAAGAAAGTTGAGGCATTTTATCAAGGGAAGCTATTCAAATCAGCCTGAATTACAAGTAAAAGGACTGGTGAAACATCTTTCATCCAGACAAATAAGGGAGAGGAAAGGATTGTTCTTATAGCAAGTGAATGAGCAACTGATTACCTTATCGACCAACATGCAAAAAACTAAAACATGAGACTGTGATGTAAGGAAAAATATGTCATTGACAATATGACCAAATGGGGCCAGGGACACAGCAAAACTTTGATCAAAATCTCTGAGTTTCGTAGAGGACAAAGTCATCAAGAGCTTGTTTGGTAAGAGATTTCTAGTAATGTTATTGTTATTTTGTAAAAATACGTGTAATGTTATTTAAATACTGAAAACTGTCGTTTAAATAACAGAACCAAACACCCCCAAATCCCAACTCCAAAGCTAATTCTACTGCCCTTCTCACTGCTAGAGCTTCCACCTCTGTGACTGTGAGTGGCCGCAGCTGGATTAACAAGAATAAAGAAGCCATTACCAACTCTGACTGTGAAAAGGACCACTGACCTTATGGCTTCTATCTCATAGAGATTTTAATTTTATTCCTTTTTTAGTTGTCCGCCCATTTGGCTTCTAGTTTTTTCATTGTGCTTTACTATTTTGACTTTTGTATTTCATTTTGTTGTTCTATATGCCACTCCATATGACTGTCTTGGGAACTTGGAAGGAGAGTTAAAGTTTTCAGCCTTTTGTGTCTTCTGTAGCCTCTCCACGTTTATAATACTCTTTGTTCTTTTTTTTATTCTTTTTTTTTTTTTTTTTTTTTTTTCATTATCTAGTAAATAATAATAATAATATTATTGTTACTATATTTTAATTATTATTATTATTATTGTTGTTGTACTTGATATTGATATACTAGCTGAAATATAGATTTATAATTTTAATATTATTAATAATTTATATAGGTAGCTGTAATTCCGAAACAGGGATTACCAATACGTCGAAATAGGCCGGTACCGAAATATTTTGTTCTATTATTTTTAGTTTTGTAGGCTTGGACATGTGACTGGGTTTGGGCATGTGACTTGGGAACAACAAGCACATCACCATCAAATGCAACTGCTGTAGTATCATTTCCTTCTTTTTTATTGTTGTTTTTTTTTTCTTTGCTTCTCTCATTGAATTATTCTCATTTAAATTTTGTTCACTCGTTCTTCCTATGCCCAGGCTTGCTACAAGCCTACAACAAAAGCATTTTATTCCTTTTCATGACTTGGATCTTTCTCTTGACTTGTCGCAATTATCATCATTTCGAGGGTTTCTTTACTTCTCTCACGTTTTTTTTTATCAAGGCCGCGCTATAAGATTTTTTTTTTTAATTTTAATATATAAAATTGAGTTCTGAAAAATGAATTTATTATGTAAGAAAAACAATTAAAAGTTTTAATATTTGGGCTTTACCCCCACCCAGTTCATTCCTTTAAAAAAGTGTAATATTTACTAAATTCTAATATTTAAGAGGTTCAAATTTTTAAGGGGTTAAAAGTTATCTTATAAATAAGAATAAATTTATAGACAACACAAATGCCTAATTTTTATTCATATTTTAGTATAATTTTTTAAATTCTCCATTTCACATGACAATTTCCAATTGACACTTATACAATCTTATATAAAAATAGAAATATCTTATTAAAAACCATAATGTCAAGAAAGTTAAGAGGTTCAAAAGAGAAATTAAATTAATAATCTTCAAATGATGTTAGTTCACTTATTTCTAGAAAGCATGGTATTTTTCACTAAAGTATTTTTTAAAGCAAACATATACATATAAATCTTTTTTTTTTTTATGAAAACAGATACATATAAATCTATGTGTATATATATTGATAGTTTTCACTAACACTTTATCAAACTCGCTGATGGTGCTATTTTCTGTAATCTTCATCAGTTTTGTTTTCAATGAAAGCTTAGTCCTGATTCTCAAAAAAATAAAAAAAGATTAATAAGCTTCACTGGATTTCATTTCCCATACAACATATCTAAGTCCATTTGCAATCTTGGAGCTAAGAACTAAAAACTAAAAAAGACCTTTGGCAGTTCAAGACCTTTGGCTGTTTGGTAAGGTATTTTGAGCAACAGTTTTCAGTATTTAAATAATATTACACGTATTTTTACACATTTTTTTACCTACACGTATTTTCAAAAAATACAAATAACGTTATTTGAACAACATTACCAAACGGCCTCCCAAAAAGGAGTTACCAAGGACCCAAAGGAAGCAATTATTCTCTCGTTTGGTCACGAACTACTAGGGAGTCCCAAAGTGTGCTTTATAGTTTGTTTGTGGCGTTTCACTCATTTAGTCCCACATCGTAAGAGTGGGAATGAGGAGGGGCGAGACGTGTGATATAAAAAGAAAGGGAGGGTATTACCAAAAGCATACTTACCTGGGCGGGGTCAATGGGTGATCAATAAGGCCCATGGCCTAGTTGGGTGGCCTCCATTGCACTGATAGGAGGAGTGCCCCACTAACATCTCCCCAAGTGGGAGAGTGTACGTCATAATTTCTGCAAGTGGGGGCCTGCGTTCGCGCGGCCCCTGTCCATTTCTCAAGCTCAAAGAATTTTTTAATGCTTACTTATCCCTAAAGCCGACAGTTGAAATTGCTCGAATGGGCTTTGGACTCTAATTAGAGCCCAATATTCACCATAGGGGAAAAGACTGTTGTTGACTTGTGGCCCGTATTATCAATCTTAGCTCACTTGTAAAATACTAAAATTTATTAATAATAATGATACGGCTTAAATATATATTTAGCTACTCGATTGTTTGTCTTTTTGTTATGCTGATCTCTTTTTGATATCACACTTAACAAACTCTATTTAATGGTGGGCTTGGACTGATCTCTTTTTGATATGAGACTTAATATACTCTATTTAAATTCTTTTCACACTTCCCCCATTTGAAAAAAAGGAATAAATAACCCAATCAAATTCTGGGAGGCTTCATGAAGTGCTTCTTTAGGAGTTAAATTTCCATTTGTCCATAATTCGAGAAAATGTATCTCTTGTTTTTCATTCTCATTTACATAAGAATAAATACTATGGTTTCATTTCGAACAAGCATGAATACAACGTCGATAGGATAACTTCCGTCTTGATAGTTAATTCTTTAAATCAAACTAACACAACCACATAGGAATATTTGCCATCTAGCATAATTTTAGAGACTATTTCATTAGTAAGCATGTTTTTGAAACTATTTGGGAAATTTAGGGGTGTTTGATTTAGGGTATTTTCATCACTCATCATTTAGTTTTCATCACTCATTACTCACTTTTCATAGATCCCACACCAAGCATCTTGAGTCTTGAGACTCCAGTTCGGTGAAATTCGAGTTTTAGTATTGGCATGGAACAATTTAACCACGTGGAACTTGAATTTCTTAGACTCGAGTTCTATAGAAGGAACGCAAGAACGCAAAATAAGAAAAAAAGAAGAAGATGAATAGAGGTTCCACGAGTTTCTTAGACTCGAGTTCTATAGGAGGAACGCAGGAATGCAAGATAAGAAAAAAAAAAAAAGAAGAAGAAGAAGAAAATGAATAGAGGAGGAAGAAAAACATACGATGTAGATCAGATTGTCACTACTTGTAACTCCAGTCTTAGAGAATCAAGTTCCGTCCTTGAACTTGAGTTTTTTTAGAGTCTCGAAATGCTATTTTGCTAAATAGTTTTGCAAATATGACAACTAACTAAAATGTTTCAAAAATAATGCTAAATGCAAAAAAAAAAAAAAAAAATTCCAACCATATCAAACCCAGATCAACCTAATCAGATTCAACATTAAACTCTAAATCAAACACAAATAGCTTGAGTAGATCCAACATCACACATCAAATCCAAACAGACCCAACGTACAAAAAAAAAAAAAAAAAAGACACCAAGATAGACCCATGTCAGTGACGCACCACTAGAGAAAAAAATTGGAAAATAACACCGAGCTGTAAACGATTTCGTTAGTTAGCAACGTTTTCAAACTATTTAACAAATTAACATCTCGAGCCTGAGAGACTCGAGTTCAGTAAATGAAATCATGCATCAACCATAGACAGACCCAGAGAGAAACAGAGAAAAAGAAATAAGGAGAAGAAGAAGAAGTCACCTGCAAAAACCAAAGCCACCCACCTGTTGTCATCTTAGCAGCGAATCGATATGTCTCTGCTTTCTCTCTTTTTCTTTGATTTTCCTTTTTTTTTTTTTTAATAATAATTTTGAGATCGTGAGATGAAAAAGGAAGAAGGAAGCGAGTTTTTGAGAGCTGAGATCGTGAGATGAAGAAGGAAGAAGGAAGTGGGTTTTTGGGAGCAAGAACTCGAGTTTCTAAGACTCGAGTTCCTTGTGGACACACAAAAATCGAGTTTCTAAGACTCGAGTTACTACAGTGAACTCGACTCTAAGAAACTCGAGATGTTAGTTTGCTAAATAGTTTGAAAACGTTGCTAACTAACGAAATTGTTTGCAACTTGGTGTTATTTTCCAATTTTTTCCCACCACTAGATCATAACCATTGTCCACTGAAATTGCGACACAACCCACTTTGAAATGGTGTACAATGCGAGTTTGATGTTTCAGGTTTGTGGGTCCTTGCTTCCTTAGTTGGGAATGTAAACTAGCTCTAAAACCAATTCGGTGGCAAAGTCTAAGATGGTGAAAGCTTGAGCGTGAGAGAGGGTTGACAAAGAGAGACATAATATAAAATGAAATAAATTGGTTTGTTGAGCTACAATGTCTCAATACATGTACCAAGGTACTACTCAAAAATTAGTTTGACTTTCCCTTTTTGTTGAGGCTGATACAGGAGAATTATAATTTTGTTGAAATTCTACCTTGGTAAGACTGATGCTAATGCCATCGTTTGTCTTTTATTGGTTAATATAACCACGTGTTTGAATTTAATTGGAAAATCTAATGTATTGCATTTAGAGTGCAACTAAAATAACATTAATAGTAGCAAAAAAATGCATATCAATTAAAGATGAAAAATAATACACCTAGTTAACTATGATTACTCTATTAACGATCCATAATTGATTTCAAAATTTTTGAGGCTAATGCTTAGTTGTAAATTATTTTTATTTTGTTTAAAAAAACGAGGGGTACAAAAGTTTAATTATACCTTTAAAAATGGAATATATAAATATATATATATATATATATATATATATATATATATATACAAACTAGATGTAGAAATAAATTGACATTTTAAGTAAAAACACTACTAAGTGTACCTAAGTATTGAGTTGGAGAGATTTAATATTGCTCGAAGTCCTATATAAGATAAGGAATAGAATTTGAGAATGGTAGCTACTTTTTTTTTTTTTTTGAGAAAAAGAATGGTAGCTACCTAATTAACAAAGTTTGGATTGGTTTGCATTAAAATTGCAATAAAAGAGAGAAAGCAACACTCTTATCAAACTTCAAGAAAACGGTTACTACCGACCTAAGTTTTCTATTTCCTTTAAAAAAAAAAAATTTATTCGGAAGTGGGCTATACTTCAATTCAAAGTTCAGAATTCAGCATTCAACTCTTCGCGCGTATTTGACTAGCGGTTGGACCTACCAACGTTTTAAGGCGTTGAATAACAATTTCTTTACCTCTCCTCAGAACTAAGTCCCCAAATTAACCTCATATTGAAGACCCTCATCAAATCAAACATATCCCAAAACAGCTTAACTCCAAAATTTCCATGTTAAGGACCCAAGGAAGCCTCGAGAACTAGTTAAATTATAATATTGGTTTTTTGTGGTCACTTATAAGTCCAAGAATTAGTCTGTTTCGCATTATTTTTTAGTTTTTATGTACAATTTTTTTAAACTTTACTTTTTTTTTTTTTTTTTTTTCTGTATTTTTTTACTTTTTCAAAATTTTTAAAGGTATAAGTATATTTTAGCATACTTTCAGCAAAATTTTTTTAGCAAAAAACTAGATAAGTTGTTTCCAAATGAACACTTAGGTTGTGTTTACCATTAGCTTAAAAAGTTAGCTTTTTTTACTATTCAGTTTATTTTTGTTATTATTTATGGGTCCATTGCACTTTTTGATACTATTTATGGACTCCATTGTACTATTTCAGTTACCTTTTATCTTTATTTACAGTACTTTCAGCAAAAAATTTTCAATTTCAACTAAATAAGCTGTTTCCAAATGGACTCTTAGTAAACAACTTATATGAGATTTGACATATGTTTACACAAAACGCTAAAACTATCTCATCCGATTAAAGCCAGCATGAATTTGAATAAAATATATTAGATAAATGGAGTAATTTCTTCAATTCTTCTGTATCATTCATTCTAAAACAATACAAAATAGTAATGAACACCCCCAACAGGAAAAATATCGGTGTGGTGTCGGCCAAAATCGGCCAAAACTTTCGTGATGCTTAAGTTAATAATAATTACTCACAAAAACCCAAGAACGTAGCAAATGACAGGGTCATTTTTGGTAATCAACATCAGAGCAACTAACAGTCGATTTCGGTACTGATTAGATTTAGATTTACCTGGGAAGTACTAGGAGACAAAAAAATCCTTCATCAAAGGGAACACTTTCCTCATCATTTTGACCATGTTTACACTTGTGCTGCTCTTCACTTAGCTCCACACGCTTCAAACGATACGAGGTTTGGATTTCTCTCCCACTTTCGAATCATACTATGATTATTGTTATGTTCTTTTGTTTTTTGATTGGCGGTTTTGTTTGGAAACCTTTCTCTTTGAATCCACTTCTCTGGCTTCTTGAACTTGAACATGCGTGATATTTAAGCCTCTGAATCCAAATTAAGCATCTGGGTTTCTCAGCTTTAGGCTTGATTGTTGAGAGTGAGAGTCATTTCTCTTTCTGGCGTATGAAAATCTTTTGTGAATTTTTATTACAAAACTGTTGCAAAATCATTACTGGGAATGCAAATGTTGATAATTCTACCCATGTTGATGGCTATGAGTTGATTGCTTAATAAAGATAATCCAAAAAGTTAAAGAAGAAGGAGAAGAGAAGATTTTGGGTTAAATACAATGACTTATTCCAATAAAAATTAGAAAAAAAAAAGGTTTAAATATTAATTAAGCTGTCATTTTGTGAAGTATCTTGCATGTGGCTGACAATAAACGCCTTAGGGATATTTTATATATATGTATGTATGTATGTATAATTCACTTGTACACACCGAAAAGACATATAATTATGAACTTTTTAGGAATATTTGGTTTTCGGATTTTAAGTACTGTTGTGCCACCGTTTTTCTGCATTTCCATCTGGCACAGTTGCTTATTTTAACGAACAAGCTGCACCACCCGGCTGTATCTCATAAATTTTCATTTATATGCTTGTACGAAAATTGTTGTTGCACTCTCTTATACTTCTTACAACTGTTGACTTAAGTTCTATGTGAACTTTATATTGGTAGCCTTAAGTATTTTCTTTATGATTGCAGCTTGGTCGTTGATAGGTCATATAATTCAAGGTCTTGAGATTACTCGGCAGAAATGCTTGTGTCTGCTCTTCTAACGTCACTGGGAATAAATTTTGGGCTATGTGTTCTATTCTTCACATTGTACTCTATATTGAGGAAACAACCATTTTATTATGATGTTTATGTACCACGCTTGCTGGTGGAAGGAACTTCCAAAAGGAGAAGTCATTTCAACCTAGAAAGACTAATACCTTCCCCTGGTTGGGTGAGAAAGGCTTGGAAGCTTTCTGAAGAGGAACTACTGTCATTATCAGGATTGGATGCTGTGGTTTATATGCGCATTATAACCTTCAGGTAATCTAAGTCCTTCACAAGAAAATGTTGTTGTCAACAAACAAAGCTTTTATATGTAAACCAATGTTTTCTTCTCAGTTTGATCATGTAAATATTGTTTGTTTGCATGTTAACTTTTTATGGGAGAGAAATAGTGTCTTGTGGATTGCAAATAATTGGATAAAGACTGGATAAATTATAGGCACAGGGACATGCAAAAAACATTAGAGCGTGCTGTTGCTGAAGAACATGCATTAAGCAAGGTTCCAAGTTGAGACTCTTTGGATTGTAGGTGTATTATATTCTAAAATGTGGTGCTGGTATTCAAGGCCAATGATTGAGAGAATAGTTGAGTAACAAAGAATGACTTAAAAGAAAGGAAAGAGAGAAGTTTGCAAAGTGCCATGGAAGGCACCTATTATTGACTTAGAGTCCTTTTTCCTAAGTCCATTGTCTTTGTCTTTTTCATTTGATTTTTTAGTAATAAAGGAACTTCCATTAACCATTACAAATGAATGTGACACTAAAACAGAAGTACGCAAACACTTAAAATCAATACAATGAGTACTTAGCTGCATGTATCCTTGTCCAGATGATTACATAGCTGCCTATTGTTCAAGAATATAGGTATCTAGGCAACCACCTCACGGTTTTTCCCCTTTTAGAATTAGAGTTACATACACAATCCACAGCAGCAAGATTCTATTACTCAGTGGAGGGTAATATTATAATTGCTATTGTCCCAAGTGATTAAAATCACCCTTTGCTACCACCTTAAATTTTTGGGACGTGGTAGTTTATCATGATATTAGAGCAAGTGGTTTTGAGTCCAATCCTATCTTCACTTTACCCCTCATTTAAATATTCCACATGTTGGGCCACCCATGATGTGAGTGGAAGTGTTAGAATAGCGGTTAAGTGATTGAATTCACCATTTCCTAGTAGTTTATCAATGTGGATGTGTCATTTCAGTTAAACATGTCTGGTCATTCATAACAAACACAAATTATTTTTTCGGAGTGGTCTTCTCATTTCTACCATTATAGAGCATTTTTGACGGTTCTTGCTGTTGACATTGGTGCTCAGAATTTTAATTGGTTATTCCTCTCCCCCCCAAAAATTTCTGTGATCTTGACTCAACAATCATGCTTTTATGTGAATACTGCAGTCTGAAAGTATTTTTGGTTGCTGGGATTATTGGGATCTTTGTTATTCTTCCAGTGAACTGCACAGGAGATCAGCTTGAAGATATTGACTTTGCTGATTTTTCAAATAATTCTCTGGATGTATTTACCATTTCCAATATAAGCAGTGGCTCAAAAAGGTAAATGTTACCTCAATTTTATTTTCAGATGAAGCAAAGTTTAGTGTGAAGTAATTTCAGAAAATCAGAATGAATACTGGTGCTAAATTTTATTAAAAAGTGGGTGAAGCACTCATGTATTTAGCTGTAGGGTTCAATCATTTTAAGCCAAATCTAACTGCTATCCTTTGTCCCATTTTAGTGGGAGAAGGACATCTATTAATACCTTAACTTGCAATCTAGGTAGCTTTGCCATGGAAAATGAGTTTCCAGCCTGAGTAAAACCTACATGCTAATTAAGTAACCTAGAAATTTGGGTGGATCAATTAAGATATGCTTCTTTTCTTCTTCAAGTATAAGGATTTTGTCAGTGAAATTTGAGGAAATCCGTTCGGTATGGGTACATTTCATACTTCACATTTCTATCTTCATGCTTTAGTGAATTCTAAGAAATTGATGAACTTCCCCATTCCATATAGAATATTTTCTTGTATTCTTACACAGTATATAAGTGTGAAGGAAAACTTACATTTTTTTTTTTGTGTGCAGATTATGGGTTCACTTCAGCGCTGTCTATGTTGTCACTATATTTATCTGGTATCTACTGTATTATGTAAGTCAATTTTGTGCAGTTCTATCTTGATGACTAAATAAGAGCTCTAGCTATCTGAGATCAATACTTCTTTAACAGAAATCTCCAATGTCAAATGGCTTTTACATGAGATTAAAAATGAAAATTTTTTTATGACTGGGACACATCGTTTTTTTCGGGGGGGGGGGGGGGGGAGGACGCCTTAGGTTCCCCAATTAAATTCAACCATGCGGTTGCATTGACCTAGGATCCACAGTTTAATTTAATTGTCCTTGGAAAAGATAACACTGTTTTTGTTGCATTGGTCAATACAACCATGCAATGAATTCAATTGGAGAACTTAAGAAATTGTACCTAAGTTTTTTCCTTAGTTTTATATCTTGGTGGAAGATCTTCACTCACCACATGGTGGTGTCTTGGAGAGGAAAATATTGACTCTGCATCTGAATTTGATGGTACTGACCCTGGCATATCTCTAACTTACTAGTTAAAACATGCAAATTCTTAGCAAAGCAAGACAAAATGCTAAAATGTGTTAATGGATAAAACTATGGTTACAATAGTCATACGAGAGCCAAAACTTGATCTGTTTGCTGATTAGCTTTTGATTCTGCAGGAATATAATTATATCTCTTCAAAAAGGATTGCTTATTTTTATTCATCCAAACCTCAGCCGCATCAGTTCACTGTTGTAGTTCGTAGTATCCCTGTTTCTGCTGGGAGCAGCATCAGTGACAGTATTGAGACCTTCTTTACAGAGTATCACCCTTCAACATATTTGTCACATTTTGTTGTTCGTCGAACAAACAAACTTCGAGGTCTCATTGTAAGCATTTAGTCTGATGTTTATTATCCTTGCAGTGTTGGTATGTTTTCTGTTTTGCCTCTCCTCAAAATGAAATTCTTCTTTCTGAAAAATCCAACTAATTGTCAGGAAATACCAAGTCTTGTGCTTGATTTTCTCAATGATTTTACCTTTGACATCTGTGTCAAATGGAACTTGTGATTGATGGTCCAATTGTTTTTCTATACATGTTTTGTATTTTTTAGTGCTTGCATTTTTTTCTCCTACTTTTGTTATGTATTTCTGAAGACTGACTTTGTGATTTAGGAAGTAGTATATGGACACATGGTTGAGCATTATTACTAGTATTTACTTGTTATGTCGCTCGACAATAGTTCAAGATAATATTAAATTGATTGTGAAGTCGGGAGATGTTCAGGGATGGTGCAGTAAGGAGCACAGTATAATGTATGCTAAAAAAAATCGTATGTAGACCCTCTACAACTTATTCAGCATGAATTAATCAAATTTATTCAATAAGTTATGAGTTATTCCAAGAAAGTCCAACACAAGGATTCAACCACAGTTATAGTATACCAAATCTAAAGCAGTAAACAATATAGATTTGGTAATAAATTGGAAAACCATTGAAGAACCTCTTCAATGGAAAAACCAATCCAGGATCCAATCCCATTAGAAAATTCACTATAAAGGAATAGTTAGAATGGCCTGTACTTACAAAACATTTGCTCTCCAAAACTCTCTTTGTAACCTTTGCAAACCCCAGCTTTCCTTCCTACCGCAGCACTCCTAGAACCTTTGGAATCCTTCTATAGGGATCCTCTCAAATAACCTCATCCGCACAAACTAGAACCTCTAGAACTCCTAGGAACTGCTCAAAGATTTTCTGTAGTAAACTCACTGAAAATAATATTTATGGTTTCAAAGAAAGTTTTAAGGTTTAAGGTGTATAAAAACACACACAACTTTTTTTCTTGCTTTTGTATCAAAGCACAAGGATGAGTTTCTCTGTTTAGGCTCATGGGGAAAAACTTCAAGATCTATTTTGTGTGGCTGCTCTCTCTCTTTCCAAATTTTTTTTGCTTAATGTGCCTTATATAGTATGGTTTAGGATAGACACAAATTTGTTTTCTAACAGAATTTGGAATTGTAGGCTTGATGATTTTGCTCGATTTAGCTTTTAATGTTTAGCTCGAGCTAGCCTTGGTTTTGCTTGTGCAAAAATTGTCTTTAGTTTTCAACAGCAGCTCTTGACAGGCTTTTAACCAAACTTTAATACCATAAATTACAACCTTTAAACACTATGTTTGTCACATGGAATTAGCCAATATCTATTTTTTTATAATTCAATAGTTGGGAAGGGGGAATTTGAACCCCGGATGCCTCCGTTGGAAATACCAGGAGGAGGAAGTGACCTAACATATGCCTACTTTGATCTTCTGTTGAAGCCTATGTTTCTTAGTGGAAATGAAGGGAGAACCTCCCAAGTGTGCTAAAAAAAAGGCAAAATTCTAGTGCCTTGAAAATAAGTAACAAGAAAACTCAATTTCATAATAAAGAAGTCATGAGTCCATTATGAAGTTTTCATAACCCCTATTGTCAGAGGAAAAAGACATCAAATCATAACTGTTAATTAAGTTTAGTCCTGACCATACACATTGTCATGAATAAAAAGTAAATTTATAGACATAAATATCCTAAAGAACCATAATGATACAAGCATGAACAGTAACACTTCAGTAGCTTTATTAAATAAATAGCCTGGTGGTCTTACAAAGAAAACGGTTGAATGTGTATGAAAAGTTGTGCCTTTATTTCTGGGTGATTCAATGTAGATTTTACATAAATTTAACATTTTAAAAAAAATTATTTTTAGTGGTAAATTGTATAGTGAATAAAACACAAATATTTTAACTATTGAATTGAAAATGTGGGTGCTATTTCGTAATTTGCATGCCTTGTTGCTAACAATGTTTCATCTTTTTCCCTGAGAATGACGCAAAGAAGTTATACAAAAGGATTGTTCGCTTGCAAGGAAATTCCACTGAACACAAGTATGGGCGTGCGGGTTGTTTTGGATTATTTGGACGCCAGGTTGATCTTGTGGATCATTATGAGAAAAAGTTAGAGAACATAGAGGAGAATGTGAGATTGGAGCAATCAGAGCTTTCATTGGCAGGAGACGTATGTGCTAAAACTATTTTTTTGTTTTCTTGAAGAAAACTTGTCTTTCGTTATATTGTGCCATTTTTTGTTTGGATCTTATTCAGATAATTAAGAATTCATATGTTCTGGTATTTGTTTGATATGACCACTAGGTTTATCAAAAATACATTATTAATAATTATACATCTCAATGAAATACATTAACAATAATTTGTTAAGTTTTTAGCTATCTTGCTGAAAGTGTTTTTCATGATCATGAAATGGTATAACATTCTTGTTTTACAGTAAGCTACCTTTGTAATTAATGAGTGTGATGTATTCATAATGCTTGGTTGACTTTTTGATATTATTGTGGTACCTGGTTCATCCTATTAATATATATTTTTTCTTGAATGTAAAAGGAAATTCCAGCTGCCTTTGTGTCTTTCAAGACCCGTTATGGTGCTGCCACTGCTTTTCACTTGCAACAATCAATAAATCCCACACAGTGGGTCACAGAGCAAGCTCCTGAACCTCATGATGTTTACTGGCCTTTCTTTACTTCAACATTCTTTCGGAGATGGATTTCTAAGCTGGTGGTTATAGTTGCATGTATTCTCCTTACAATCTTATTCCTTCTTCCTGTTGTATTTGTGCAAGGTCTTACTAACCTGAGTCAGTTGGAAGTTTGGTTGCCTTTCCTGGAGAGCATTCTTACCATGTAAGTAATCATCAGAATTGTTATATTTGTTGTTTTTGTTAAACTAACTCTCCCTATCTCTTTAACCAAAGTTTCATATCCCCAAAAATTACAATTTACAATGAGTATTACAAGCTAACAAATGGTTTATAGACAACATAAATACACACATTAAAAAGATATTTTGGAGCATTTAGAGTTTTCAAGATGATACTGGAATATGTCCGAAGTATTCATCACTACTATTCTGATTATGTGATTATACAGTTAAAATGGAATCTCCACCATTTAAACTAATCATGAAATTTAAAAGGTTGGCAATTGCCACTAAAAGCATAAACACTCTTTGGTCAAAAGAGTATCCAGGTGCTAATGCAGTTTTACTAAACAGAGAATTTGGTATCATGATGCATACTTGTGCTAACAATGGATTCAGAATGATTCTTCCCCTTATTGAATTGTAATAACTAGATTGAAGTCCATAAATGGATATTTAGACGTCTAAAATAGTTGAATTTTGCATATCTATGGCGTTGCCACCACACAATTAAGAATCTGGTTTTTGTAGTACATTTTAACTTTAGTTGTACGTGGCTTACTGGCTTTTGCCATTGACTGAAAGGAACTTGGTTACTTGATTCCCCCTTGATCTTATGTTCACTAAAGTAGTCAAAACAACAATGAAGGCCCTATCTAAGCCCTATTGCTGTAAAGAGACAGCTTGAGAGTTGGCTGGACTTTCTATGTAATTAGTAAATGACTTTCTTAATTCTACAGGACTCTTCCTCATAGGCGTATGATTGTACTTGTCCCATGTAATGCTTCCTCTTATTAATTAAGGATATCTACTCAGAGTTCCCAGTCTGTGTACTTTTTAAATAATAAATATTGTCATTCAGATTAAATTTGAGTTCAGAATCACTAAAGAGAGTGGCTGGGTATATTATTTTGATTAATGAAGGCTCTTTACTGAACTGCATGGTCTACATTCCACTTTCTAAAATTTAATGCACACTTCTTTATTGGTTCTGCTTAACCCTACAACAGTGAGAGAAGGAACCTTTGATGAAAATTTGAGTAAAGCTGCTTCGTTATATAAATTATACATCCTGTAAAGGGACTTTGTTTAGGTGTCTGTAGCATCTTATGTCAAACTGAAGCAGTCTTGATACAGCAAATTTCAAGGGGATGGGAGAAATTTTTTGTCGGCGTAATTAGTTATGGGGGGCGCAGGTACACAAACATTGAAATGGTGCCCCCTTGTATATCTGTCCTTGAGAGGCTTAACTTCATTTTATTATCTCTAATGTGTTGTTTAAAGGAGGAGATTGCACTTATTTAGCTTGCTATGAGATTGGTAAGATTGAAGAGCATGAGAGTTTCAAGTCTTAAGTTTTAGTTATCATTTAATGATATATCAACTTATCATATTGCATAATCTTTGTCATGCAAAATAAATGACCATTGGGCATGGGGGATGAAAACTGCAGTGGTTTTGACTGATATTTTATTGAATATTTGGGGTGATTTGGTGATATTATTAATTGCCCATATGCAGCTTAAAAATCAAGAGGAATCTAATTTGTTATTATTATAATGTTTTCATGAGAAAATCTAATGCCTGTCTTATTTAATCTATTGGTGACAGAGTACTAATTTTATGATTTTTTTTGGGCAGAACATTTGTTAGTGAAGTAGTTACAGGATACCTTCCCAGTCTTATTCTTCAGTTGTTTCTGAAAATGGTGCCTCCTATAATGGAGTTGCTTTCATCTATTCAAGGATATGTTTCTCATAGTGATATAGAAAAGAGTGCATGTAACAAAGTACTTTGGTTTACAATATGGAACATTTTCTTTGCAACGGTATTTTCTGGATCAGTTTTATATCAGCTTTCCCTCATCCTTGATCCCAAGAATATTCCTGCAAGGCTAGCTGTTTCGGTCCCAGCACAGGTGAGACTAATTTTCCACCTTTGAAAATTCTACCTTAGTGTTTTATATATATATATATATATAAAATAAAGGCTAGCACAAATAATTCCAGAAAGTGAAACTTACAGAAGAATGCTATTTTTCTATTTATGGACTTTTTGTTTGACAGATAGTTCTTAATATATTTCCACCCATCTGGCTATGCCTTTTTGGCTAATATATGAAGGGATAATGATAAAACTGGCTGCATGCTTTAGGCAATAATCCGTTGTGGTTCTTTCTTGGATTTTATTGCTTTTTTAAATTTTCAAATGTGATCACTTTATAGGATGTAGAAATTACATGCTATTTGCTGAATTCGTTTCTGTTCTAATAAAATTTCTTAATTTGTCAAGAAAAGAAAAGAGAGATACTTATCAAAGAAAGAGAAAAAGAAAGGATAGTGGTAACATTTTACAACTCTGGTTACTTTACGGGTAATCTGACTACCCTACATTTTGAATCTTGCCAAGTTTTTGTCCCCTATGCCCATTTTGATAGATACTTATAGTGTGTGTGTGTGTCCAATATAGTTTTAATTCTTTCCCGAATGAAGTAGTGAGTTATAGCATTGTATTTAAAATATGTGGAGTAGGGGGTGGAATAAAGAGTTTCAGATGAAGGTTTGGAGCATAATGGACTTTAAATATTTATATAGATCAAGAAAATGTTTTCAGTGATTATGTAGGCCAGTGAAAATGTGTTTCAGTTATTTCTTTTCTTTGCAGATACAATGATGTTAGAAAAATCTTGATAATCATCTAGGCGGTGATGAGAGGTGACACAATTACTAAGGATTTAACAGACCATTTGGTGCCAGATCAGGGATTATCTAATTGAGAAGGTTTTCACTTAAGTAAATGGTCGAGAAGGATATATACGGCCTTAACATAAAAAAAGAAAGAGAGAGAGGATACATATGGCCTTAGGAATAGCTCCAAGTTCCTGATTTATCTCAGGATGATTGAATGAGTTAAATATGATAAAGGGTTTGATAAAAACATGCATTTGAATACTGAATAATTTAGAGCCTTTCTAGGAAAAAATTGGAGAAAATTAAAACCTAAAACAGAAAGGAGGATTTGTCAGTCCCCCACCCCCCAAATCCCAGAAACAGATTTTTAAATACTAATGTATGTTGGGCTCATGATCAGATCCAATTTTTTATTCAGTCTATGAGATTGAATTGGTTTTAGTATAGTCATTTTATTAAATTCAGCGATTTGAAGTGCTCAATCTGACAACTATGAACTGAACAGTCACTACCAAAAAAGAACTTCCCCCAAGCTTCAGCACTCCAGGAAGCAGATATGCTTCTGAAATTCATATTAAAACGTGTTGCCTTTAAAATCAAATTCTATCTTAGCAATTGTTCTTTGTATTGGTTCCCGTGATATCTACTTCCCAGTGCATTATACTTTTCTCAATTCTAAGATAGTCTTTGCATAAAATTGTCACAACTTGGAGGTTGTCATTAGGAAAAGTCACTTCTTAGTACTGTTAGGAACCTAGTGGTTCCTAATGGGGGGTAGGAATTTTAGGGGAATTGATGGGAATCGCAGGGAAATCTTCTTAATTGGAGGTAGTCACCCTCCATAGAGAAATATTAAGAGAGAGAGGAAATGGAACCACTAGGTTCGGGTTTATTCTTCAATATCTAATGTTGAAATAACAATCATGTATTTATAGGAGATTAGCTCTAATCTCATTGGCCCACATGGCTTAAGATAATTGGCTAGTTAATTCAACATGTGCTTTAAGAATTAAGCCATGTGTTAAATGAGCTACATGTGCTCAATTCCTAACTAACTAAAGTGAATACAACAACTATTAGGAAATTACAAGGCATATGGTATAATTTGGGGTTCCTAGCAAGTACCTCTGCAGATTTGCAGCCAATGAAATGCTATCATCATAATTGTCTGATGAGAAAGATCAAAATAAATGAACTTAACAGTATAGTTTACAGTGGTACAAAACGAATACAAAGTGCATCATTGTATATGACTATATGTTTTGTATAATTGTATGATACCATTAAGTTTAATGTTTATATTTTTTTGACTGTAGGCATCATTTTTCATTGCTTATGTTGTCACATCTGGATGGACAAGCACTTCATCGGAACTCTTTCGCCTAATCCCTCTTATTGGCAGTCTAATAACAAAACCTTGTAAAAGCAATACCGATGATGAACTTGTAGTTCCTACTATTCCTTTCCACAGGGACATTCCAAGACTTCTTTTCTTTGGACTTCTTGGGATCACATATTTTTTTCTGGCTCCACTCATTCTACCCTTCCTCTTAGTGTACTTCTGTCTTGCATACATCATCTACCGTAACCAGGTTAGTTGGCTCTCCCTCAGTTTTTTTTCCCTCCACTTCATTATATTTACGTTTTAAGTTTATCATATTGAGCTGGGCTCCTTAGACATGGTGAAATTGTATATCAAATAAATAATTTACATTTGATTTTAAAAAAAAAATATTTTCATCCTTAGGCAATACTAGGCAGGTTCTCTTTAGTCTTTACTGTCAAAATCCCTAATTGGAAAAAATCAATTTCATTCCATACTTATTCAGTAATGAAATGTTGGAATAATTTTAATTTGGATGGATAGAACTTTGGTCAATAGTGCATGCTCCTAAAATAATATCATTGTAAATCTCTTGTTTAAAAATTATCAACAACTTTTAGTCATCGCACATTGCCACAGATGTTGGAAAAGTAGTAACGATCCTAAGAATGTTACTAGAAAGATTTCCTGTTTCAATGGTGCTTCGGAATTCCTATTTTTGAAGAAAATAAAGGGAGCATGTCATTTTGTTTTCCATGTTGCTCAATTTCAAAAGATTTTTTATTTATTTGTAAGTTCTAAAGAGATTTTTGGACCAAGTTCAAAGTAGCTTGTGCTAATGCTCTACAAATCTTTGGTGCAGTTCATAAATGTATATGAACCAAAGTTTGAAACTGCAGGGAAGTTTTGGCCTATTGTGCACAATTCAATGATATTTTCTCTGGTACTCATGCATTGTATTGCTGTGGGAATCTTCACGCTGAAGAAGGTCTCTCTAGCTACAACATTAATTTTCCCTCTTCCAATACTTACACTTCTCTTTAATGAGTATTGTCGGAAGCGCTTCCTACCCATCTTCATCGCATACTCTGCTGAGGTATGTTTACAAGTCACAATAATGTCACACCATATGCCAAAGGACCAAGTTTTTCTGTTTCTTCCCCCAACCCCATTACTCTCTTTAGAATTTTTTTTTATCACAGCTCACCTTGACGTTGAGATTGGTTTTTGTACTTACAGAGTTTGATAAAGAAGGATAGGGAAGACCAGAATGATGCTACAATGGATGAATTTTTTGATAAGTTGGTCACTGCCTATCAGGATCCAGCATTGATGCCAATTCAGTTCTCCACGAACACTGACAGTCTTCACAGTCCCCTGATATCTTCTGCTGAAGCTTGAGCTGAGTTATGCTCATCTTGTACCATATTAAGGTGACTGGTAATAGTGGTGGTCTTTTGTCTACTTCCATAATGATGTGAACAGGGAGAATTGAAAGGAGGCTTGATAATTAATTCTTTTTGATTAAGCAATAAGAATTGTCCAGGATAAAAGGACACTTTTTTGTGCATGTGTGTGCTTTATTCTTGTATGCATATGCGTATCTTGTATACGAATATTGGCATGTAAAATTAAGTGATTAATCATAGATGTGTGACGTGTGTACAAGATCAACCCTATTTTATCATCCTTCATTTTTTTTTTTTTTTTTTTTTTGGATGAGGGGATCAATATCAGCTAATCAATATAC
Source organism: Notholithocarpus densiflorus (assembly GCA_030021035.2). Taxonomy (NCBI): domain Eukaryota; kingdom Viridiplantae; phylum Streptophyta; class Magnoliopsida; order Fagales; family Fagaceae; genus Notholithocarpus; species Notholithocarpus densiflorus. The sequence goes on from JARYZH020000405.1 coordinate 89,029, forward strand.
CAGGAACTGATGTCCTATTAATGCTGTTTAAATCTTAACATTGACCAATTAGAATATTTTCTGATTTATATATTTTTTGGCCTAGTTTCAGCTGACTGCAAAATCCTGATTGTTTTTTCTTGTTCTGGTCTGAATTCTCTTTTCCTAAATTTTTTTGTAGTTTCCCATCTGAATCTCCTCTTAAATATTATTTGCAATGAAGATTTGCAATATGAATAGTCCAATAGTGCCACATTTTCCAACCTTTTTCTCTATCAACTGTAAGAAGGAAAGAATTTTTTTTTTTAATTTATCAACATTCAGTAAACTTTTCTGTTATTCAAGTACTTCTTTCTAGTTCAGCCAATCATTTCCAATCCTAGTTGTGGTTTTTATGAACTTCCGAAGCAGGAGAGAGTCCAAGGCAAGGAATGCCAATTGCCAAAGAGTGATGCACATGCTTAAGAAGTTGGTTCTGTTTTTATATTTGAACTTCTTATAAAGGTCTTCCAGTACCAACATCACATTATTACCTTCAAAATTTGGTGTAACTACACCTCACTGTTGCAAATGTGAGTGCTGCAGTTTTTTTTTTTTTTTTGGCTAACTTAGGTATCCAGACCTTTTAAAGCAACCAACTAGTCTTCGGGTGAGTGTAGTCTCCCATTATATACATACTGGGTAATTACAGGAATGAATCTCTTGAGAATGATCCAAGGTATTGGTTAGGAGACTTAAATCTAGGACCTCATCCAATGTGAGTGCTGCAATTAGTTCCAAAATGATTTGGAATTGTGATAAATGAGACTACACTGGTAGTGAAAAAAATTATTGTTTTTATTCTGGACTAAATGTTAAAACGTGATATGCACCAATAGTCTTCAAACTTGGTAATACTTTTTCACAAAATGGAGAATCAGTTCTCTTTTTAAAAAAATTAAACCTATATTTATAGTTGTACTGACCACTATAATAGTCATATGCAACTGCATTCGAAATTGCAAAGGCTCCACTAGTAGCAGCAGAATGCAACTGCTGTTCAAACCTTTAAAAAAAGGCTTTACTTCAACAAAAAGTATTTTATGTAAGAGTGCATGTAACCTTCTTTTATTTTTATATATATCTATATATATATGTGTGTGTGAAAGTGGCACATGCACCATTTACATGAGATACATATACCACCTTGTAATTCACCTCAAAATAGAAAAATAATTTTAATATACGTTTATATTGTTATATTGTACAAATTTATTGTGTATATGTATAATATAGGTAAATATAATTCAGACATTGATACGGATGGAACCTATGATAAGATATCATTCACCACTCCATCTGTATGGGGAAGAAAATATCGCAAATTGTAATGTAATAATATACTAGTAAACGTTTTACTCGTACCTCTGTTATATGACCGCACTATAAGTATATTAAAATTATTAACATAATTCATTTGAAGCGAATTTTTATTACCAAAAGTTCTAAAATTTTAAAATTATTAGAATGATTAAAACTATATTTACACAATTTAAAATGAATTGATCATATTTATATTATTTATATAACATAATTTATAGTTTTGGAAAAAACTTGATCTTATGTGATAATTACCAAATACATTTTAATCAATTTCAATATAATAGTAAAATATTTCTTATCATGCGTTTTTAGATCAAATGGTAAAATACTAAATAGCATCTTAATGGATATGAAACTTGTCATATCTGTTAAAAACATAAAGAATATATAATCGAACGGTAAGATGTTCAAAATTTTAATCAAATAAAAATTTAATAGGTGATGTAATTTTACTTAGAATTACATTTTTGTGTAACCTGATTCTCACCCATGAATGGTAATACTATTATCGTTTTGTTTTATTAGCGGTGATAGTTACACACTATATACGGAACACACAGTTAAACACAATTTCAGTTGTGTACGTATGACCGCATAACTCAGTGTGTGCAACAATAATTATCCAACGTTTTTATATTTGATATTGTTGCATTGGTGGGAACAGTGAGAAAGAATCGTGGTAGCCGTAATGGAAGGTTTGATTGGAGCAAGTGATGAGAGAATGGGCAGTAAAACACTGATACTAGTAACTAGTACCTTCTTTATCGCTAAGATCTCATGGGTCCCCATCTGCTGATCTTAAATTATTAGCAGAATTTTAAGTCTGTTTACGCGTTAATCATGGGTGGTGTGGTGGTGATTTCAAAATTTACAAACAAACACCACAAAAATCGCAAGTTTGGAATATTTTCAGCATTCGGGGCCAGCTTTTGTCTCTTCTTTTGTGTTATGCTCCGCCAAATCATTCCCCTTTTAATTTTTGTTGTGTCTTTGATTTGATTCGATTTTAAATTACCCAAATTATAAAATCGAGTAATTCGTAAGAAAGATCGAGACTTTTGAAATTATAAGATTTATAAGTTCGGTTAGCTCGTGATATATCTTGTTGTCCAATAAAAACTAGAGTTTTAATCGTAACTAGTAAAGAAAAACCCTAATTTGTCTTGATTTGTAAAAACAACTAAGATTTATAAGTTCAATTAGCTTGTAATATATGCAATCATTTTTTTTTTTTTTGATATAAAATTGAAAATCTACTATAATCTAATCTAAATGGATATGTATGTAAATCCTAATCATTCTTTATTAGTGCAATTATGAATCCTATCAAATTAGAAACTATAGGGCTTAGTTTGAAAAGACCCTTAAAATATGAGGTTTAAAATGTAATTTACCTTTCTTACATTTCGTGGAATGATGTTTTTTTTTTTTTTCTTTTTTATAGAAAGTTTCAACTTATGACTTTCGTTTCTAATCAGATTAAGACACTAATCAGTTTTTGATATAGACAGGAATTGAACTCCAGATCTCTTATATAACCATCAAAGACTTTACCAATTGAGCTAACTTTACTAAGACACCAATCAATTTTTGTGGAATGATGTGATTGATAAGAGGTGTAAACTAAAATTACATGCTAGGATTGGACTTTGGGTTTCAAATTTTAGTTTAAGTGACTTAATTAAAGTATGAGAGGAAAATGTTTTTTTTTTTTTTTTTCTCCTGATGAAGTTTTTGGATGGATTTGAGTTTGTTAATATCTAGATTTGAAATGGATTAAATGTATAGCGTTATTTCTCCATAACATCGCAAGTGCATTTGTAAGCTCAAATCATCTTGTGTTATTACATTCACATCAAACAATTTATATTAACTCTTATTTTTCAAATAGCTTCATTTCTATTCGGGAGATAACATCTTAAGGTGAATCTAATTGAGTGATTAATATGAGTTTAGGCTACTCATTCTTGCCATTAATATCCAATATGAGATTTCACTACATATTTAACCATACGACTTACACCTGAATTTAATTAGAGAATTTAAAGAATGGTATCTTTAAAAACTGTATCTAAGTTTTATCATTTCAAAAAAAAGCGCCTATTCAGCTATTTGTTTAACAAAGGATATTCTTTTGTTAAAGCACCAATTTGACATCCTTACTAAAATGGTTTTTGAAACCCAAAATCATTTTTTTTTTACATTGGTGCGAACAATTGAGATGAGATCCCGTGGGCTTCGGCTAAGTTTATTGATTTTTCTACTTTTCCATACTTTTTTAATCTGTGGGAAGTTGAAGTTTTTGGCTTTTTCCTGTGCAGCAAATCTTGCCTTTGTTGTTAGTAACGAAGTTGATCAAATAATCAAAAAAAAGTGCTTCTCTCTGTTGCACAACCACTATGGTCCAACATGTCTCTTTCACAATATTGATCCCTTCAATGTTTCTAACTTTTTTTTTTTTTTTTGGAGAATACTTATATCCAAAACAACCTAACTTATGTGTTAAAAGGAACCACACTGCAAGTTGAGATTTAAACATCACTGTAATTAAATTTGCAATCAAAATGAATTATAATACTTTATTAAATGATATATTTTTGTTTTTATATTCTTTAAAGAATAAGAATTTCTGCAGGTAAACTAATGAATTATGGCTTTTATTAACCAATGTGCTAAGGACTTAGGGAAGACGAATTTAATACTACATTAAGTAATAGAAAAAAAAATTATTGTGGACTATGCACAAATATTAAGAAAAACAAATTCAACCATGATAAATTTGTGTACACAAACCAATGAGTATTGATAAATGCATTTTTCTATTTGAAAAGTATGAATGGTAGCTCATAATTGAATATTTAATAGGGTCATGTTAATAGGTGCCCTTAGAGCAATTGTTAATAAATCATTTTAGGAATGTTTTTATAACACTTTTATGGAAAATTGAAAAAATTATCAAAACATTAATTGCTTTTTTTTTTTTTTTTTTTTAACATTCCTAATATAATTCATTAACTTTTCCCTATTTATTCTTGGAAAAAGTACACAAAGTGACAAAATGCGCCTAAAGTTTCTTTATAAAACATGGATTCAAGTAACCAAGTTGTGTGTAATACTTAACCTCTTGTGGTATTATTTTATATATATAAATTTTCAAACATCTATTAAATTAAATAGTGAATTGCAATATCATAGTGGAGTTTTGTGTAACACTCAAAAACCCTATAAGATCATATGTTACGCAATTAATGATTTACACATAAAACCATATAAAAGCGAGAGTAAATGTTACACTCAAAATCTCAATTCCAAAACAGTTAAATATTAACCCAAACTTGATTAATATAAATATATATATATATATATATATATATATATATGCGTGTGTGTGTGATGGGAATCAAAAGATTCAAAAAAAAAAAAAAAAGTACCAATTCAAAGCAAAACTACAAGACTGAAAAAAATTCAACTTAAAGGTGTCAAAAACAATAATAAAATCCACAAAAAAATGGATAAAGAGAGAGAGAGAGAGAGAGAGAGGTAGTGAGTAATCACGTTTCTTTTTTTTTTTTTTTGTAGGAAGAACATGGAATGAATGAGAGAGAGGGGTAGAGGAAGTAATAGAAAATTTATAAAAAATAAGATGGGGCGAAGTAAAGGTAAGAAAAGAGGGAGATGAAGAGTAATGATAAGGCGAATAATTATAGGAAGAAGTGTGGTTGGAAGAATGATAGGCGGAAGAAAAGCCAAAATGCCAAAATTAATTTCCAAACCTCCATTATTATATATTGCATTTTATGTTTAATATTACCATAAAAAAAAGAGAGAGAGGAAAATTTGTTATTAGGAAAAAAGGAGTGACATCAATAATGTGGTGCAAAGCTTTGCAAAATTAAATGTCATGCTTCCATTATTATACATACTATATAAGTATAAATTACTCTTTAACATGTGTCTTTAGGGCATTTGTCAACAAAACCTATTTTATATGAAAACTATCAGTGATGGCATTGATAGCCTCTATTCAAGGATTTTGGAGAAATTGGACCTAATTCAAACAAAAGTTTTTTTTTTTTTAAAGGGAAAATAAAAAGATGTTAGCCAATGAAGGCAATTGATGTCGTATCTATGGTCAAGATTAGCAAAAGGCATGAGAGGTTCTTTAATGGTACGAGTGAAAACTCTATTAAAGTTGTTAAGTGACTGAAGAGAGAGAAAAAAGAAGTGAAAGTAAGATTTTAAAGGTATGGCCATAGGTGAAAGCCTTTGACAACTACAGAACATTTTTCTATATGACTTGTGTATTATAATGAATCCAATATAATGTATATACTAAATAGCCCTATATATGATTACCTTATACTATACCTAATGTTAGTTTGCATGTTCTACAAGTACATGAGCTTACAATAAGTTTGGCCATTTTATGCTGTAATATCTCTAACATTGTGGATCCAAATTTTGGCTTACTTTGACAAATTTAAAAAGATTGTTAATATTAGTGTTTTTAATTCAAAAAAATGGGAATACTGTATAATTCCCTTGAACCTCTAGAGAAGTATATTGATTTTTCTCAGACTTCTAGATTGCATTATGACTAGGTCAAAGAAATGCTTGGATTGTACTTCCTTGATTTTTTTCTCTAGCACGTAAAGGAGAATCTTCATATGGTTCTTGACAAGAAAGCCGAATTAAACTAAGAACAAAGAGGTAGCTACAAGGAGGAGAGGCCCTCTCAAACCTCTTCTTATTCAATAGCATATTTTATATCTTTCACTCTTATATATACATATCAAACATAGCATAGCTGCATAAGAGCTGTGTCTTGTAATGAGGCTCACCAACTTAAACAGTCACGCAAAAGAAACAAAAAGAGAATGAATTGTAGAAAAGAAAGCATATTGTGAGAAAGAGAGAGGGAAGTGAGTGAGAAAAAAAAAATCAGAGTAACTGTCTATCAATCACCTCTCCCAGACCCTGCATAAGTAGGAATTTTGTGCATAGCGTACAACCTTAAAGGGAAGTGAGTGTGATTATAGTAAGCAAAGAGTGATAGAAACATGGTTTCAGACCAGATGATGGAACAGTCTGCTACCTTAGCAGCACCAGGTGGAGCTAGGAGGAATAGAAAACGATACATTGGGGTGCGCCAGAGGCCTTCGGGAAGATGGGTGGCTGAGATAAAAGATACAATACAGAAGATAAGAGTATGGCTGGGAACTTATGACACCGCTGAGGAGGCTGCAAGAGCTTATGATGAAGCGGCTTGCTTGCTTCGTGGAGCCAATACTCGCACAATTTTTTTCCTTGCTCTCCAACTCATTTAAGGCCAGCTCTTCCCTCAAAGATCACCAATCTTCTGTTGCTTAGGCTACAAGCAAGGCACATTGCCTCTGCCTCAATGGTGGCGACCTCTTTGCCTATTAGCCTACAAGAACTGGAAACTGAAGTAAAAGATTACCACTTTGATAGTTTCTTCAATCTGCCAGAAGATTGCACCACTTATGAAAATAGTGATACTCTTACAAATAGTACTAGAGGTGGTGTAACTAATAGTGACAACGTTACAGAAAGTTTTGAATCAAGTTCTGTTCAGCTGGAAGAGGGTTGGGTGAGAGCATTGGATATGGATGATGTAGATGATGGAAAGAGTCAAGGTGGAGGGAAGGAAGAAGTAGGAGAAAAAGAAGGTTGTGATATGGAGCATATAGATTTTCAGTTTCTGGATGCAGTGGTATCTACATGTTATTGTTCACCTTTTGAGATAGCAGAGGAAATGGTGGAGCCAGTGGAGCAAGAAACTTATGAAAATGAGCCTTCATTGCTTGGAGAAACTATGAAGAGGATGAAATATGAAAGAAAGTTCTCAGCTTCTCTTTATGCTTTCAATGGGATTCCAGAGTGCTTAAGGCTGAAGCAATCAGAGGTGGAAAATGGACCAGAAAGGTCTGAACAATTATCTAACCTTGGAAGTAACTGTAATTCTGATGAAGATAGAAAGCATAGAGAAGATATTTTTTGGGAGGTGGTAAAAGAACAGATTGGCATCTCACAAGCATTAACAGAAAGAGGTTCTTCCTCTTCTTCTTCTTCCTCATTTTTGAGCCCAGAAAGTGGTGAACCATGTCTTTGGAGCACTCTCAATCTTCCTCCTATCTGCTCTATAGCAGACAGAATGATCCTCTAATATACATTAATCTTTTAAAAGTTTGTAGAATTTTAGGTTGGATTGCTTAATTTGCTTTGTTCATAAAAAAAGATTCAATAATCTAATTATATCAAATTATGATTTTATATTGCATGGAATACTTTTGCATTTGGATTTAAGAATAAGAAATATTTATACTCTTATAACGATTCAGGCAATTTAAAGTTAAACTTAGTCTAAATCCTATCTTCTAAATTCACAAATCAAAATGCAACATTGGATGTGATTGGAAGCTTGAAATCAATGTTGCACCGACTTCTAATGTAACCTTTGGACCATCTTTTGGTGAAAAGTTATAAAATGGCACATTAGATTGATTCTGTTTTTCTTATTTTATCCTAACATAAAGAAAAAACACACGTAGTGTCCACTAGAAGGAATTATTCACAACAAAAGGTTTGGCTCCAACCGCCAATAGGAAGATAACATGTGTCCCATAATGTGCAATGCACATGACTCACTTGGTTGGTTGGGTTAAGTGAGTCATGTGCATTGCACATGATAAGGACAAAGATCATCTTTCTATTGATTGTTGGAGCCCAAGGTTCCAAACATGTTTTTTGGAGCCAAACTTTATCTCAATTCCTACTGTTTTAGCTCCCTCTTTAAATCATTCTAGTAGCAGTTATAGGGTTCCACTCACAGTCTCATACCCTCAAGTTGCTTCCAGATGCATCTCTTACATAACATGCTTTGCAACAAGGGCACTGTAGCCTTTTTATTTTCAATGATTTTATGTTACCATGTGCAAGAAACTTCTTGAATAAAGCCTCAACAGCTGCTAGATTAATATCTAGAAACTCAACATTAGCAGTAAATTCACTGTGATATCCAAGCATGTATATTATTGCAATACTTTTTATGTTCTCATCAACACTATTGATCCCAAGCCTGGAGAAGGAAGAGTCAAACTATGTTGCTACTTGGGGTAAAGTCTTCTATAAGATGATAAGACATTGGGGACATATGGCTCTTTTTTTGGCTTACAATAAATGGGGGAGGGGTATTTGAAGCCAGCTTCTCCTCATGGAAAATTGAGCCACAAGGATCTTGACAAGAACATATATATGGCATTATATAATCGTGATCAATGATAAAATTTAGTACAAATGATTCATCTCAAAATGAATAGTCATAAGGGTCAGCACTTTTTGTTGACCAGTAATAGTTCTCTTAAGTCTTTCAACATTCAACATTCAACATTCAAAGTCAGAACTATTCATGAGGGGCATAAATACATTAGCAGTCATGATTATATCGCCTATAAGCAAACAGAATGTAAACTAACTTTATCACCATGACTCACTTCCACTTCTTTTTCCTTTTTCTATTGTAAAATTGCTGAGACCAGTTCAAGCATAAATGACATTTTCTTAAGCACATCTATCAAGTTCTCAAGTGCTACAATATACATGCATGGGCCTAGTGTTTAGAAAATTCATAAGGTAAATCATCATTATTGATGTCTTTATTTTGGTCTAAACCATCATTAATGTCTGTATCTTCTGGATTGGAGCATATCTTAGTTTAATATTCAAGATACTAGGTCATATGGTCTAAAAATATTATTTCTAGATCTTCTCAATCTGCTGAACCATACACTCGTAATTTACGTGACCCAAAATCAAAAACTGAAGTCACTCCATTAACTTTAATATGAATTTATATGATTCTTCATCGTTTTAGTGCAGATTGTCAAAACTTTCTCAATCCATTTGCACAATTTTCCTTTAAGGAATGAACTTCTTTACATCTTATTTTTATCACACAGAGAGAAAGGTAATGATCAATGATGTATTAACACGCTTATAATTTATATTTTTTATATTTTAGTGCTATAAATAATCTCAAATTTGAATTTGTGCCTATGGAGCATATCAGTCTCCCATTACTGATGGAATTTAGTTTTGTGCAAAGAAACATGATGTAAGAGTTGATGGTTGTGAGAAGGAAAGCATAAACATTCCAGATAGAGTTTGTGAGCTAAGAATTGTGAATGTGGCATGAAAAAGACATCTTGATCTTGTGGAGCAGTTGATAGATGCTTTTAAATCTTTGAGTGGCCAGGGAAATGCCTACTATATCTATGACTAAGATGTTTTTTTTTTTTTTTTGATAAGATGACTAAGATGTTCTATAATGTAGAACTAGGCCTTACAAGTTTACAATGTATGAATTTTAATCAAACCTTCTCTTTCTATCTTTTCAATTCATTTTTCCAATCAATATCTAAATGTTTATTTCTTTGTCATTTTGTTACAACTATTTTTATCCAATCACTTGATATTATTGATTCATCATAATCAAGTGAATTCTTGCATCTGAGACATCATGAAGAAAATAAATCAAACAACTATATTATCAGAACCACTAGACGCCAAACCCGAAAATGAGACATGTAATAGCTCTTATTCAACTTATACAACTCTGATAATTATTTTTTTGGCATATGCGTATGCAGCTTCATCATTAGCACCACTATGTTGATATTCATGCTGCGCACTACATATCTCACCTACCAATCATCCTAAGTGAAAGTACAATGCCATCTTGGAATCCATTTGCTAGCAAGTAGGAAACAAACAAGAAAGTTTGTCATTCCAATATTTGTAAAATGAACATTTTACTCCATGAATGTTGAAGACATAACTACAATGAATGGAGGTGAAAAATAATAATATTCATTCTTTCCAATGCAAGTGCAATTCACTTTGGTAAAAAATGAATGACATATGCCACTCCAGTACTTTAAGTCCAGTCCACACTGCTAGGCAAGGGAGTCAACCTAAGGCATGATCTTGCTAAGGAAAACAACCTAGCCAACACTAGTATTATAATCCTTGAACTCATGTTTCTCTGTTTCTTGACAGAGTTTACCACTAAATAAAGGTATATTTTAAACATAATCTAGGGTTCTGAAATAATGAGCACATAGATGTTTTATGCACGAAACCAAGTAAAAAAAGAGGGACTTCCCATGTTTTTTTCTTCGTTTGTGTTGGCAGAGCCACTTAGGTTAGAATAGTGCAGGCTCTTACTCTCTTTTGTTTTAGTTTATTTTCATCTTGAAAAATATGTATAGTTTTTTAAAGTCTCACATTTTTCTAAGTATAATAATTTTATTCAACTTATTTTTTAAGCAAAATAAACCAATGAAAATAAACTACACCAAATAGTGGCCGATATTTATTTATTTATTTATTTCAATTTCTTTTCTTCCTGTCAACTGTATCCCATTTCAATTTTGTATTTCCTGCCTCTTGTTGTAAAATCTTTTTGAAACAGTAGTGTTTTCTTTTTTATCATACAAACAGTAGGGATATACATCAAAGCCCCACAGCCTGAGACCTAGCACATGGAATTACACATATGTGTATGTATGTTTAAATTTTATCATGAAACAGTTATTATGTGTTACCATGTTATTTCACCTTGGAAACTGTTCTGACTAAAGAAATATTCTTCAGGGAAATGCACCAAGCACATCTGCACATGTTTCTTTTCTTTTGGCATAATGAAGAAAATAAAGTAAGGAAGAAAAAGAAAAAGAAACAGATAAGACCATCATCACAACTTTTGGGGTTAGCTAGTGATTGAACTCTAGGATTTTCCACTCTTAAGTCAGTGAGGTTTAATTAACAACTGCCTAATTTCAATAAGTTGGGTTACTTTCTTTTCCTCTTGGCAGGTAATTGTAGGCACTCAGAAAATGTGATTCTACCACATGTCAAATCATGCAAAGTCAGAAAAATGTTATGGGCTGATCTTAAGTTTTTGTCTATATATGCCGAAGAACTCATAAACAGAAGCAGTGGACATTAGTGGGGATGATGTGGTCCAAATCTTAAGATGAGTTGAATCCTCCTTAGGCTCCACACTAATCATATTGTCCCTTTACCACATTCCAACAATTTTATCCTTAAAAAATTAGAGAGAGCCACCTTCCCAAGTGCTTGAATGGCCCTTTCTCATCCCATTACCACTAGTCATGTTGACAAAAGATGAGGCAAAAGGGAGGCTAAAAAGTAGCAATGGCTTAAACGAATTGTGAAGAGATAATAAGTAGTCAAGAGAGAAAGAGGCTTGTGATCCTTTTTAGGAAAGTTTTGCTGACTGAGAAATGCTAAAGATACAATATTTTTCATAACGATAGGCATGATTTGTGGTAATTGGAATAACATTCACTTTCACCTAAATTCATCGTTAACCTTATTTTTATCGTACACTAATCACAAGAAGTCATCACAACAATTTTTGAAAAAAAAAAATGTAAAAATGGTTGTGTACCTAAACTTTTTATTGTATGGTTACTTGAAAGCCTTTTTTTTAAATCAAAAAAGAATGCTAGCTATTTATGTTGTTATTCAATAATTATCTTTATGGGACATGGAATTGGGACTAAAGGTGCCTCTATGCTCCTATGTGGATGCAAGGAGATAGAGGGAATAGAAGATTCTCATTCTGTTTTAAACATTTTCTACCTCAGGCCAAAGGGTAAATAGTATAACATAGGGTGGTTTAGCTAGCTCCTTAGGCCATTATCAAGTAGGGTTTGAAAAGAACCTGCAAAAACTTCAGTAAATAATTATACTTTTCCAGTCCAGCACATCAAGCATTTTAGCAGCAAACGCATGTTTGCTTGATTTCGTTATCGATTCCTAAACTTGCAAGTACCTGTCATCCATGGAATTTGAACCTCATGATGAATTTCCCAATGTTGAATGCTACTTGTGGACGTGTTAATGTTACCACCACTTACCAACCTACATGAAAATTATCTATGTAATTGCCCAGATCTTTTATTGGCATATGGTGGACTTAAGGATAAGCTTTTTCTCCAAAGTCCAAACCAATTTTGGAGCTATTCAAAAAAATAAAAATAAAAAACAATTTGGAGGAATCTCCTCCAGTTAACACTACCCTATTACACATAAAGTACATATAAATATAATTCAGCTTTTAAACTAAAAATGTGTCTTAAAGTCATGATTTCAGTTCAAATCATGACTTTAAGACAAGGTTTCAATTCAAAAAAATAACTTGGGTACGGTATGTGCAACAATATGTGTATTAATAATTGGCCAACCCACTAAGTGATAATTTATAAGATTATTTATGTATTTTTTTAAATAAGTCATGTAACTCATTAAAAAGAATTATGTGACTAAAAGTACAAGTGAACGGCCTTGGAAGAAATTTCCTCTGAACCGGTTTAGATGTGAACTTTTTTCCTTGGACTTAATGGTGCAAATTAAGAACATGATAATTATATTGGAAAGAGATCAAAGTTAAGCAAGCAATAATGGGAAAAAAATGAAATTTTAAAGAGTGAATTGAAAACATGTCAAAGTGTAATTTTTTAATTTAACCCAAAAGATAGAGTTTTTTTTTTTTAATAATAATACTTTTTTTGAGTTTAGGCAATGGCAAAAGATGATGAAGACTTTGATCCTTTTACATATTCAAATGTGGTTAAAAAATAAGTTGAAGCTGCATTTGACCCTAGAAGGAATTATGGAATAAGACAATGGCAATGATAAAAAATGATAAAGAGGATGATGCTTTAGAATATAAAAAACACTAGGAAGGAGATGAAAGACCAGTCGCTATCAACACAATTCTGATTTTCTATAGTAGAACCTTTACTTATTTATTTATTATTTCCCTCCTCATTTGACTTACCAAACATTTTCAAGAAAGAAAAGCTAAGGAAGCCCTGAACCCTTATATACTTGAGAGGTAGTCAAAATGGATCATCATAAAAGATGTTCTTAAAGCCCTAAACACTAACACATGATACTCTTTGTATCCAGATTGCACAACTCCAAAATGGACAGTACCATTGTTTAGTGGCTTTTATAGTTATTTATAAAGCAAAGTCCAGGGTCCCCTCTCCTTTTTTCTCCTTTGAAATATACATACCAAGCATCATACTACTTTCTCTTAGTGCTGTACACATAGAAACCTCAAGAACTAAAACCAAAACTCCCTCTCTGTCCCCCTCTCTCTCTCTCTCTCTCTCTCTCTGCAATAACTACAAGTCTGCTGAGAGCCTGAGACACCTTACCCAGTTCTTACTGATATCAAAATCAGAACTTTTTTCTCTCTCTCTTATCAAAATCAGAACTTTTTGCTATCTCTCTCATGCCCATAAAGCCATAAACTTCTATTAGCTATTTCTCCCTCAGTCTTGTTTTTCTCTCAAACAAGTAATGGAGGAAACAGAAGAGTCCAACGCTAATAAGAAATGCACCACCAAAACAAGGAGTTTTAGAGGCAGAGCCAACCCTCACAAGCATCAGTATCAGTATCAGTATCAACACCAGCTCTTACAGTACTCAAATCAGTATGGTTTCTGCAACCAAAACCAGTACCCGAGATACTACCCAGCTTTGCTTCCACTACCTCCTCAAATACCACTTCAGCTGGCTTTGACTCCACCTCTCCCTCAAAACCAGAGCTTTAGAACAAAAACCCATCTTCAAAAACCTTCATGCAAGCTCAACAACCCTCCTCCTGCTGCCTCCTCTGAAACCCATGTCCAAAATGTTACAATTTCACCAGGTAAATATCAAAGCACTCTTCTTTTATTTGTTTTGTACTACTACTCCCCACTTAACTTGCATGCTTGTTATTTGGAAGTGCAAATATGGTTTATGATTAAATATCATGGGGAGGACTTGTACTTTGTTCATATAGCTCATGAATGAAATTCTAAACCATTGGAGAAGACTAAAATTTTGGGGTGGGTTTTATTTTTTCTCATTGTTCTTATTTATTCAAATATAACAATCTTGGTATTTAAGTTATCTACAGCTACGAGAATATAATTGCTTAAAATGATATATTGTGGTTTTTTTTATTAAAGATTGTGGGTGGACATGTACTTTGTTAATTTAGCTCATGATTGAGATTTTAACCACTGGACTACTGGAGAAGGTTGATAATAGAGAAAGATGTGCTATTTTGCTCTGTTCTCTGTGTGTGTGGGTGGGTTTATTTTATGTCATTGTTGTTACTTATTCAAATATAACAATCTTGGTATTTAAGTTACTGCAACTAGGAGAATATAATAGCTAAAAATGATATATTGTGCTGATTTTGATATTGAAATCTCAAGTACTGTAATGTTTCTCTTTTAATGATTTAAGGTATTCCATTACATACAACCGATATAGGCTTAAAATGTCTCAAGTTTTATGATTGGTTGAGTTAAATGGGTCTGACTCTATCTTGCTCTTTCTCCCTTTATCTAATCAGCTCCAGAGGAGGTCCAAAGGCCAAAAAGTTTACCCCCCAAAGATGATAATGGAAGAAGGGTCATAGGTTCAAGGACTCCACAAGCACTAGTGGCTGCAAGGAGACCAGATTCTGGTGGTGTTGAAGGGCCAGTTATTTCTCTCATAGCCAACCATTTTCTTGTTCGATTTGATCCATCACAAAGAATTTTCCATTACAATGTTGAAATCTCTCCTAATCCCTCAAAAGAAATTGCCCGAATGATCAAACAAAAATTGGTTGAGGAAAATTCAGTTGTGCTCTCTGGTGCTCTACCAGCCTATGATGGTCGAAAGAATCTTTACAGCCCGGTTGAATTCCAAAATGATAGGCTTGAATTCTATGTAAGCCTCCCAATCCCCACTAGTAAGTCAACTTTGCCAAATGGAGAATTTAGTAACTTGCTAGAGAAGCGTCAACAGCATAAGCTATTTCGAATAAACATCAAACTCGTGTCAAAGATTGATGGAAAGGAGTTAAGTAGTTACTTGAGCAAGGAGGGAGACGATTGGATCCCTCTTCCTCAAGATTATCTCCATGCTTTGGATATTATTTTAAGGGAAAGTCCGACAGAGAAATGTATATCTGTTGGGAGGTCACTGTATTCAAGTTCAATGGGAGGAACTAAAGCAATTGGAGGTGGAGCTGTTGGATTGAGAGGGTTCTTTCAGAGTCTTCGCCCAACCCAACAAGGACTTGCTCTCAATATAGATTTCTCTGTGACCGCTTTCCATGAAAGCATTGGAGTTATCCCCTATTTGCAGAAGCGGCTTGAATTTCTTCGAGACCTTTCTCAAAGGAAGACAAGGGGTTTAATTGGTGAAGAGAGGAACGAAGTGGAGAAGGCATTGAAGAACATCAGGATCTTTGTTTGCCACAGAGAAACTGTTCAGAGATATCGGGTCTATGGCTTAACTGAGGAAGCTACTGAAAATCTTTGGTTTGCAGACAGGGATGGAAAGAATCTGAGGCTGGTGACTTACTTCAAGGATCACTATAATTATGATATACAGTTCAGGAACTTGCCATGCTTGCAAATTAGTAGGAGCAAACCATGTTATCTTCCTATGGAGCTTTGTATGATTTGTGAAGGCCAGAAGTTTCTTGGGAAGCTTTCAGATGATCAGACTGCAAGAATACTTAAGATGGGATGCCAACGACCTAGACAGAGAAAAGAAATTATAGATGAAGTCATGAGAGGACCTGTTGGGCCAACAAGGTAATTTTTTGAAGCTTTGCTAGTGAAGAAATTTAATCTTAAATTCTCTTGAAGGTTTATTAGTTATAAGTATTTAAATTCTTTTCTATCTTCACAGTGGCACACAAGGCAGAGAGTTCAACCTCAATGTTTCGGTAGAAATGACCCGATTAAATGGAAGAATTCTTCAACCTCCTAAACTAAAGCTTGGTGATGGTGGCCATGTGAGAGACTTGGTTCCTTCCCGTCATGACCGACAGTGGAACCTTCTTGACAGCCATGTTTTTGAAGGAACTAAGATTGAAAGGTGGGCACTGATAAGTTTTGGTGGCACCTCTGATCAAAAGTCCTACATTCCAAAATTTATTAACCAGCTATCACAGAGGTGTGAACAACTAGGCATCTTTCTTAACAAAAATACAATTGTTAGCCCCCAATTTGAATCAACCCAAGTGCTTAACAAAGTGTCTCTTTTGGAATCGAAACTTAAGAAATTACAAAGAGCAGCATCAAACAATCTTCAGTTGCTTATTTGTGTAATGGAGAGAAAACACAAAGGTTATGCAGATTTGAAGAGAATTGCGGAGACGAGCATTGGGGTTGTAAGCCAGTGCTGCTTATATCCAAACCTCAGCAGATTGACTTCTCAATTTCTGGCAAATTTGGCTCTCAAGATCAATGCCAAAGTTGGTGGATGCACTGTTGCCTTGTTCAATTCATTACCCTCTCAAATCCCACGTCTCTTCCGGTCTGATGAGCCAGTGATTTTTATGGGTGCTGATGTGACACACCCTCACCCACTTGATGATTATAGCCCATCTGTTGCTGCTGTGGTTGGTAGCATGAATTGGCCAGCAGCAAACAAGTATGTTTCAAGAATGAGGTCCCAAACACATAGACAAGAAATAATCCAGGAACTTGGTGTAATGGTCTGGGAATTACTTGATGATTTTTACCAGGAAGTAAACAAACTCCCCCAAAGAATAATTTTCTTCAGAGATGGAGTAAGTGAAACCCAATTTTATAAAGTGCTACAAGAGGAGCTGCAAGCCATTAGAGTGGCTTGTTCTAGATTTCCTGGTTATAAACCTCTCATTACTTTTGCAGTAGTCCAGAAGAGGCATCACACAAGGCTATTTCCTTTTGAAACTGATCCATCTTCTACTCAAAACCAGTGTTTGGATGAAAATATTCCTCCAGGGACAGTGGTTGATACTGTCATTTCTCATCCAAAGGAATTTGATTTCTATCTTTGTAGCCATTGGGGCGTGAAAGGAACAAGCAGGCCAACTCACTACCATATCTTATGGGATGAAAACCAATTCACTTCTGATGAACTACAAAAGCTGGTTTACAATCTTTGCTACACATTTGTGAGGTGCACCAAGCCAGTTTCTTTGGTTCCTCCAGCTTACTATGCTCACCTAGCTGCATACAGGGGCAGACTTTACCTTGAAAGGTCAGACTCCACAGCTTACATGAGAAGTGCTTCTACATTCTCCAGAGCTGCCCCTCCAAAAGCAACCCCTTTACCTAAGCTTAGTGAAAATGTTAAGAACCTCATGTTCTACTGCTGATTTTTCTTGCTTTCTTAGCATTCAGAATTCTAAACTATATGACCTATACACTTGATTTCCACAAAGATGTAGTAGTCTAGTATATGATTGCTTAAGCTAGCCTGTTCTCAATTTTATGACTAACTTGTAGGCCAATTCAAGAGTAAATTTCAAATTGTCTTGTTAGTCCTCTTAGATGAACCAAATTGTATTAAAATATTGTCATATTTAACAAGGAAATGACCATGTCATAGTTTACATGATTATCTTCTATGTTAAATTTTGGAGTTTTAAGTTTTTATAATTTATCTACTCTTTGCAGAAACCTCCTAAATCCTGAATGAATATGCCATTCCCCTAATTGCCAAATGGAAAATTGAAAAAAAAATACCAATACCATAATTGATAGACCAAAAATATCTAAGATAATGGAAAAGTCACCCTCTTGCACAATTTGTACATTGCTTATGTATTTATGAAGATCAGTCTTTTATCTTTCTTTTTTTTCCCTCCTAAATTATTATAAGTTTTCCATATGACTTTCCTAAATTAAAAGAAGTAATATTAATTAGTTTAAATGGAGCTCTAAAACCTTCCTAGAATTTTTTTTTTTTTTTAAACGGACGGATTTTGCACTCATAGATTTTCTCACTTTAATTGTGAGTTTGGACTAGCTTTTTAGTTTACTTTTTTATGTATAATTTTCTTAAGCCTTAGTTTCTTTAACTGCCATTATATTTGTATCAACTTTAAGCAAAAAAGTAAATAAGTTTTTAATAAAGGGCCGGCTAACAGGTGCCCTTAGGATATTTGTTAATAAACCATTTTAAGTTTGATACCACTTTTATAGAAAATATAAAAATTGTCAAAAAAATTGATCACTTTTTTTTCTTTTTCTATAAAATATTTCTAAAATATGACCTAAACTAATATACTAAGAGCATCTGTTAACTTTCCCCTTCGGTAAAAAGCTAAATTAAGAAATTTTATAATGGATTTTTACTGTTGGTGACAAAGGATTACTAGTCTGAACAACATTAGAATCTAGCATATTTGTACCCTAGGGCCCACCCAAGCACTTGCTTCTCTAGTTCTCTTTCTTTATTGCATTGAATCCATCCCTCTTTTGACATAAGCATAGCAAGATTGCATTGAATCCATCCCTCTTTTGACATAAGCATAGCAAGACAAAGTGACAAGCCTCATGAATATGCTGTTGACTAGAGCTCAAAACATACAACACTAAGAGCAAACCAAGGCCTCAAACAGCCTAAAGTAAAATTTGCCTAAATAATATTCGTGAAGCAAGGTTCACAGATTTGACCCTAAAATAGTTGTATTTGTCTTTTGCATACCTCCAAACTACAAATACAAAGTCATAGTCAATGAATACTTGAGTATTATCAGTGCTTAGCTACTATTTGAAATACCAAGCTCTTTTACCTAAAAAGGAAATAAACTCTAATAGCTATAATACTTTTTTTGTTGTTACCAAAAAAAAAAAAAAAACTTTTTTTGTCCTTGTAAATTGGTCCAAGTTCGATTTTCGGCTCTTAAATTTAAAAAGTAATAGTTTTTGCAATGGATCATTTTTTTTAATGTGTCACGTCAATAGTCTAATGCCATATTGCCATAGGCATATATGTAATTTTTTTTAACAATAAATTAATGAAATGACTAAAAGTATATTTAATTGCATATTCTCATGTGATTAGTCACATAAAACACCAAAGAAATAAGGGATATAGGATCCACAATAACTTAGGGATACAAAAAGTTTCATGAACCTTTTTCTTTTATACAATTTTGAGACGATATTTTATAAATTTATTTATTAGTGTTTGGTAAAAATGATATCAATAATAGATTTATGTAAAAATGATATTGTACCAATTAAAACTTATTCTATCAACTAATCGGAGGGGGGTGGAGGGATTCATGTAGAAATGATATTGCACCAATTAGAACTTATTCTATAAGCAAATTGGAGGGGGGAGGGACGGTAGTGATGGAGGATCAAAGGGGTTAGGGGGGTCATGGTCCTCCCAAGATTTTTTAAAAATCTTGAATGTGTATATAATTTTTTTTTTTTTTAAATCTTAATATATATAATGACAAAGCAACTCGATTTATAACACCCTAAATCTAATTTAAAATTCTTAGATATCTATAAATAAATTTTTTTTAAAGAAAATAATTTATATAAGAAAGTATAAGGCTAGTTATATTTATTTAAATAGAGCCATAATTTGATTAGTGATAAGTTCTACATATCTATTACTTGAATTAATTATACATTCATAAAATATAATGAACTTATCCTAACAATTACCTCAAGGAATAATGGAAAACAAAAAAGTTTTTGTTATTACAATTTAAACCTTATAATTTAAATAAAGATATCTAGCTTTTGTATTATTATTTATTTATATACTTATCTAAATATTGTTTTTTTTAGAAACTAACTAACTATTAAACCCACACACTTAATTATACTCTCTTACCAAGTTCAAACACATTGTAAAAAATATCAAATCTTTTTGTCATTATCTACACAATTTATCAAATTCAATAAATATATATCTTATAGTACACGTATTAGGCTTATAAAGTACTTACTGCACATTTTAAATTGTTTTATAATACTCTAGGGGGAGTAATAAATGTATCTAATGGAATGTAATCTAATGGAAAATATGTCATGCATTATATGTACAGTATTCATATAATACATGTATATTCTCTCTCTCACACATGTAGGTGTGAGTCTGGATTGAAGCTAACCTAGCTAGAGCTAGGGTGAAGAACCAAGATAAGAGATTGGATACTAGGATCGTAGGATGCAAAGGGCAATTAATATGGCAGTGATTTTTTTTTGAGATAAAAATATGGCAGTGATGATCAGTGAGTTTGGAATGAAGATGGGCACATTCAGAGCAAAAGGGTTGAAAGCTGGCCACATATTTATTACACCATTGTCAGTCTATTATTCGTATCACCCATGCATGCAAACACTCTGTAGTATGGCAGAAAGGTTTGTGCAGAGAGAAAGAGGCAAACATTAAAAGATATAAAAAGTTAAAAGCCATTTTGGTGGGGACACAGACACACAATGGATGGTGTCATACACAAAAACAAACTGAAGCAAATATTGGCAGAGTAGCCAGTAGTACAAACCCAATTGAACAAACAAACAATATGTTAAAAAAAAATTTAAATATATACATATGGACACAGTAAAGGAACAACATGAGGGCCAAGAAAAAAAGATGGGGTTTCTGAAGAAAAACCCACTGAAGTTTCACTTTCAACTTCCCCTTTTGTCTCTTCAGCTCTCTCTCTATGGACTGGTACCACCATTTAAGATGGAGGGTTTAAGCCTCTCTTTCTCTCTCTCTCTCTCTTGCCTTTATCTGTGATCGTCAGAGACAACTTTAAGTACTGCAAAGGCCACGGGAGGGACGGAAAGACTGGGAAATAAACGTGGCCTTCGACAGCAAGTGCTTGGGGACCCATAAGAATTAAGCAACTCCAATTAATAAGTCTAATAACTCATTCTCATGTTGTCTTACATGCACCCCTGACAACCAGTCGGATTTTTTTTTCTTTTTGGATAAATTTAGAAGTGAGGGATAAATTAGAAAGATAAATTATTTATAATTGAGTTTTACTAACATGTGACATAGATTAGTAAACTATATTTTAAAAAAATTTATGAAAAAAAGAAAAAATAATTAACTGTTTTGACAACTTTTTTAATCTCTATACATTTTTTTTCAAAATGAATAATTAATATATACGAACCTTTTATAATTTAATATTTCAAGATTATATGTATAAAATATAGGTTTTGAAAATTTTATATAATATAAATGTAGAGAAAATTTATGACATTTAGAAAAGTTCAGTCAAAAACCCCAGCTTCAACGATGAATTTTTCAGCATTTTAAAGTATGAATTTTTCAGTATTTTAAAGTAGATTTAACTTGTTATTTTTTCCTCTCACATAATTGATTATGATGAATAATTTAGCCATCACTTATTAGTGTGATGATTTAGCCATCACCATTCATAGATATTCGCCAAGTTCTAACCAATATATATATTAAAGGTCTATTTAGATACTGTTTATTTTGCTGAAATTAAAAATTTATTACTAAAAGTACTGTAGATAAAAGTAAAAATAAGTTAAAATAGTACAGTGGAACTCATGAATAGTGTCATAAAGTGTAGTTGAGCCCATGAATAGTAGCAAAAATAAACTGAATAGTGAAATAATTTATAATGTTAATCCACATTCAAACGCACGCAAAGAGCATTCCATCCGGGTTTTACTTTTAGTTTTTTTCTATTTTGCCTCTTACCCTATCACCAAAAGCTTATAAATAGCCCCAAATTGGGAACTATTCATGTTCATATTTTTTACGTTCTGCCGCAGTAAGATCTAAACATATAATATATCTGACTGTAGCAAGCTTTACTCCTTAAAGCATCATTATTTTGTTCCACTCCTATTATTTTAATCTCATATTGCATTCTCTCTCTGCACAAAAGAATATATAGAATAAAGAAAAATATTTAAATAGAGTGATAAGAGAATAGAATATGAGGTGTAATGTGTAATGTGTGTATTATTTATTAAAATGTGAATGTAAAATAGATAAAATAGTTTTTGAAGATGTAAAATGCATTTTTTTTACATTTCTAGATGGGAATGCTCTAAAAAAAAAAAAGTAAATCTATTCTTATTATTTCCTATCAAAATATTGGAAGAAGAAATATTTATTAGAGAAAAATACACAAACCCTTCCTTGCTTTATTTCCATAACACACAAACTTCTCAAAATTTTAAATATAATATTTATGCTCGGTTTATTTTGCTGTAAAATATTATAAGTGAAAATGTTTTTAGGTGTTTGGTGTGACATGAAATTTTTCAAGCACAAACCACCAAAATTTGTTCTTCTCGGCCACCTATGGATCCTTTAGCCATTGGAGCAGCAGCTCCAACCACCAGAGCATCAATTCTGTTAGGATTATGTGGTTAAATAATTAAATTTATCATATCTCAATAGCTTAAATTTTTGGGACAATCGGTAATCTATATATATATATATATATAAAAGCTGAAGTATAACATTTATTATTGCTACGCTCTTGTTGAGCCACATCAGTGACCACATCATTTACTTATTTTCTATCTTTTTTTTTTTTTTCTTTCTCTTTTTAAAGTTATGTTTGGTAACAATTTTTGTTTTCTATTTTCAAAAACTTGTTTTTGGGAATATAATGAAAAAATAATTTTCTTGTATTTTTGAAATCAAAAATATGTTTGGTTAGTTGAAATTAAAAAAAAAAAAATTTGAAAAAAAAAATAGAAAATAATAAAATATGTCGTTACTAGAATTTGAACTCTAATGCTAACTAATTAAATGAGACAGATTCATTAAATTAAACACGTGTTTTCATTGACTTTTGAAAATTAGAAACTGAAAACAGTCTCTTGCATGTTTTCAGTTTCCTTCACAAATTGAGTTTTGAGAACAGTTTTTGTTTTCTGTCCATTTTGGGTTGCCAAACAAGTTTTTTAGTCTTAAAAATAGAAAATTGTTTTTGGAAACAGAAAATAAGGGGAAAAAACAGTTATCAAACATACCCTAAACTTTTCTTCTCCCTATTCTTATAATATAAAAAAATAAAAATAAAAAATAAAAAATCTTCTTCTCCTTATTAGTTTACACCTGCTGTTACACTTTTTCCAACATTTCCCCTTCCTTTTTACTTCTTTATCTTCTCACTGCTCTCTACTTTGCTGTTACACTTCCTTCATTTTTTTTTTCTTATATTTTGACTCTTCTTCTCCCCATTTTATTTTATATAAATTTGATATTATTTTTCTCATTCAGTCCATATTTTTTCACACAAAAACGATGAGTACTCTCTCTCTCTCTCTCTCTCTCTCTCTCTCTCTCTCTTGGTAGATTTTTGTTCTTTCTTATAACTCTAATTAAGGTTGATAGTTTTTTTTTTTTTTTTTTTTTTAATATGTGTTTTGGTATTGTGTTTTTTTAATTTCCCATCAAAAAGTCTCCTTTTTCCTTTTTATAGCTTTGGTTAAATTTTGGTTTGGGTCAATTAGTTTTTTTTTTTTTTTTGAAATAGGAATTTGAGTTTATATCAAAACATAATCTACATGGCTATGAATTTGAACGTGCACAATTTCCCACTAATTATAAAGTCTATTTTTTATTCCTTTGGTTTTATTTTAATTTTGGTTTAGATAACATTGTAATTTTGTGATGAGTTTTGATTATTATGATAATTTCCTTATTCCTTAACAAATAAAAATTTTAAATAATAAATTTGACACTTATAAAGTTTAGTTGTATATTAGGCAAATATAATACACTAAAACAAAAGTTAGAAAAATACAGTTCACCTTAAAAAAATATTAATCAAACAAAAAAAAGGTACAAAGTTTAGCTACAAAATTGGTTGTAACCTAAGGCTACAACCTTATTCAATATATATATATATATATATATTTTAATTATTTTTATTGGAGGTGAATTTTACCAAATCAACCATTGGATTACATCTTTTTTTTATATCCTTCATGCTTGCAAAATTTCTAGAAAATTAAAGATCAATAACTATATCATCAATAAATTGTTTAAATTATAAGTTTTTGTAGTTTAAAATTATGCATAAAATATAAGCTTATAAATCATATTGTAAATAATATGATCTAAAGCTTGGTGGTACACTACTCCCTTGGCTTCACAGCTTATAAGGCAGAAAGTGGGGGGGGGGGGGGGGTTTCTTTCGATGTGGGATCGTAAATTAAGCCGAGGACGTTGCACAATAAGCATGCCTTGCGCAAAAAATACACCCACAATATCCGATTGACACAAAATTTTATATGTGTATTAAGAATGTAAAGAACGTGCAATTAAACGGTTAGATTTTCAAAATATGTAGTAATGTTTATTTTATTGAGTAAGGTTGTAGCCTAAGGCTACAATCAATTTTGTAGCTAAACTTTGTCCAAAAAAAAAAATGATATATTACACCTCATTACATAATATTTATATTCTCACGCATCACGTGGGTTTGCGGCTAGTTTAACATAGTATTAGAGCATGAGATCCTGAGTTTGATCCTTGTCTCCTCCACTCTACCTCCCATTTAAATTCCCACACGTTGGGCCTCACGGGGTGTTCATCAAACCGCACAAACCACACCAAAACTTCTCGCAAAATGGCATAACCGCATTGCAAGTAACAGTGTACCGCACCACACCACATGGTACAGTGCAGTTTGCAATTTCAAAATAAGAAAACCACACAAACTGCACCGCACAACACCCTCTCTATATATTAATATATTTATTTTTTAATATTAAATATATTATTAATAGTTTAATAACTGTAGTTTTCAACAACAAAAAAAAGTTTAATAACCCTAGCAGCTAGGGGTATTAAACTATTATAATAACCCTAGCGGCTAGCCGCTAGGGTTATTAAACTATTATAATATCAAATACACATTATACATGAGATAAAGAAATTATTTTTGGCTAGCTCAAGAAATTATACATGAGATGAAGAAGAAAAAAAGGGAAAACAGGCTAGATGAGACTTAAAATTGATATGGAGAAGGTGTATGATAGAATAGAGTAGCCCTTTCTCAAGAAGGTGTTGGCAAATTTTGGCTTTCTTGAGATATGGATTCAATGGGTGATGCAATGTGTTATCACTACTTCTTTCTCTGTCTTAATTAATGGTAGTCCCTTAGGGTTTTTCAAACCTCAAAAAGGATTAAGACAAGGTGATCCCCTCTCGCCATTCCTTTTTGTTCTTGCATCGGAAGTTCTGTCAAAACTTATAGAAAGAGAGGTCATTTCAAACAAAATCAATGGGTTTAAATTGGTGAGAGACTTGACCCCCATTACCCACTTGCAATTTGCAGATGATTTATTCATCTTTGCCCAAGCAAATATGGAGAATATGAATCAGATCAAAGCTTGTCTAGACACTTTTGAAAAGTGGTCAAGACAAAAAGTAATTTTTTTCAAATCTGTAATCATATTGAGCAAAAATATATCTCAAGCATACAATAGGCAGCTGGCCAATATGATAGGTATTAATACCTCAAACAAAAAAGAGAAGTATCTAGGCCTTCCAATGGCTTCAGGAAGAGAAAAGAAGGCTGCAACAGAGGAAATTATAAAAAAAGGTAAAACAAAGACTTCAGAGGTGGAAAATGAAAACAATTTCCCAAGCGGGAAGAACCACTCTTATATCCTCAGTAGCAGCAGCCTTGCCCGCCTATCAAGCCTCATCTCTACTCCTCCCCAAAAAGGTATGTGATAAACTTGACTTCCTCAATTGCAATTTTTGGTGGGGTTTTAGTGATGAGAAAAAAATGTGAGCTCTATCTTAAGAGTTGGGATTCTATATGTACTCCAAAAGCATTAGGGGTCTCGGCATAAAGAAAACAAAAGATATGAATTGAGCTCTTGTAGCTAAATTAACTTGGAGGTGGCTAGCAATGCAGAGAAGCCATGGGTAAAGATGTTTCTGAAGAAATATGTGAGGGGTAAGAATTTTATGAAGATGTCAATGCCTAAATCCATCTCTTGCTCATCTCATAGTATCTTTGGCTGTATAGATGTGGTAAAAATGGGGTTGTGTCATAAAATTTGGAATGGGTGGAACACTTGGATATTGGATGATCCTTGGGTCCTTGAAGAGCCTGATTTCACTCCTAAAGTAAAGAGTGGAGTTGTTCTAAGTGAGCATTTGGTGGCTAATCTTATAGACCAAGACACTCGCCAATGGGATAGAGGTAAGTTAGCTAAACTTTTTATCCCAGAATCAGTTAACAGAATTCTTGGAATTTATCTATCATACCAAGTCTCCCAAGATCAAGTATTCTAGTCTATCTCTTCATCAGGGGAGTTTTCAGTCAAATCTGCCTACAATTCTCTAAGGTCAACAGCACAATCCCCCAACACCTAAACAGTAATGATTGGAGAGAATGATGGAAGCTCAAAGCAAATGCAAGACTCAAACACTTGTTGTGGAAACTAGCATGGGGATTTCTTCCAACTTGTGTAGCTATAAACAACAGGTTCCCCATTCCTTCAAATGATTGTATTTTGTGCAAAAATGCCCTGGAAACTCTTGAACACATTTTCCTTCAATGTGATTGGGCATCTCAAATCTGGTTCCTTGCTCCTTGGCCTCTAAATCTTCAGAATATGGGTAACATCTCTATCTATGACTGGATAAAGATAATTCTAAATTCTAAATCCCTCCTCAGTCTAGATGAGTTCGAAGCAAAGTGTTTCCAGCTCTATGTTGTAATAGTATATGACCAAATTTGAAGGAAAGTGTTCCAATCCTTTGGAGCTTTCTAGACATATATTGAGATCCTATGAAGAACATGAGCAAGCTTGGAAATACAAGCTACATAGTCCTATGAGGAAAGCAATCTGGAAGCCTCCCCCAAATGGGTGGGTTAAGCTGAATTTTGATGTTGTTGTAAGAGAAGAGAAAACTTCTCTAGCTATTGTGGGTAGAGATGATAAAGGAGATTTGATTTTTGTTTGGGTTAAACAAGTTGGACTGGGTAGTCCTCTAGTGGGTGAAGCAAAGGCAGCACTTTGTGTCATCAAGAAAGCCATTGATAAAGGATTCTCAAAAATTATTGTGGAAGGGGATACTTGGAATGTGATAGATCCATTGAGAAATACAGATATGAAGCCTCATTGGAGTATTGTAGAGGTGGTTGCCGATATTTTGGATCGTGTCAAGTGTTTTGATGGGTTTTCTTTTTCTTTTATGTACAAAGAGGGCAATGCTCCGGCCCATCTTTTAGCTCAGTGGGCTGCTTTTGTAAATTGGGTATGGCCAGTACCCATCCCTAGTGTCCCTCTCTTGGTTGTTCGGGTTGTGGAGAGAGATGGTTCCAGACCCTCCCTTCTTTTGTACTCTAATGACTATCAATAAAGTATTTATTCAGCAAAAAAAAAAAAAAAAAAAAAAACACACACACGCACATTATTAATAGTTTGATACCCTAGTAGCTAGTTGCCTAACTCACTGTATCAACTTCTAAAATAAAGCATATCACTTTCTCACTCTGTCTTAACGTCTCAGCCCTCAGGGCCATTTGTTCATACCAACCTAGCAAGTGTTCAATTTTTGTTATATACCAGGTGTATTATAGATCTAGAAAACAAAGCTTTAGGCTAGTCCAAACCAACCTAGCAAGTGTTGATTAGGAAAGTCAGCTCAAAAATAAAGAAAAACTAGCTTAATAGTTTAAAACTTGATTCAAAACAAAGGGAAAAATCAATTTTGAGCTAAGCAGGAAAAACCCAAAATTTGAAAAATATACTGACTTCAAATTGTTCAAACCGCATCTTATACACTGCACTGCACATGTGATCGCAAAAATAAGGTGTGGTGCGGTTATAGTTTTGGCGGTGCGGTTATAGTTTTGGCTAAACTCTAAACCGCACCGCACCACACTGCATATGTAATTGCAAAAATGAAGCGTGGTACAGTTATGGTTTTAGCTAAAAATGGCATAAAACCGCACCGCGAACCCCGCTCACCTATTAAAATGTAGTTTCGGCCCACACGTGAAAGATGTTAGAATTGTGTGGTTAAATAATTAAATTTACCATATCCCAATAGTTTAAACTCTTAAAATAATGGGTGACTCAACCACCAAATGGGAGGAGAGTCACTTGATAATTTTGTAAAAAATTTTACCAAATTTATTTTCAAATTTAACAAAATTTTACAATGAAACAAGTAAAATTGCACAACAATAAAACAAACAATTTGCAGCGAAATAAATGAAACATTAATTACAGATGATGTTGTTTTATATGTAAACTCACATCAAAATCAAAACCATACCATTCTACAAGTTAAATAAAGAGAGAGTTCCACGTAAAAGAATTTGTTTACCACTTTCGTTGCCACAAAAGCTGTGATAAATAACTGTTCTCATACAATTATAGGCGTCTGAGAAGACACACCAGTTTTGTGCATTGTTATTACTTACACAAAATACACAAGAATCAAGGCATCATATCTTAATAAGAGAATGAAATTACATAAACAGGATTCCTCTTGTCGGTGATTGAAGCTCATACTGAGATGCTCCTCTGCTCTCTAAGCCCCGTTACATCACAATCATATGTAGCAACGGCCTATCCATCAAACACAACAAACAAAGATTTATGTTTTCACTGTAGCATCTATGGTCCAATCAATCCAATCAAATCTCTACCCAAAAAAAATATATATTTTGTCAGGAAAAATCTCTCTTTTCCAGTGTGATTTTACAGTATCTTTTACGTTTTTAGATACCGTTAAAAAATATAAGTAGGCTTAGTACAGAAGCACAGTGTACTGAGCAATATATTTAGATTAAGTTCAAGTGATGTCCCATCTTAACAACATAGACTGATAGACCTATAGTGAATTGAAGTGACAATCTGGGTTCCTCTCAGTCTCAGATGTTATGTTATATTGTTCTGTGTATATATTATTGTTGGTTGGTTTATGCTTGGTTTTACACTGCAGGTACTTTGATTCTATTTGGTTCATTATTAAAGAAGAGAAAGCAAGAAGATTCTTTGCGTGTGTCTATGTGTTTTTTTTGTTTCATTTTGATACCATTTGGTTTGTGAGCCAACAATGAATACAGCACTATTTTTTTTTTTTTGGGGTGAAAAATGCATAAAAATGAGTCTATTACAAATATTTGCTGCTCTATCAAGGGCCAATAGGTCCACCGCCACAACCAATGAGTAATAAAAACAAAACAATAGAAGCAAAAGATAAGTGCCATGTTTGGTAATTTTAGCCAATGCATTAGCACATCGGTTGGCTTCTTCATAAATACGTCTAATTTGAGTCTTGAAGATGTTTTTCAATAAGTTCCATCAATAAGTGAGAAGTAGTTTCAAAAGAATATTATAATAATCTTCATTCATACAATCATGCCACCTTCTTCTTTCTTTCTTTTTTCAAAATAGAAATCTTTTTTATATTCAAGGTGAAAATTTTATTTGAAAAACAGATTATACTATCAACATGAACAATGAATTCTTTAAAAATAAAAAGAAGAAATAAGAAGAACAGTAGTAGTCATTGATCCATGTTTGTATGAATGAAGATTATTAAAATACTTTTTGTGTTTACAATAGAGACATTGAGACTTCAACTCCTTTTTATTCACTTGAAATATATAAATAAATAAATAAGCATTTGATTTAGTTTCTTCCATTATAGAATGTAAAAGCACTAAATGTGAATTGTTAATGACTATTTTTTATATTATCATTGGTTTAACTTAATTATCCTCATCGTGATATGAGATTAAACTCACTGTGAATGTGGTACTTGTAAAATTAATGGAATAAAAGGTTAAAGACAATTCTATCTACTGTTGGAAAAAAGGCACACACAGACACTGTCGCACAAGGTCACAAAACACAAGCAAAGATATATATATGCCAAAGTCCCATCAAGGGTTGCTCTTTTTCCTCTTTTAATTTCTCATCAAATGTTTTGGACCAATGTGCAGGAGATGTAGTTAAAAGGAATGAAAAAGACAACTAATAAAACTTTTTTTTTGGGTCCTTGGCTCTTGCTAAGTACAAAGAATCCATTAAATTACAGTACACACCTAAAATTTGAGTCGAAATCTATTTTAATTTCTAATAAAAAAAAATATAAGATTAAAAAGTTGTAAACATACCAACTTTGTCGAATTTTGTTAAGTAATAAAAAATTATAACAAGATTATAAAATGATTAATTGGATAAGTTTACAATTTTGTTAATACCTAAAAGAGACTTTTCAAACTTTAGAGATTAAAATATATATTCCATCCCAAATTTTAGGAACCAAATATATATTTTAACCTAGAGAATATTAAAAAAGAAGAAAAAAAAAAAAAAAAGCTGAATGATGGGACCAACTTTTGCATGGTTGGCCTACAAGTACTAAAATAACAACTGGAAACATTGGTACAATTGTACACATTACCAGTAGCCTTTGAACCAAGATCTGATGGTTTGGTCCCATCGCCAGCAATCATTTTAGTTTGTGTATGTACTAAAGTGCTTATGTACATCAATTGGGGGGGGCGATGGGTCTTGTACTTTTCTTGTTTCTTCTCAATGGAAGTAACCTAACAATGGGCTCTCACTTCTTCTTTTTTTAATTTTTCCTTGGTACTTTTTCATTGTTTGTTTCTCTTGGTTGTCTCTACATTTTTCATATATTCATCCCATTGTGCTTTAAATTATTTTCTACTTCCCCCCCCCCCCCCCCCCCACAATCCCTATATTCCCGGATATATAAGTATATAACAACAAGAAACATTGGTGCAATTGTACACAATACCAATGGGCTTTTGGACAGTGATCTTGTAGTAAAAATGGATGTTGATCAAGGGAGGGTCTCTTGTACTTCTTTTCTTTTTTTCTCCCCCTTCTTTAATGGAAGTTATCTAGCAAGGACAACCCAAAAAATAAAAAAATAAAATCAAGTGGCTATCAATTCTATTTTTCTCTCTTTTTACCTGGCAAGGACAACCCTAGTTGGTGCTACATTCTCCTTATATTCAATCATTTATGTTTAAATGATTTTCTATTTTCCAATTAAAATCTTACTTTTATATATCTTTTGCTGTCCAATATTAGAATTTCAAGGATTTTTAAAGAAAATAACGTGAAAACTATCTTATCAATACTCTTGTTACATATAATTTATCCATGTAATTGGTATGTGAATACATTATTACATAATAAGGCTTTTGTTAATGGGTGCCTTTTAGAGAATCAAGAGCTTCTTCTTCTTCTTTTTTGGGGGGGATGGGGGGGAAGTAGCCAAGAGCTCTTGTATTTCAATAAAGTGCATAAATTATTTCAAAACACACATCCAAATCATTATCTTGCTTCCTGGTTTTTGCCCGCAAACCAAGGTTGTCCACAAACCAATCAAACCCACACAACCCACTTGAGGGATTTGATTGGATCCAAAACTAAAAATCGACCAAACTAGTGACTGTGATGGTCAATGGCGGGTCCATCATAAAAATTCGAGTGGTAGATCGAGTGGCGGGTTTCCTTCTTCAAAATTTGACTTACCTAATTCGACAAACAAAGGAAGCCAAATCTACATTTTTACCATATCCGACAAGATCTCAACAAGATCTAACGAGATCTCATCAAAAAAGCTTTGACCCGTTGGGTATAAATTTGTCGCTTCAAAATTAGAGTTTAGTGTATCAATTTTATTGTACTGCCGCCCTTATATTATTCTCATTGATAAAGAGAAAATCGCTGCAACTCCGTGAATGTAGGCATATTGTCGAATCACATAAATCTTTGTGTCGTGATTGTTGTTTACGCATCTTTCTACATGTTCATTTCTCATAGGTTCTAGAATTAGATTAAATTCCTAACAATCTCCACTGGATCTAGCAAGATCTTACTAAATCTAGTAAGATCTCCACTTAATCTATGCAATTTTGAGCATTTTTTCCCCCTCCGTACCTTTAGCTGGTGTCGACCAATCCAACTACCACCCATGAAAAGCCTAATCCGATCAAACTGCCGTTTCTTATCTGTTGATGATGGGTTGAATTTTCCTCCACTCGATCTGATTGGGATGGGTACAGGTTGAGCACAAACCCCACTCAATTTGACCTGTGGACATCCCTACCGCAAACAAATTCATCTCAATGCCAATCCACTCTCTCTTGTCCGATGTCAACAAAAAAATATGGTTAACTATAAAGAGAATGTGAAATTATGGAACGCGTGATTAAATTTCTAAGATCAAGCACATTACTAAAATTATTATTGGAAATTTTTTAGAATAGGTTTCGTGTACTGGAAAATCCAATTCTAAGGCAGCTCCAAGAAGAAAAGTCTTCTCATGATAGCTTTTTCCATCAACTCTGGTACAAGGAAAATTTTATTTTATGAGTTCCCACACATTTAATAAAGATGGGCCAAATTCAACTTGGGCTTGCTATTATAAATTTCCCCTCATTTTAGACTTATCAAGATTGGGTTGGCACACCAAAAAATTCAACTTGCTCGGCATTGCTCCCTATTGTGCTTGGCAAGATCAGTTCGTACCTCCTTCGTATTTAATGTGTATTTCAACTCATTTCCGTCTTTGCCAAAAACTTTGTAACTCAATATCATAACCCCATCTCTTTTATTAGGAGAATAGGGTTCAAATCCACCTTTCCTATTATTTTGACTATCAAATTATCCCCACACACCCCCAATTTTTTCAGATAGGCTGATTCTGACTCTCGAACTTGCGACCTATCGCTTTAAAGATAAGAAATTCTTCCAAGCCGTATTTCAAAATTTAAATTTGATGGAAGGAAGAATAACATGCACGTGAATACCCAAAGAGGTTTTAAAACAGTTTTATTCCCTATATTGACACAACTTTTGTGCCAAAACTTGGATGTAGTTGACTGTGAGTTGTAGAGAAAAAAGTTATGGGTATGTATATGTGAGTGATTGTCCACCAATCCTAATTGACCACCTCAGCAAGTTATAACAAAAGTAGAGGCTAATTGTGTAATCCTAGAAGAACTATATATATATATATATATATATACATAGTTCATTTGAGAGTTGTCAGTACCAAAAAAAAAAGTTTCCAGACTTCCAGTGGCACCAAAAAAGAACCGTGTAAACTGCAGATGTAATATTTTGCATTGACAAAAATCTTTGTTTTCAGTTTCTTCAATTTTTTTTCCTTTCTTCTTAAGGCAGTACAAGTCATGTAAGACAAGTAAGTCGAATGTTAAAATACAGGACCTTGTACAGATCTCTCTGCTGGAAGTTGAAGTAACTCCCGAATCCCTTCATAAACCTGGATGCAATAAAATGAGAAAATCTGTTTTTAGAGCCCAGAAAAATGAAAAGACGAGACTTGTTCATACATTTGAAACAAATGAAGTGAACTTCTCGTCATAAATGTGTCTTCATCATAAAGAATCTAAACTCAAAAAATCATTAACACTTTTATCCTTGGTTCACATTTTATCTTAAAATTCTATCTTGGCTTCTATATTTGTTATCTTCTATTTGTACCTAACAAAATTTGAAACAATGCCAAGAGCCTTGAAACTCAGTGGCATTGCCTTATCTCATTTATAAGAAAAACCAGGAGTTGAATCTCTTTCTCTTACTTCTTGTAAAAATTAAATAAAATAAAATAAAAATTGAACAACATTGCACCCTCTTTATTTATAGTTTATAGGAAAGAGAGGGAACACAGAAGAAAAATGTCCTAACTTAAGGACTGACAGGAAGATCCTTAAGCAGCATTCCAACTCTTCAAGAATTATTAGAAGAAAAAAAGCAAATATGAAGAAAACATACCAACTTTATCTGGGCTTTAATAGATGCAATTAGTCGAGTATATTCCTCTATTTGCCTGCATAGTAGAATTAAGTATTGCATTAAGTTTTTTACTCAAAATAATAGAGAAGCTTAAATATACCTACCAAGCTATTAAAAGCACACACACATGTCGAGGCAGATGAACAGACAGGAAAGGAGAAGCTGGTGTAATTAATGACATGGTGATATTTGGATAAGTACAGACAACTGGTATTGGTGAAGACTGTAAATATCACATTCTACTGATGATTGAAATGGTTTTTATATTCAGATATAGCAGCCTGTGCAAGATTTCACATCTTTAAAAAGCATTCAGTAACTTTTCAGCAGCATGTGTTAGGATCAAACTTGATAGTGGTTAAGGAAACTTGATATATGAGAAAGAAATTTTCCATAACAAAAATAGAAAAACATGCTTTGAGAAGAGCATTTCAATAGTAGGTTTAAACTGTTACTTATAGTAGCAAATGATATACTTTAGCCAAATAGATTTCCAGCAGTGCATGAATCACTTCCAAATTTTTTTTTTTTGGGGATAAGTCACTTCTAAAATTAGTTATCCTATGAGAAAGAGTAACAATGAAACACATAAATACTATATAAGAGTAAACAAAATACAAATGACACATAACTTCTTATAACAGAAATAATGTATACCTTGCCAACCTTTCTTCCCTTTGTGATATAAAATTTAAAGCCTCAGACCAGGTGAACTCCACATGGAATCCTAGTCCAATATCCACAAATATGCGCTGTGTATCTGGCCTGTAAAAATGCAGAAAACCAACACCCCCCACAAAAAAAAAGGACCAAAAAATGAAAACAGAGCCTGCTGTCAGACATTAAACAGTAGAAAACATAACTAGAAAACCAACTATCTCAATCAAAACGGCCACAGCCACTTCAGGGCAAAGCTCAGTTCAGAGTCACACAAAAACATGTAAAGCTCATACTATCAGGGGCAGACACAAACCCTCCCCCCTCCCCTCCTTCCCCCCTCTTTTCTTCCCAAAATATAAAATAAAATAAAACTAACTCTTTTATTTGCAGTAGGAGATCATGGACAACAAAACAGAGACTGCCATTTTAAAATTTTGTCTGCCCTCCAAACATTTAACACACGCACACACAGATATATATATATATATATATATATATAATTCATTCAATTCAGGACCCCAAGCTACATCTCAGTGATCCATCCCTGCAAAACATGTAAATGCTTTTTCCGTGTAATCCATGATAGTGATAGTTAGCTCCAGAGAGAAACATGGGAAACTAGTAGTTAACTAGGGCATCATGGTCAACAGTTGAACTCTATATAGAACCATAATTAAACAGAAGTAGACAAATAAATTTACACGGAGGATAATATTGCATGCACCATACATGATCACATGTTTAAGCATGAAAGCACTGGCATTAAGCATCAGAAAAGAAGAGATTTTAGAGACTTACACATCAGCTTGCATGTACACTTCAGAACCAAGATTGACCAATGTCCTAAGACTGGTTACACTATTTTTCTCTAGATTCTCTATGTTCTTTCGTAAATCTGAGCTATAAGCACATAGAGTCAAGTAAACGCAGGTATAAACAAGCATCAATAAATGGGGTCCAATGCTTAAAGTAGAAATTTTATTCCCAGATGAATTGGTCCCACACAAATACAAAGATTATGATTCTGAAGTAAACCCTAACCTTGTCAAAAGAAAATAGGAAGCAATCTATGTTTCTCAAGAAATGTGATCAAAAAAGTCTATGGTCCTTCGATCAAATGGTGTCTCCTTCCACCTTAAAGAATGGGTGGAGGATGAGATAATCCATTTAATCCAAGTAGGCATAAGTTATGTAATACATGTCTCACACACACACACATATTGAAGGAAAATGAAAAAGATACAAAGTTTTTTGTTGTTCAAAGACCTTGTCCCTGCAAAATAAAAACAAAAAAAGAAGTAAAATTACACGTGTTATTGCTAAAAAAACTATTTGCTTCATAATCTCAAATAAATAAATAAATAACCAAAAATCACACACCATAATCTGGTGAAGCCTCGTGAGCCACAATTTCACATAAGAGGATCGTTTGAGTTAAGAGGAAGAGATTTTCATAGTCTTTGGCTCGGCAGTACAATCTTCGATTTCATTTCTTGACGTGGCTTTCGCTCGCTCCTCTCTGTCAGTTTAGGCGACGTATAAAGAGAAATAAAAGGAAGAAGAACAAAGCACCGCGTAAAAAAGAAGAAAAAAAAAATGGTGAGAGAAGAAAGACGGACTGAGATCAGGTACACTGTCGTTGGTATTTTTTTACATTTTTTACTCTTTTTTTTTTACTTTTTAACTCTTCTTTAATATATTTTATTTAATGGTTGAGATTGAAAGTTGTTTTTTCAACTTTTAATCTCAGCCATTAATTATAATTGCATCAGGGTATTGCACCTGAATCTGAAAAAGACAAAGAGACCTACACATACATATACACATACACATACAAATACACATACATAAGCACGCATAAACACATACACATACACATAAACATACATAAATATAAGCATGCATAAACACATACACATACATAAGCACACATACACATACACATACACATACATAAGCACACATACATAAACATACACATACACATACAAATACACATAAACATACATACACATACACTTAAATATACATATACATAAACATAAACACACATACACATAAACACATATAAACTCACATAAACTTAAATATAAACATAAACACACATAAAGGCTCTATTTAGCATACCAAAGTAACTAACGAAATTGTTTGAGGATTAGTGTTAGTTTGTAATTTTTTCCAGTCTATATAAGGGTTTAATTTTTCTCAGTATGTATGTGTGTTTATGTCTATGTATGTTTATGTTTATATTTATGTGTGTGTGTGTTTATGTTTGTTTATGCGTGTTTATGTTTGTTTATGCGTGTTTATGTGTATGTGTGTTTATGTTTGTTTGTTTTTGTGTATGTTTGTTTGTGTTTGTGTTCATGTATGTTTATGTGTATGTGTGTTTATGTTTATGTTTATAAATATAAACATACATAAACATACACACATACATAAACATAAATGAACATAAACATAAACGCACATGCACATACACATAAACATAAACATACACATACACACTCATACACATACACATACATAAACACACATACACATACACATACATTTTTAGTTCTCGCCTTAGGCTCCAAAATGTCTAGGGCCGCCCTTGGATCTAATTTATGTTCACATACTTGGAAGTTAAAACTCGAGCTTATTACAAGTACCCAAGTTCTAGAAACTAATAAATTGCAAATGGGCATCCTTAATTCTTCAAAAATCACAAAAAAAAAAAAAAAAAGTATTACAAACACTTTTAGGAACTAGCTTGTTTATCTACAAATACTTTCAATTATTGAGTTTACTTACAAACTGCCTCTTGCAGTTTCCATTTCTATTCTTCTACTAAATTTCCCCCAACAACCAACCATACAGAGCATTAGCGACTTATATAATTTCAACCCAACTCAAAATTTCTTTTAGGCATTTTATCGAACACTTAAAGTGCAAGGCTTTTGTATTCCCACATATTCAGACGTGCGTGAAAAAAACACAATCCATTCCAAACGAAAAAAGTGCAAAAAAATAAGTGTGGAAGATGAGAGAGCTCACCTAAACATACACATACATACACACAAACACACTCATACACATACACATACATAAACATACACACATATATAAACATATAAAAACATAAATGAACATAAACATAAACACACATGCACATACACATACATAAATATACACATACACATACATAAACACACATACACATACACATACATAAACACACATACACATACGCATACTTAAACACACATGCACATACACATAAACATACTCATATACATACACACTCATACACATACACATACACATACATTTTTGGTTCAGTGCTTCACCCCAGTTCTCATGTCACAGAGTACATATTGACAAAATGCTACCCAAACAATATGAATTAGGAATTTGAAACCATTATAAATCAAATAAAACCAACTCAATTGATAGTGTCAAAATGTCAAGTTTCAATTCAGGACTCAAATTAAAAGCATATATACTGCCCAGAAAAAGATAGAATCTCCTATAAGAAAGTCCCATGTATTCTGAAATTTATAATTTGTCCATTAAATATGTCTCAACACCAACCAAACAGCACTGTTTTACAGTAACTAGGGTGCAAGTGGCACTTCAACTAGAATAAGCAAAATACACAGGAGAACAAAACTCATACCGCTCAGCAATAGCGTGAACAAGATTTGGTTTCAAGCGTTTATCAACGAATTCCTCATATCTCTGTAGTTTCTCTTGCCGAAACCTGTCCATTTCAATCCTGACACAAATTCAAGTCAAATTAGAGCTCCCCAAGAAGCCTCTAAACACCCCACACACACAAACTAGCATTTTAGTGTCTTTGACCAAAGTATGCAAATATTTCAAAGATTCATCATTCCTATTACATAATGTATATCAAAGTATTTCTTTTAACCGCCTTTATGAAAGCCCACTTGAAGCACATCTCATCAAACACAACCCAACACCAAATAGATGGACCTAATTTATGTTCACGTACTTGGAAGTTAAAATTCGACCTTATTATAAGTACCCAAGTTCTAGAAACTAATAAATTGCAATTGGGCATCCTTAATTCTTCAAAAATCCAAAAAAAAAAAAACAAATGTATTACAAGCACTTTTAGGAGCTAGCTTGTTTATTTGCAAATACTTTCAATTATTGAGTTTACTTACAAACTGCCTCTTGCAGTTTCCATTCCTATTCTTCTACTAAATTTCCCCCAGCAACCAACCATACAGAGCATTAGCGACTTATATAATTCCAACCCAACTCAAAATTTCTTTTAGGCATTTTATCGAACACTTAAAGTGCAAGGCTTTTGCATTCCCACATATTCAGACACGCGTGAAAAAAACACAATCCATTCCAAATGAAAAAGTGCAAAAAAAAAAAAAAAAAAAAAAAAAAAAGTGTGGAAGATGAGGAGCTCACTTGAACCAGGCTGCGAATTTGGGGAGCCAAAGATTTGCACTAGCTCACAAGAAGAAAATCTCGCAACTCAATCTCTCATCTCTTTCTCTTTCTCTCAGTTATTGGGTTTAAGATGTGTTCTTTTTTGTGGGTGCGGTTTGTTTTTTGTGTTCTTCACGAGGGAGAGACGACATCGTATGGTTTTCTTTTTTAAATTTCTAGATTTTTTTTTTAAACAAATTTAAAATTAACTTGTTTTTATTAAAGAAATAAATAATAAAATAAATATTAAATATTTAAAATCAGTTGTTTTGGGGTCTTAGGGCCCGTTTGGTTTGGTAGCCCATTTCAAGTAACTTTTTGAGCATTTTAAACACACTTACACACTTTTTCACACACTTTTTCACTCACACGTATATAAAAAACACTCAAACAACATTACTCAAACTTCTCTACCAAACACCCCCTTAATGGCAGATTTTTTTTCTAAATAACCAAATCCCTCAAACAATTTCATTAGTTAGCAAGGTTTCGAAACTAATTAGGAATCTAACAAATCGAGTCCTTTGGACTCGATTTTGCTTTTGAAATTGAGTGAAGAGTGGTCGAGTTGCAGTTTGAAATTGAGTGTTTCACACTCGAGTTCCATGACAACAACAAACCAAGCCTAAGAAACCCAGAAGAACGAAACCCAGAAACAAAAACTGAAGAAGTAGACGAAGAAGGCGAAACCAAAGAAGAAACACAAACCAGCGATTCCAGGAGGCGGCGACGACAGTGGTGACAAAGCTCTGCGAAGGTTTTCTCTAATTCATTGTTTTTCTTGTCTGGGTCTTTCAATTTGACGATACTTCGTTGTTTTTTCTTGTTTTGGTCTGATGTTCATTGGCTCTCAAGGAAAACAAGTTGTTGAGACTGAGTTCCATGGAAATTGAGTCTTTGAGACTCGATTTCCATGGAACTCGACTCTTAACGACACGATTTAGCACAGCAAAATCGACTTCCCTGCACTCGATTTGTTAGATACCAAAATAGTTTCAAACCTTGGCTAACTAATAATATAGTTTGGCTTTTATAGTTATTTTCAAAAAAAATCCCTTAATGGCATAATTAGACGACTGTTTAACGAATGACTGAATTGAGAAATTTTGAAACTTGGAGGACTGAAATGAAAAGTAGTGAAATTTAAAATGTGAGTTTTGTATTTTGGATTTTTTTTAAGGGTATAATTTTAATTTGTTTCCAATCTTAGATTATAGGATTTATTTATATGGATTAGTAGTATATATTTTTCTAATAATGGTGTAATTATTGGAATGGAAAAATAAAATTAATACAAAGAATGCAACTCAACAATTTTCCTTTTATTTAAGATAGTAATAAAAAGAATTTAAAAAATAAAAATAGAAAGATAGTGATGAAAATGAGAGCTTCAAAACGCTCACTTATTATTATTCTTTAAAAATGATGTTAAGCTCACGGGATTTAAATGATAGCTTGAAATTACACTTATAAGTCCCATCAAAAAAAGAAAAAAAGAAAAAGAAAAAAGAAATTACACTTATAAGTTATAAACTCTGCATCTTCTTTATACTCAAAATAATTACACATTTGATTAAAAAATCACTCATTTAAAATCTTGATTCCTTGATAAATTTCTTATACAATTTATCCCTTAAATTTAAGATAGTAACGAGCGCTTCTAAACCCACATTTATTCTTAGTCCTTATGATGTGAGATTAAGTTCACATGATTCAAAAGATAGCTTGAAATTACAGGTATAAACTCCATCCTCGCCTCTTTACTCAACGTAATTATACATTTGCCTAAAGTGTAATTTCCCGATTAAATCCAATCATTCAAATCTCAATTCATTGATAAGCTCCTTATAATCATATTCATTAAGTTGACATGCTCAAGAATGAGTATAACTTGTTGTGGTTTGGGATTATGTTCTAAAGAATCTAAACCATAACAAATTCTATTAGAATTTGACAAATGTTGGTCAATCGGGTCATTCATTTGTGGGCATAACTTGGCCAGCCAGGCTAACCTTATTTTATGGGATTTACTCCCATTTAACATAAACATTGGTTGGGGTGGGTTACAAAAAGAGGGTAACTTCCGTTTGGGCCAAAAAAAAAAAAAAAAAAAAAAAAAAAAAAGAACAAGACTTTTCCTTTCTCTTGGGCTCTTGGATTAGCTGCCATGGTTTTTAGAACGTAGATTCCACTTGCCTTGCTCTAGTAGCAAGCATCACCATGAGCAACAACTCTTTGGATCATGACAGCATGATTTACAATGTGGAATAATTGCATATAAGATTCTAGAGGTATATACTCATTTTCTTTCAAGTCTTAATGGTTTTACTACCCAAGCGATCAAAACCGCTTTTTTTTTCTTTCTTTTATATGAGTTATTGTTTTGGTCATGGTGCCATTCTAAAAGTATTTGTATGGTATGCTTAACTAGTGATAAGTATAACTACTCAAGCTTGAGGCATAGTTCAAAATTAAGCAGATAATCTACAACGCAGCTCCAAGAACAAACCACGACAGCCCCATGTGTTCACCACTTCCCTTCACCATTTCTTGATCCAACTTCTTCAACATGGTTTTGTCTCCGTCTCCAATAAACAGACTTTATTTCTTTTGGCCCAACTTTGCAACACAATTTTTCAAATGAACCCACCACAATAATAATTGCTCTCTCTCTCACACACAATTGTAGAATCCATATGTTATGATTGCTCTCTCTCTCTCACACAATTGTAGAATCCATATGTTATGATTGCTCTCTCTCTCACACACAATTGTAGAATCCATATGTTATGCATATGATGGATGCACAATATATGACAACTAACATTATTTTTATTCTGTATCAATCACAATATGCTACATCAACATTTTGTGAAAATATTTGTATCACTATGTTT
This sequence comes from Notholithocarpus densiflorus, assembly GCA_030021035.2. Lineage (NCBI taxonomy): Eukaryota > Viridiplantae > Streptophyta > Magnoliopsida > Fagales > Fagaceae > Notholithocarpus > Notholithocarpus densiflorus. Next base: position 131,096 of record JARYZH020000405.1, read on the forward strand.
AAATCTAGCCATTTCTCAGTGCATGAAATGCCTTTTTGTTGTAACCTTCATCTTGTAGGAACACTAGGTCCAATGTCTGAAAGGACCTGTACAGGGAGATCTCAGTTTTTCTAACAGAGTACCATGAAAAAAAAAAATACAAATAGTGTTCATACAAGAACTAGTAGGATTGCTTCTGATACCTCCTCTATTCCAAGTTGTTACGTGCGAACCTGAGCATCTTTTGCTAAAAAGAACACAATTTAATCAACTAACACACAAAGACAATTAAAGCCAGTGTTGGTAAAAGCGAGGGGCGCACTTAAGCGCAAAGACCTCTTGGGGCCTAGGCGCAAAGTGCAAGCGCGCGCCTAATTGAAGTAAAGCGCACATTTAAAAATAATAATTTAATAAATTTAAAAATAATTATTAATGAGAAATGCAACAATCAAATGATCAAATTATCATAGAAATTCAAATAAATAATTTTATATAATTCATATAACATTTAGATAAGCCCTACTTTTGCAATTTTAACACAAAAACTGCAAATCAAGTCATTTTATTTTTTTGGATGAGCTAGATATGAGTACTTCCATGTAATATCCTTTCTTAAATCTCCAATATCCATAATGCCCTATGACTAATTAGTAATATTCGTTAATAATTTAATCACTTGTAACTCTATAGGAATTAGTCTGCTATGTTCAACATCAACCACTAAAGTAACTAAACAATTAACACAAATATGTTATATCGTACTTTTTTTTCCCATGAATGTGCTAAGAATATGAGGACATAGCAACATGGTAATTGGTACCAAGCAGATATCCAAAAGGGAAAAAATAGAATAAGAAGAAGAAGTTGGGTGGTTTACTGTTTCAATGAGAAAAATCAAGAAAAAATAAAAATAAAAATAGGGAAGAACTGGGAGGTTGTGAGTTGGGTTTTAGCCTTTTAGGACAAGTTACACTCAAAATATCTTTTTTTGATAAGTAAGTTACACTAAAAACATGTCAAATCAATGGTTTATATCAATAATGTCAAGATCCTAAAGTTTTATTTCAGTTTTGATTTATTTTTTTGAAAAATATAAAAAAGCGACAAAAAGCGCGCTTTGAGCTTTTTGAAAAAGCGCAAAAAAGCGCGCCTAAAGCGCGCTTCTTTGAATGAGCCTAGCTTTTGAGGCAAAAAGCGCTGGAGCCTTGGGGCTTCGAGCTTTGAGCTTAAGCGCGCTTAAAGCACGCTTTTAACAACACTGATTAAAGCAAAAGAACCATCCAGTTATTTCACCAGTAGATGCCCACAATGACTGTTCACAGCAACAGACAACAGCAATAACAACCCAACCTTAGTTGCAAAACGTTGGAGTCGCCTATTAATACTCAACAAACTAATTAAGGTAGATCTTATGTATACATATGGTTCTGATCCAGACTCTAGAACAGAAATATAAGTTACCATACTCAAAACCTTAGACCATCGCTTGGCAAGTAATATACCATAATACTAGTTAACAACATGGTATGAGCATTACTCTAAACTATTTATGATTATTCACAAGGCTCAGACATGATAACAATTCCAATGATAAGATTTTCATCAAAGGCACAACACAAATGATATCACATAATTCCTTTGCCATTGTCCATACGATTCTAAAATAAAACTTATATTTCTTAGCTTTCAAACAAGCCTTAGTTTTCCACTAACACGATCAACATAAAAAGATCAAATAATTCTCAATTATTTAAAGTTTAAAAATTCATCCCCAGGAACCAATGATTATCCGAAGCTAAATATTTTTTTTTCACTACTAGGTTATTCAATACTCAAAAAATATCTACTAAATTCTATAATTGTAGTTAAAATCGATTTGAAGATAATTTTGTTATCATCTATGAATGACAAAAAGTATAAGCATTATATAACAGCCAATAATGAATCGTATACAAGCAATATACTTCCACCAATATTGCAATTAGAAGCTTTCTGATACTTCTTTCAATCCCTGTGGGTTGTGACCATCAAGAAGTACTCTAGTCAAATATCCATCAAAGAATTGAGTGCCATTCGAGGCTACCTCTTGCAATATATTCTTTTGTGAAGATAAATATATATATATATATAAATATTTTTTTTGCTGAAATTTTGTGAAGATATACTGACATACCAATACAATGATTTTCGTTGATGGTGAAATAATGAAACTGGCAACAAGATCCTAATTTTCTCCAGCTGCTCCCATCTTCATGTTATTTAATAAAAAATGTTTGATAACAAATCAAATTTACAGTCATCTCATTCCCTTTCAGCAGAAACAGCCATTGTTTCTAGTATTGACTGGCCTTCAACATCCGAAGCTTCCAAATTGGAATATCTACAACAGAAGTAGAAAACTGCAGTCATCATGGAATCAATAAGAACCACAAATGAATACATGATCACCAAAAGAGGCCCTTCCCATATCCTTGAAGACCCATTTCCATAGCTCAGCGTCTTCACTCTATGCTGAAACAACCCCTCAATAAACGCCATCCCAATTGTTGATCCAAGAAATATGAAAAGACCCACTTGCGTTTGGCCCTTAATCAACACACTAGACAGCAGCATTGCCTGCGGTCCTGAAACATCCTCCAACACTGAGATCACAATAGCAATGTTGCAAATAACGATTGCATTGGCAAAAATGACCGATAAAAAAATTGCCAGCACCATTGCAGCATACACAATCAGATCCGGCGAAAGCCCAATTACAGCAAATGCAGTGCATACCGCAATAAGTAGAACACATAACAATGTGACACAACCAACTACCAACATACACACCCACATATACGTTGAAACAATCCGCCTCCATATCTGGACAATGATCACATAAAACTTGGACACATCAAATTTTTTCTTCGAATAAGTACAGTCTACAGAATAAACCACCGCAGCTTTAGATAACAATGACAATGTAATGTACAAAGGGAGGCAGAATGCAGAGGAAACCATCATCCCAGCGAAATGCTGGCACGACTGTTTGACAAGAGGCCTAAGAGGGAGTCCACTGGACTTAGCCACCAACAAAAGCCTAACAGTCAATCTCTTCACAATAGATTCATCCACTAACACATTCGTTAATAGCACAGCACTCACCGGGCAAATGAGCAACACGGCGATAATCATAAACCCATGCAAATTGTACCGAAGAATTCTAACAGATTCTCTCAAAATCTCTAAGGCATTCATTGATTGGAACTGGGAATCAGTCCCAGAAACATTGGTAGCTGATTCCAAGTCTAAGTTTTGCAAATGGGTCTCTTCGGATCCATCTTTTTTCACATGATCCAACCTATTTCTAGGAGATGCTGTTGCACTGGAAGCCTCCATTTCCATCAAAATTTGAAATTTCAAACAAACTGAAACAATTCTTAAGTTTCTAACTAATACCCAAGATCCGAAATAGCTGAAAGAGCTAGCTCTTTAACTGAAAATGATCAAATAATGCAAGTAAATTCAATGTACACAAAATATACACACACATATATATGAAAAGGAACCAGATCTTATTAGAGTGTCAAGCAATTGATAAAGCCATTAAAGTACAGTACCTGAAAATGGAGGGAAGGTCACGTGGGAAGGCATGGTTGTGAGGAGTGAAGGAGAACGGTGGTGAGGACAGGTCTCATGGCGCAAAATCGAGGTGGGTGTGATGTGTTTGATAAAATGTGTGAATGAGTGAGAAAGAGAGTTTGGAAGAAAAGGATTTGTGCGAAGCGTGTCTGAATGTGTGTGATTTTCTTATTTGATGTTATTGTTTGGAAATGAGATTTGTGACTTTCAAAAAAAAAAAAAAAAGAGATTTGTGGAGTTGGCTTGAATGGTTTATATGTTTAAATGTTAAATGGGTTGAGTACTTGATTATCAGGGGGCTTCTAATTATGGGAATGGAAGTTTATTAGTTTAGTAATTTGTTGGATTTTATAGAGGGGGTAATTATTAACAAAAAAATAATTTTAGAAGGCCGTTAAATCCGTGGAACTGCTAGAAAATTGTATGTCTTACACTTGAATCTATTGTTTGATTGGTGATCTCTGAGTATAAATATAGTTTTCAAGAAAATCGTTTCCTCTTTTTTCCTTTCAAATCAGGATTTTGAAAACAACTAAAATGATGTTTTCGAAAATGTTTTTAATAGCATAGTTGTAAATAAATAAAAAATAATGGATCTCATAGATTTGTCCAATTTTTTTTATCTCGTAAATTAAGAAGTTTATCTTTATCACACAAAAATTATCACAATTTAGATTTGAAACTTATCATTATCAAAAAACATAAAATGTAAATCTACGCATTACTTTTTGTAATTTTTTTTAAAACAGTCTCAAAAGTAAAAATGTTATCCCAAACATCTTTTTTTTTTTTTTTAATATTTTAAAAATTGTTCTTAAAAGTGAGAGCCAAACACATATAATGTAAAAATTATTATCTGAAAACTAGTTTCAAATTCAATGATTTGAAATGTGTTTTCATACTGTTTTGAAAATAAAAACAAAAATTCTCCTACCAAACAGGTCATAACGTTTCCGGATTAGTATATTGATTTTTTTTAGAGCTATTATTAGTATATATAGTGAAGTAAGAATATTGCAAGATATATGTTTGATGGGAAATATACCTTGAGAAAACTATTCAAACACCAAAAGTAATACAGGTATATAAATTAAAAGGTTTCATTATGAAGAAATAAATAAGTAGTAGCATTTTAGCAAAAAAAAAAAAAAGTGATAAGAAAGAACCCCAAGTAAAGAAAGATGCTAGGAAAAAAAAACACATAGTTGGTTCATATATATTTTTTTAAAACCAAATACTATTTAAAAAAAAAAAAAACACAAAACAGGAATAAAAAAAAAAAAAGGAATTGAATCCAAAGGACATCAAAAACATTATTCCCCTATTTATGGTTTTAAAATATAAAAACTAAAGCATCTTCTTTAAAAAATTTCTTGTATCTTTAAGAAAATAAAACTAAATAATAAAATGAAAGTGATGCAATTGATTTGGACATATAAAACCAGGTCAAAGGGTAGACTGAATTGCTTGAATTGACTATAAAAATTGAGATGTTTATGTAAATTACGTGATGGCTTTAAAGAATTAAGGCACAAATGTCCCTAGTTTTGATTGTCGGTGGACTAGTGCCTTTTTCTTTTTTTTAGAGAAGTCGGTGGAGTGGGAATTGACCAGCCAGCACCGAAGGGGCAATGTAAACAATTTTATTTGGCTATTTGCTATAAAAAACACACAAGTTTCCTGAGTGGCTAGGCTTTTTTGCTTTGTTTTTATGGCTATTTGAACAAAATTTAGGACCTGAATTCATCAATGTAAGACAAACAATGTAATTTCCCTTAATGACAATTAAATTCTTAGAATAATTTTTATGAAATATTTATTTATTTTATATATAAAAATTAATGAGATGTTAAGGATTTTTTTTTTTTTTTTTTTTGAGAAACTAGGTGTTAAAGATAATGATTTCACATAATAAAATAATCGAAAAGGAATATATGTGATTAATCTAGTTAGTTTGTTAAAGGACAAAACTTAGGTACAGTACCTTAGATGTCGTTCCTTAGGTTCTCCTCTTAAAATTCAGCCATGTGGATTTTTTCTCATGAGATGGAAGTATATTTTTTAGTTAAGTAGCCACATGACTGAATCTTAAAAGATGAACCTAAGGAACAACACCTAAGTACTGTACCTAAGTCTTACCCTTTGTTAAATATCTCCATACTTTTTTTTTAGAAACAAATATATCCATACTTGATCTCAAAATTTTTTTTTTTTTTTGGAGAAGGTGATCTCAAAATTAAGATAATGATTTCAAATAATAAAATAACGAAAAAGAATATGTGCTATTAGTCTAGTAAGTTTGTTAGATAGATCCATAGTTAATCTCAAAAAAAAAAATTGAAACTAAAGATTAGTGGTTGATGTGTTTAATCTGTCTATATATTCAACTATTAACAAAGTAAGAAGTTATAAGAACCAAAGTGACCAACAAACTAAGCATAAAAAATTTCTAGTGGAGACTGAAGGAGGAAAGAGAGAACAAGGTCCAGAGATTTTACAGTATAAAAGCCTAATTGGCATGGTTGTCGGCTATAGAGTTCTGTAATGTATCTACACACTTTTTCACTCACACGTATTTCTACAAAAGTTTTTAAACAATAATTTTCAGTTTTTAAACACATGTACCAAACGGGCCCATAGGAACCTTGCAAATAATATGTATTATTAAGTAGAGAAATAAGCTCTTATGTCTGTAATGATAGCTTTGATAATTGATTTCTGAGAGATACTATGTCGACAATATTTTCATAACAAATCTTAAATAGTAGATTGTTACTGGCTGTTATAAGTGAGCAAAAAATTAATCAAGGAAATCTATGATAAGTGTTGTAAAAATGTTGTGGACAAAACACTTCTCTTGATTTCCCAGTCCACCCTTGAAGGAGTTTTTTTAACAAAAAAACATAAAGTTATAGTATAATTTGAAATTTATGGTATCCATTTCATAATAAAAATGTTCTTAACTATGAGATCAATATATTAATTGATTTCTTTTATACGTATCCAAGACTTAAACTAAATCCTTTATTCAATTACAATTAGGTGACTACGTTCAATAAATTGACCTTGTTGAGATATTAGGCATAAGTTATATATATAATGAAATTGGCACAATTATATTGCTAAAAAATAAAACATAATTACAAGGAGTATATGTTAAGGGAATGCAATCTTTCAGAGAAATTAGCCAAACATCGAAGAAAAAATAAATTTTACAATCTGAGAACAAACATAATAAACAGAAAACTTGTTTAGGGTATGATGAATATTAGAGGTGGCAAAATTGGACACGACCCGCGAACCCAACACGATACGATACGAAATTAGCAAATTATGGGTTGGAGCTTAATGGGTTAGTGTCATATTCGGGTTGACACGACTAACCCATTTAATAAATGGGTTGGGTTAGTGTCCAATCCATGGAACTCGTTTGACCTGTCTGGCTCATTTAATTAAATGACATTTTACCAATATACCCTTCAAACTAAAGACGGACCCAGGACTTTAAGCTAGCGGGGGCCGGAGTATGAAGAAAAAAAAACTCCAAATAGGCATCCATATAGATATAGTATTAAAAAATTATATATACTCAAAATCGTTATTTTTAAGTACATTAAGATGCAATAATTTATCAACAAAGACAAAGACAAAAACAAAAACAAAATAAATTTTTTTTTTAATACATGTTTGGCTAGGAATTTTTTTTATTTTTTTATTGTTGAAATCAGAGCATTCACAATGGTGGAGTGGTTCTCAAAATTTTAGCTTTTAGCATCTCAAAAAACTACTTTATTTATTTTACTACCTCACTTTACAATACACCCAATAGGGGTGTCCATGGGTCGGTCCGGGTCGGGTTTGTGCCCAACCCGCAACCGACCCGATGACATCGGGTTTCCGACGAGAAAACCCGCCGCCAACCACAAAAACCAACGGGTCAGGTCGGATCGGATTGGAAAGATTGGCGGTCGGGTCAGTCGAAGTCGACAAAGTGCTGCCGGAGGTTCCTTTTGGCAGGCGATCTGTATTTTTCGCCGGATCTTCGCCGGATTTGTGCTAAACTAACTAGATCTGAGCAAAAAAAATCAAATCGTCGCCGGATTTGTGCCAAACTCACGAGATCTGAACAAAAAAAATCAAATAGTCGCCGGATTTGCGCCAAACTCACGAGATCTGAGCAAAAAATTCGGCACAGATATGAGCAAAACCCAACATATTTTCACCAGATCTAAGCCTTCGTTGAGCAAAACCCACTATATTGTAGTTGGATCTGAGCGTAAACGACGAGATCTCACCAAATCCGGTGGAGATTTCATGGATTTAGTTGAGATATCGTCGGATCTAAAAATTCTCGCCGGTAAATGTTATGTATCTCGGTCAGTTCGGGTTTTTTCGAGTTTTGGGGAGAAGATCCGAGACCGAACCGACCAGATCGGATTCTAGAAAAAAAGACCCATCGCCGACCGCCGGAGTAGTCGAGTCAGCCCAATTCCGGTCGGATTTACCGAGTGGATCGGGTTTGCGATTGAGTTGGACACCCCTAACACCCAATATCAAATATTGTTCTATTTTTTTATCACTTCATTTAAAATAATATAAACAACTCATTAAAATAATAAAGGAATAGAGAGAATTTGAGTTTTTTAATTGATGGAAAAAATATAATCTTAATAAAATATTGTATTTTATTTTTAACAACTTGCTACAGCCAACTGGTATTTATACCAATTTACTGTAGTTGCAAAAAATTTAGTTTTAATTTCTCCAATAACACATGATTTTTTGGTTCTTTGGTGGTAAAATAGTGTTTTTTTTTTTTTTTTTTTTTTTTTTTTTGCTAAAATACAATCACCATTGTGAATATTTTTATTGTTTTTGTTAAGTTTTTGGGTTGGATAGTTGCTATTTGAATAAGGCTAGCTAGACTTATTGAGAAGAAATGGACCTAAGGTTTTGGAAGGGGGGCCCAACTACAAAAATGATATATATATATATATATAAAATAACTAAAAATAAATAAATAATTTGGACCCAGGGGGGCCCGGGCCCCTTTAGGCCTCCACCTGGGTCCGTCCCTGCTTCAAACCCCAAGTATATAAACTTATTTGTTATTGTGGTTTATTTTTTTTGACATATTATGATTGATTAATTGTGATATTGAGATTTGTTTTAGTTTTAAATGATTATTTGTTATGTAGTTACTCGTTAGTTATGAATTTTATATTAAAAATATTTATTTGTTTTAGTTTTTCATAATTCATATCAATTTGGTTAATACTATTTTTTTTTTGTTGATAAAATCTAATAAATAGGTCGACACGATTGACCCGTTTAAGGGTCATATTAGGGTTGAGAAATCTTGACCCATTTAATAAACACGCCGGGTTAGTATTAATTCATATAGTCGGATATTCATGAGTTGACACGATATGAATCTGATACGCAAATACGAATGGCCACCCCTAATGAATATATTAAGGGTTACTATGCCAAAAAGAGAGGGATAGCATTAAAAAAGTAATGGTTGCTGGGGCTTCTATGATTTTGTTCCGAATCTAAGCAAAACCTTGGGCCAAGTACTTTTATTCATGGTCAACAATCAACATATGGAATGGGTACCTCAAATAATGTAAATCTGCAATACTAAGTTTGGTCCAAGGAAAAAATTCTAGATGATGCCTAACGTCAATCATTTACAAGCCCAATGCCTAGCCCATACTCACTCATAACTCTAGCCTTCCTTAAGTGTCCATGAAAATCATTCACATCAGTTCGTATAATAGAAAGAAAAAAAAATTGTAAAATTTACACAGTTTCACTTAAAATTAACCCACTTCAATTTGTGTATAATTGTGTAAATTTACAATTTTGCTACAGTAACTGTGTAAATTTACAGTAATAGTATTCATTTTGCATTTATTTTTTTATATTTTTCTTTACGTATCTGAGGATGAATGAAGAGAATGAATGATGGTTTTTGTGTATGAAAAAAGAGAAATAAAAAAAAATCAAGAAAAATTAATATTTTAATGAAATGTAGTGTAAAATAAATAATCTAATGTGGTGTATTTTGAAAAATGAGTATGTAAAATAAAAAAAGTAAGTTCTTATACTAAAATAGATAAGAATTTTTGTACGAACTGATGCGAATGCTCAAAGTGACACAGACGGCACACACAAGAAAGAATAGAGTCTAAGGTCACACTTTCTATGAACAATTTTCAGTTTCCCACACACCAACCAAAAGTTTCACACTAGTTTCTCAAAAAAAAAAAAAAAAAAGTTTCACACTAAAAAAAAGTCCAAATATTTGCCGCCTCAAATATTTTTACCATTATTGTTCAAGAGTCAAGACACACAATGAAACTTCCCAAAACACCACATATGAATCCCCCTGTACCATGTCCAGAAACTGCCTCCTTAACTCGTGAAGGTTGTTTGTATCTTACAAAACGAGGTTGTTTTTCTCATGTTTGTCGGATAAGTATGCATTACTCAAAGAATAAAGCTTTTCTTCAAATTAAACAATTCAATATATATACATCAATCAACGCAGTTTTTCTTTATCCTCTTTTTACGCATACATAGTACTGTGAACTGCCATTTTTGAATTTTCTCCAACCCGAGTTATAGTAAAGCTTTATCCTTATTTGAATCACCATGTAACGTCACTCACTTGCATTGATTTAATATGCAATTACGACAATGTGGTCCAATTGATCCTATCAAATTATTTGACTTATCAATACAAATTTCAGTTCATTGTCACTCATGTCAATCGCCACCTTGCCCCTGATTAACAAAAGATCTTTACTTCTTTCCTATAAAAAAAAAACAAAAAAACAAAAGATCTTTAAATGTCTCTCTCCAACTATATAAGACTGTTAAAAATCTGATCCCAACCAATGAAACCATCTAATCCGATCAATTTTGGGTGGTTTCAACTAGTAAATTGGGCGGAATCATACCATAAAATTGAAACTTGGAGAAACTTTAGGCGGATGTCAAGATGGTGGAATTGAATCTTCCGACATTTTTTTCCTCATCTTCTTTACATCTCATTAAGTTCATGATATTTTATCATATATTCTTTTGACATGTGTCCTCCCACAATAAGGTATTTCATGAGACAATCTCATAAGATAAGTTTTTCCCCTTCCACCCTCCTTATCTATTTGTTTACCCACCTAACCATCTAGCCCGATCATAAAGCCTATCATCGGAAAATCACGCGATGCATATCGATAATTGGAATCTAATCATACTTGTTTCGATTCTAAGCTTATCCTATAATTGGGTGTAAACTGTTTCTAGATTTTAAATATACTTCAATTTTATGTTAAATATTTTTTTTAATTATACGCTAAATTTAGTTCAATTATATATATATATATATATATATACATAAAATAATTCAATATATATACACCAATGAACAAAGTTTTTCTCTCGTCAACCTAATATATATAAAGGAATCTGTATCTTTTTACACATAAATAGTAATGTTTTTTTTATTTTTTTTTATTTTTTTTTTGAGAATCAACGTAAATAGTAATGCGAATTGCCATTAATGAATTTTCTCTAACCAGAGTTGTAGTAAAGCTTTATCCTTATTTGAATCACCGTGTAATGTCACTCACTTGCATTGATATGCAATTACGACAATGTGGTCCAATTGATCCTACCAAATTATTTCACTTAACAATAAAAATCTCCTTCCTCAAAAAAAAAAAAATATATATATATATAAAAATAAAAATCTCAGTTCATTGTCATGTCAATCGCCACCTTGCCCCTGATTAACAAAAGATCTTTAAATGCCCCTCTCCAACTATTTATGAGTACTAAAAATCTGATCCCAACCAATGAAACCATCTAATCTGATCAATTTTGGGTGAATTGGGCGGAATCATACTATAAAATTGAAACTCAGAGAAGCTTTAGGCAGATGTTAGGATGGTGGAATTGAATCCTCCGACATTTTTTTTCCTCATCTTCTTTACATTTTATTAAGTTCACAATATTTTATCATATATTCTTTTGACATATGTTCTCCCATAATAAAGTATTTTATGAGACAGTCTAATAAAATAAGTTTTTCCCCTTTCACATTTTTTATCTATTTGTTTACCCACCTATCTATCTAGCCTGATCATCAATTCAAAGGCTATCATCAGTCAATTACTAGATGCATATCGATAATTGGAATCTAATCATACTTGATTCGAATCTAAGCTTATCCTATAATTGGGTGTAAACTGTTTTTAGATTTTAAATATACTTCAATTTTATTTAAAATATCTTTTATACTCTAAATTTAGGTCAATTATATATAAATACAAATATATATATATTTTTTGGTGGTGGTTGTTAATTTATATATGTCAAGCTTAGATTTTTTTTTTAAGAAACATGTCAATTGTCAAGCTTAGATTGGAATTGGACTTGCAGGCATTACACGATAATACATTGCATGGGAAGTAAATAATTTTCTGTTTTTTGTACAACACTATCCTAGTTTTGGAAAAAGAAATATGTCCATATCCAACTCAAAATATTATATAATACATCAGTGCCGTTTTCGTTTTCGCAACCCAATAAAACGTGACGTATCTGACATCAATTAAAAAAACAAGAGAGAAACCAACAAGCCAAGCCAAAGACTTACAACTAGATCCCCATTCCACTACCACGAGCCACGACTAGTACTTTCTTCATCTTCATCTTCATCTTCATCTTCTTCGATATTGTCTCTCTCTGACATTTCATCAAACACAAACGATTCAATTCAATTCAATTCAACTACCATGGCAACTCTCTCGTCACCGAACCTAAGCCTCTTTACCATTCTCTCCGAATCAAAGCGCATCCTCAACGCTCACTCTCGCCATTTCCTCGCTCTCTGTGTCCTCTTCCTCCTCCCTCTCTCTTTCTCTCTCGTTGTCTACCCAACCCTTCTCAACCTCATCACTCACCCACCTCCTGACAACCCCAAAGTCCTCCTCCGCAGTTTCCTCGATTTTCATCCCCAAGAACATGACCAACCCATTTTCTCTGACACCCTGTTCCTCTCAATCCTCTACTCTCTTTTCGTTTTCGCTTTCTCTATCTTAGCCACTGGTTCCATCACTTTCAGTGTCTTCCATGGCTTCTATGGCCGACCCGTCAAGCTCATCTCGGCTATCAAGTCCGTTTTCCTTTCCTTCTTGCCTCTTTTCGTCACGGTGGTCATAACCCAGGTCGTGTTTTCTCTGATTGTTGTTGCTTTCGGGGGGTTCTTCTTGTTGGTGACGAAAAATTTTGAGCTTTACTCAAATTACCTTGTGATTTTTGGTGGGGTTTTGTTGGTTTTGGTCTTGGGGTATTTGCAAGTGAATTGGACTTTGGCGTGTGTGGTTGTGGTGGTGGAATCAAGGTGGGGTTTTGAACCATTGAGGAGGAGTGCGAGTTTGATGAGAGGGATGAGAAAGTTGGGGCTTTCTTTGCTTTTGTTTTTTGGGGTTTTTGGTGGGATTTTGGTGTGGACTTGTGGTGCTGTTTCTGAATTGGATATTGGAGACAGTGATGGGTGGAAAAGTTGGGGTTTTGTTGTGCAGATTGTTGTGACTTCAACTTTGCTTATGCTTTTGTTGCTTTATAATGCTGCGGCAAACACTGTGCTGTATATGTATTGCAAGGCTCTTCATGGAGAGTTAGCTGTGGAGATAGCTGAGGAGTTTGCAAGGGAGTATGTTAGCTTGCCCTTTGATGATGGGAAAGTCCCTCATGTTATTTCAGTTCTCATAGGTTGATTTAGAATGAGGTTAGTGAGGGTGTCTTTTCTCCTTGCTGCAGTTGTTTCTAGTGTATGAAACTTTGTGTATATATAACATCAAAGACATGTGAATAATTGGGAAAATTATGAAACTTGTCAATACCTTTCTCTAAATTTGGTGTTATTTGTTGGACAAATGTGTAGTTCAATTTTGTTTCCTATTATGGTGTGTTGCATTTCTATAGAAAATTAATGGCTTGATTGTGTTTGAAGTGGGATACTATGATTTGAGTTGGGTCCCACTTTCTTTCCATCGTCTTTCATAATACTTGCTTAAAGTAACTGCATTTAAGGATTGAAATGAGATTTTATTTCAATTTAGTTTGTAATTATTGTGATCTCTCCTGGTGAAGTAAAAATCACTGCTTTAACCAAAAGTGTTTAATTTACTGATTGAATCCATAAAAGACCTTGTGACCCTTTCAGATTAACACGGTTGGTTGACTTACATGTGTGTAGATGGTCTCTTGTATTATATAATCCTAGATTAGCCCGCAGATGAAGCACTGAATTGAACATTATAGCATCGGCTTAAGCCCTCACATAAAGAATGAATGGCATTGTCCTCTGCTGCCTGCTGGAAAGTATAGGAAATAGTGAGATGAAACTGACAATTGAAGATAAAGGGTTTCACAAATTGCACATTTTTTGTAAGACCCTGTCCAAACAATACTGGCTTCAAAATAAAGTTCAAAGTAGATAAGTAAATAAAGAACCAGATAATAGAAAATCAATTCTTAAGTTGTACTTAATTAGTGTTCCAAAATAGCAAAGATTGTTCAGTGTCTTATTGGCTTTTAACGAGCTTGAGCATGTAGACATAAAAAAAATCATAACTTTTACAGTTTTGTGCTTCCATGCATATCAATTTATTCTCCAACTCTGTGAAACGTTGGAAGCATGGATTCCTTGAGAGAGTAACTTTAGTAAGTTTAAGCCAGATGATCCAGACATTCTTTGTATCAGGAGAGACCCTAAGCACAGTTTGGGACACCCTGAGGATGATTTTGTGGTGGGGAGGCAGTTATGTTTAGTGGATAAATATGCATTTAGCTCTTAATGATTGCTACTACATATGTGATGTCTTCTTCATTTTGAAAGTGCTTACGCATCTTTGATATTTAAAGAACTAAGTATATATACCTATCAAAAAAAAAAAAGAACTAAGTATATATAAACAAAACTACCCTTTCACACACAAGTGGCAGTTATGATTTACAATACCTTTGAATTCCTAAGTCTCTAGTCCCCTGTGACTCCTTAGCATTACTATTAGATAGACAGTTTGCTGGCACTTACCAACTGTTTACCACATCTCAAACCTAGACTGCACATTGTGTGTGTGTACAGTCATATCTTTTTGTTGATAATTCTATGCAGAATGCTGTGAAATAGTATGGAGAAAATGAGTTAGCAACTCTTTTTTTTTTTTTTTTTTTTGGTTATAAGTAAAAATCAATGAGTAATTTACCATTAACTTTTAGTTACTAGCATTAGCAATATTAATTTAATTAATCAATATGTTTTCTTCCACTATCATATTGGTTGAATGGGTTTTTTCTAGGATTGTCATTCAGATGATTTGGAATCAGATTCAGCTAAACAGCCTTCTTTTCCTTTGTGGTAAGTAGCTAAACATCATTCATGAGGTCTTGTCTCGTATGAGCCTTGGGAATGATTTATGGGGTAACTAAGAGTGAAGGAGTTTTGCAGTTTGGTATGGGTCCTGTCAAGGTATGGCTTGATAATTAGGTAGAGGCAGAATAGATGATCAAGTTATTTGTTCTTTTGAAGAAAAGAGAAGAAATATTTGGTTCATTGTCTACATTTTTCTGTTTGTGGCTCATTGTTCCAACTTTTTTTTTAATTTTTATTTTATTGCATGTGGTCCTCAACTCCATATTGCTCTGCGGTCTTGAACAATAAGCCATCAACTCCATTGTGCTTAACAGAGCTGAAATTACAACAAAGAATAGGTTGCTGGGTTTATTTCCACATTCTGAAAGTAATGGAAAAAGAAGTTGGTGTCATGTAAATTTGTGAATTTAATTAGTCTTCAAAAAAAAAAAAAAGATGATTCTATTTACATATTGCAGCACAAACATCAAAATTCTATGAATTTAAGGGTAAGCATTGGCCCTGCATTTTCTATTGGCTTAAGAAGATTACCATTCTTTCTTTTCTTTTTTTTGATAATTCAATAGATACAATGGGGGAGGAGGGACTCGAACCCTGGACATCTTCATTGGAAACGCCAAGAGTTGCCCGTTGAGCTACAAGGCTCTTGGCTACCATTCATCTTTCCTTGTAATCTATAATATTTATTTTGCTTAGGCATGCAGCAGAAAGTAAGTATTTTGTAGATTCAATACTGTTGATTCTAACATTGATATAAGACTTAGCATTGCAAGCTTTAGTCTTGTCTTTCTGAGCTTTGTTAATTAAACCATGCCTTCATTCTGACTTGGGGGGTGCTAGACTTCCTTACATACTCCGATGAGATAAGCTGAATGTTGTTACATTACCTAAATTACACCAGACTAAATCATTAAGCTTTTTGATCACTCCTCATACTCTACAATGTTAAGGCTTTGAGCAGCTGCAATTGAAGATTGCCCATGAGTTGTTCACAAGCTTGATGAAATTTAGCTTTAGTATGGATTGAGAATTACCAAAAAAAAAGAACTAGCTGTTTGGTACTCACACTTAGAGCTTGAAATCAGAACTCTGTATCTGTTTTACAATGTTACATAATAATGTTGACATAAATTATAGGCTAATGTTTTTCATTCTTTTTAAGGGGGTTTGATGTCAGCTTCATCTAAGGGGCACCTTGTCACTGGTTCCTTTTATATTTATCTCATGATTTTCATTAGATAGGGCTTGGGTGTCTCCAAGTTAGGCTGGCTAGGAGTTAACCATTGATGTAGACCTTTGAATTGAGCTTCATCTTTACTTTTGGGGTGAGGACATAAACCATGTCGGCCAAAAAAATAAAGAAGAATAATAAGGGCTTGATTTTTGGATTCATTCTCATCCATATAAGCTATGAATCTACCATGATTTCTGATTGGATGGTGAATTCAATGTCTCCATTGCTTAACCATGAAACATGATCAATGAGTTGTAACTAAAATGAAATGACACTTCTTACTCTTGTAACAGTAAAGGATGAGAATGAGAATTCAAAACCTGTCAGTGCAATAAAATCTTTATTTTTCTGAAAGGAATGAAATTCAAAATTTGGCCTGTCTCAATTGTAATAAATCAGACATGGTTACAAATGACAAAGGGAAATGAGGTCGTTTATTTGGAGAAACGGAAATTGAAAATATTATCATGCTTTTGGTTAGAGAAAACGCAGAGAATGATAGAAAATACATTATCGTTTATAACGAGACTAAAAACAACACAGAAATGAGGTCATTGTGTTGTGTGAGAAACTACTAAAGTGCTATCTAGGACTCTGGAATTATGTTATCATTGATCAAGCTTAGAAAACCTTATCGCAGAATTAGAAGTTATGAGGTTTTTAGTTCTTCTTACTATTATCCATCGCCACTAGCATGCAAACATTGTGAAAAAAGGCTTTGGGTGAAACAATTTCCGAGACCCTATTTTGGGAGAATGACACATTCGAAAAAAGTGTTTCGAAAGGTATATTGTGTATCAAGTATATGTATCATTTTTTTCTCACATGCGAGACCTACAACTGTGTGAGACTCACATGTTGTGAGACAGAGGTGATAAACATATCGGATGTATGAGATAATTATTACTATTTTGGTTCCAGAACCAACACTCTTGTTTAATTAGGGAATGATAGGATGAACCATTCTTTTGTTATCATTTTAAGTTTCATTGTTTGCTTCTAGAAGAAGCCTAAAAATTCTTGAGAATCCTACAAGATCTATTGTTGAGGGTCTTTTTTTGTGGAACTCGAATAAAAGGGAGGAAGCCCAACCCAGCAACACAGACCGAAAAGAAGTTGGCAAAAGATAGAGAACAAAAAACCATTAAGTCCAAGCGGCAGAAATAATAGATCACAGGTCCATAAAATAAATAAATGGGCCTTGAGAAAGCAAATGGGCTCAAAAGAGCCCGGAAAGAGAGAAATAGCAAATAGCAAACCCATGGGCAGTGTATGATGTGAAAAAAAGGTAAGAACGGGCCGCGGCAGGCTCAAAGCAATGCAAGCAAAGAGAGTAGGGGATTGATGGCAGGCCCATAAACCCTAAGGATGAGTATGAAGTAATTGGGCTGGGGAAGCCCAATGAAGTTAGTAAAAAGCCTATGGGAATACAAAGTTAGGAAAAAGCCCGAGGAAGCCCAAGGCAAGCAAATGGGTCGAGGATGCCCAAGGGAAAACAAAAGGGACACATGAGCCTATAAGTAAGAAAACCCATGGTCATGTTAAGCCATTAGGGAAAGAATACATGGCAGACCTAAAAAGGCCTAGCAAGATCAAATCATTACAGCAGGAATGACAGAGTAATATGGCAGGACATGATGGCAATCAAGAAATAGGCTGGAAGAAATGTAAAGCCCGATATCAAATGAAGCCTAACCCCTAAGGGGAGCAGGGAATTATAAAACAGCCCACATAAAAGGACGAAGAAGGGCGGCAGACTGTGCAAGCAAGCCTCCAGGCCGCGGCAAACGCATGAGCAGCAGGCAGATTTTGGACATACATGAAAGGAAAGCACGCACAAGGCCTAGGCACCACCAGCCTGTACCCAGCCAATATGGGACGTGGTGGGGTCATGGGTCAGAGGTAAAAGGGTATGGTTTGGTGGTGGGGAGAGGGGAAAAGACCTATTTTGCGGCTCCTGCCCAGGCTCTTTTGGGAGGTACGTCCTGCTGGGATGACAGACCACCCAAAAGAAGCAAGGTTGAGGGAGGAACTGTTAGGTGCATGCCATGAGTAATAGAGAGAGAAAGCACCTACACCGTGGCAGGAAAGGGTGCCACGGCAGACTAATAAATAAAACAGCTTTCCTTTGTCTGGAGGTGGGGAGTGGAACACAAATAAACCAGTGGTGGTCGGCAAGTACACCTAGACCAGACAAAGGTGGTTAAAGGGCAAAATAGTAAAATATGGTCATGGCAGGCATTATAAGAAGACCTTTACCGTGCCCAAAAAGGAGGATCAAGAAAAAACAGGGGAGGAGCACAAAATAGAATAGAAAGAAAGTAAAAAACAAGGGAAAGATAAGAGAGAAAATAAAAAACAAAGAGAGTTGATACGGTGGGCATGCACCAGTAGGTCGATTTCCCTCTCTCCCCCTCAAAATCCTACTCTCTTCCAAAAAAGAAAAAGGGATTCCTTTTGGGCATTAACTATTCAAGTCCGGTTCCCTCAAAGCCACTAATCCCCACGGCAGTATCTTTTCCTAGGAGATTAGCTGCATTGAGAGGAAGCGTTCTTCCTTTTTGGTTTTTCTTGCTTCTGTTCACCAAACTTGACTTGATTCATATTTCTTATTGATTAACTCATATTATTATTTACTCTTTTATCTTCTTTGTAAAAGTCATCGTTATCATTGTAATTATGTTTCATAAGTAGGGATTATTCGGTCATTTTCTATTAAAAGGTCAGAGGACACTGTTTTGTTATTATTATTATTATATTTGCCTGCCATAACTCATTTGAAACAGCTCTGCCTGTTATAAGCACACTCCTGGCAGACGAGGCATAGTTTGTGCACAAGCCAGCCCAAGTTGAGTTGCAGTTGGACCGGTCTCAACTCTCTTACTCAGAATACTCGGGCCCATTACCGTAGAAGGCAGCCCAGCCCAACGCACAATACAAAAAAAGCTCCTACATCTATTAGTTCTTTTTTCTTTAATAGAAGCTTAAAATTTTCTGAGTTTGAATCCTACTTAAACAGTGATGGTTGGAGAAGTTCGGGGCATCTGTTCTGCAAGCTGTAGTGACTTCACCCCACATTATGCTGATGCTTCTAGTTCCTTTGTGAATCGTTTCTTATGCATACATGCATTTGCAAGGCTGTGCATGAAGGGATTGCACATGAGAATGCCAACGAGTTTATTACTTACCGTCTTCATCTTGTTACAGTTATTCAAACTGAAACTTGATCTTTATGAGGTTACAGTAATTGTCATTTCCTCTACTACATAGTTTGGTTTCTAATAATTCATTCTAGTTTCCCATTAAAAAAAAAAAAGTCATTCTAGTAATAGAAGGCTCTCTGCATGTGCATTGTAATTGCTGGTTATATGCTTCTATGCTGTGCTTGTAGTTAGTACACATGCATATAGAGTCAGCACTCGTCTCAGTGCTCTTGAACCTTACATCTCTCTTGTTTTACTAAAACTAATCCATCCTTGCCAACAGATTCAGAGAGGTAGTAGCACAAAAGTTTCACAACATTCAATTAGGCGAACTTTGATTTGGCCCAGCATGGACTTTGATCATGATGGAAGACAATGGACTACAATTAAAAGTCTGAAGTAACAAATAACTTGAACAGAAGCCATCCATGAGGAATTCATTTCTAATAAAAACCACACGAGGATGACAAATCCAGTATCATATGCAGTACAAAAGCAAAAATTACCATCTTGTCAATTCCTTAAGCCCACCACAGGCTTCAATGAAGCTCATGCAGAGTACAAAATATATGCATCTTGGTGGGACCCAAATTCTAAACTTTCTGTACAACTACAGCCTTATACATGTCTTCTGCATTAAGCACAGTTTTGGGGATCCCACCAGTTCAATTTGGCATACCAGACGACGGTCACTTGGTGCCTGAAACATCTTGGCCAACAAATGAAAGAATGTTGAACTATTCCCTTTAATGGATCAAAATGAACCAAACTTCATCAATTCACAATTGGTCAAAGCTTTCTATTGTTAGCCTGGCTAGAAGATGAAGCATTCAGTCTAATAACCCTCTCATCATGATCCGTGCCAAAGAGAAGGTTACTCCAGTTTGTTGTCCTTTGAATAATTCTAGAAGGAACTCTGTCACTATCTTCCCCACCAGAAGCTTCATACCCATCACTAGTTGACCTTGACAGTGGGAGTCCTCTCTGAGCAACTGCAGCAGCTGACAGACTTGTGAGCTGCCTTGCCTCTTCAGCTCCTGAGGAAGAGACCCGGAATGGGTGAATATCAGGCGAGTCTAAACTGCTCTCAGGTGAAGAAGCAACAATCCCAGCAGAGCTTGACATTGCTCGGCTTGTTTGGAAAGCACTACGAGCTTCAAGCTGAAGAGGGGCCAAACTAGTTGATGTCTCACTGAAACCTTTGTCAAGTGCTTTAGCTGAAACTGTTGGCAGGGGCTCCACTGGCAGGTCAGCTGGGAGGCGCACCCGCTTATTAGCTCGCCTTCTATTATTGTCAGGCCTTGGGACCATCCGGCGACCACTGCTGCCAAAGCTACTGTCAGGTTCTAGACCAAAAGGGGCATCCCGTCTTATTACAGGCTGCAAAATTCTGGATTTTTTTCTTGCCTCTGCAGCGGCCTTTGAAACCTCTTCTGCATTTAATCGAGCTAATGTCCATGGACTGATCTTTACTGCTCCAGGATTTTTTTTCTTAGTTAGTTCCTCTCCCCCCATCCTTTTCCCTAAGGAACTTACAGATCCAGTTTCTGGAGGAACTACATCAAACTGCAAGAAATACATTAATTATATCAACAAACAAAACCATATGATTTAAGCGCATCATAAAATCATGTTCTCATAGTCATTGTGATAATCAATGTGTTTCCAATTAGAGTGCTGCATACCCAATATATGAGACAAGCCACAAAGTGCATGATGCCTAACTTCACAGTATTCTAGAAGATTAAGGGACTTCAGGGATCACATATAATTCAATATGTCTACCATTTTTTTACCAGAATTCGAAGGGAAATTATGTTGTTATTACACTCCATTCAAACAAGCTATAGCTGTTTTTCCGTCCACTACTAAAAAAAGGCTACTTGATATTCCTTTTTTCACCAATGAAAAATAATTGGGAAACCTTAACTAATTTGCAATGACCATCCTAACAAACAAAGTTTCTCATTCAAAGGAAATCCACATTGAGTAACTTAATCCATCTGAGGCTTCTAAACCAAAACTGATGTAAAACTATATGCACGTTTTAGCAAGTTAGATTGTTGAAACCAGCCCAAACTGTTTTGCTTCTACTTTTCTTTCTACAGTCAGAGAGCATGCTAGGCAGTTGGAAACCAAAGAAATACAAGAGAAAAGTTTGTCACTAGTGAGGACAAGCCATTTTTTGTGTTTGAACTACTAATGTATTAGCAGATCCGCAACAACTAGCATCTCCAATAAAGGAAGTGTAGATTGGTCAAAATTACCTGATCTTCAAGAAACAAGCGTGGAGGTGTGCACCATGCACCACGGTGGAAAGTTGTAAACGAGCTTGCACTGCTTAATCCAGTGAGTGAGCTGGCAGGAGACATTTGGGGGCTTTGCTGAACTCCGATTCCTTGTTGCTCTTGCTCCTGTTCCCTCAGAGCTATGATGTAATCATATGTACTGATTCCCTGTGTCAGACACAGGAATTATGTTAATGGCTCATTAGCTTTTTTTGTTTGATTCATGTACAATAACAAAATGCATGACAAAAATAACAAATGCTAGTCAACCCTCAACCCCCCCCCCCCCCCCCCCCAAAAAAAAAAAAAAAAACTCCTTTTTCACATTAAACAACAAGAAAAACAAATGAGAAATATTAAATACCAATCCCTTGTACCACCAAAAGAAAAATCCAGTCGAAATAAATAAATAAAAGATAGGGCTACTTTTAAAACAATAACACCTCGTGATGATATGTAAGACTGATCTCAATCTTACCTTCTTTATGAGGAGGATGTGAAAGAAGAATAGCTGAGCTAGTGGTAGGGTAGCAATCATAGCCAAAATGGTGCACAATGCCTATGAAAAAGTCAGCTTATAGTTAATTAGGAGGATAGAAACAATACACAACAGACACAAACTAATGAATTAATTTTGTGTCCCCAATAACTCTTTTAAGCCAACATGAATTGCAATGGAAGAAAAATAATTAAAAAAGACACCAAAGAAAAAGTTGAATCAAAACAGAAATAGAAAGACCTAAACAGTTAAAAACATAGAAAAGTTCACAGAACACTCACCACTACAATAATGAAGGGCACCAGAGAGAAACTGCTTCCTAACTTGGTAGATATATCCGCAGAAAACCGCTTCCTCTCAAGTAAACAGCAGATAAGCACAACGATTCCAGTCGTCCATTGTAGAATAAGCTGCAATCTCAAGCCCAAGGGAACCATGTATATACCTGTCAATAATCAATTAAAATGAAAATGACTTGAAAATAAAATGCTTACTCTGGGGTGATCTTCAGGTTCTGGCATGTAGCTTGTGGGACTTGTAGCAGCAAATTCAGAAAGGAATAAATACATGACATAAGGAATGGTTCAAGAATTCAATGATTGATCCAAAGACCATTGTGCAAACGGTTAAGGAAGCCATATGGCTATCAAGGGACTCACTGAGTGAGCAATGACCTCTAGAAAGTACAAGAGATTTTCGCTGCTGTAAAGTTCTTTTTCCTACATAGGGACTTCTAAATTTTTTGTGCAAGGATAATTAATTAATCACAAAATGATAGGCAATAAAGTGTGTCAGGATGCTGACTGAAATTTATTCATTCTATTGAGCACAATATGGAGGATCAAGGATGCTTGCACAAGGATAGAAGTAAGGATACAGAGAATTCTAGAACCTAGATGACCTGGTGTGAATTAAATTCGAAGGGGTTGGTTAAGGTTCATCAGAATTTACGAAGATAGTATGCCGATAATAATGTAAGACAGTATAAAGAGCTAAGGCAAAGTGTGGAATCTCATGCTTACCAAGAGGAGAGAAGTAACCATGAGGGTGAAAAATTGCCGGTAGTTCTTTTTGCCTATACAGTTGTTGAGCCACTACAAAAGTCAAGATTAAAAGGGAATTAGAAGAATTATCAATGAACAAGGAAAATAAATTTTCACAAATTAAGTTTTGCCATACCCTGCAATGATGATCAAAACGGTCAACACATTTATCACAAACTCGACAGTGCTTGCTGTACTTGAAAACCTAAATCCAAAGAACAATTTGAATTCATAAACTTCATAGACTATTGAATGAAAAGTCAAATTAAAAAAACCTTTAAAGCAATAATCAGATGAATGCAAGCCATGTGAGCTTGATAACATGTCTAGTGTGGAATGATCACTCAACATGTCACTTTCTAAAGTAGGAGGTTTACATGGTGAAAACCAAAAAAGGCATGCCTGACTAGTACATGCTATTCCATTGAAATGATAATTGTCAGGATCTATTCAGCTAGACCTTTCACATTCACATTCTAGATCAGCGTCTAACATATTTATGAATAGAAGTGTAAGCTTTGTTAATTTCAAATGCTTCCACTCACCTCAACTTCACACAAACTGCAATAGAACATGCCTTCTTCACTCATTTGTTGTTCAGAAGACTCCTCACTTGAACCACAGCTGTTGCAGATAAAAGCACAAGGAGAGCAAACCAATAGGAGACAAGATGAATTCTTTGTTGATGCATTCTTCTCAATTTCAGCAGTATGGTCTTTCACAGTTGCATCTTTGCCTACTGCATCCTTATCCATAGGTTTTCCCCCAACTGTTGTGGTATTAGCATCAAGTATGGAAGACGTTGATTCCCCGCCCAATTTAGAATCCTTCGGTTGTGAAAGCTTTTCATGGTCTGGAATATTTAGATATTTTTTGGACCTAAAAACTCCTGGGTCCGCAGGATCGGCTGCCGCACACCAAACATATAGGCCGAAGACACATGTGATCTAAAAATGAAAGATGTTATTTAATTCCATTGAGACTTGAGAGTATATAATAATATAAAATAAGAACACAACTACTGGCAACAGAACTTATCTCACTAAGTCATATTTAGCCAAACTTGTGACAAATAAACCTGCATGTTTACACTCAGAAATGCCAAGCACATACCACATGATATCCAAAATGCATTTTAGAATTCACCATTCTGAAACTTAATTACTTTTCACTTATGATTTGTACTTGTGGTAGATAGACAACCTAGCAGTAATTACGATTTCAAAATAAAAAGTTCAAGAAAAAATTACATTTACTCCACAAAATGTTTCGCAAAAACAATGTACTACCATAAACTATAAACCAAAAATATTAAGTCACAGAAATTTACTTTTCAAAATTAGTAACTCAGCCATTGTATAGGGCTGTGGCAATTAACTAAGTTAATACAGACAGATGACATATCTGTCAAGTGATAACTTATCACTTCTTAGATTGTTTCTTACTAAACATTCATTTATCCAAAATTTGGGGGAGCATAATTATTTAGTCTCTACAGTTTTTTTTCTGTTCTTTTCTTTTCTTTAAAAAAAAAAAAAATGGAATAGAATGGACATTGAATTTTTGCAATGATTGTCACAATGTTTAATGAGGGCATGGAATCTTGCAGTGAAGAAGAAACAGCTTCCTTCTTTTAGGTTGTAAAGAAAATGCTTTCTAGTAAGAGACTGCAGCCACAATTAACAATTTCTTGATATATGGACTATAATCCTGAAAGGGAGAGCTCCAGGAATTTATGTATGATTCCAATTTTAAAGCAATAATATGTTTTTCCAGGAATCAGCCTATCCAAAAATTAAGGGTGAGGCTGCCTACCAACCACCTCTCCAGATCCCCACAAAGGTGAGAACTTTGTGCACTAGCTATGACCTTTCTTATATGTTTTGTAATATAGTTCAGTACTAAAGTTAATTTACCCTATTAGAAATAATCACCAAAAATAAATAGTGTACAATACAATGAACTCCTACCATAAATGTGGCAGACGTTTGTGACAACCATTTTGATTTGCTTTGCCTTGGAAATTGTTTAAGGAATCAACTATCAGAGATCTCCCATTTCACTAAAAATTTAACTATGTGCAAGTTTGCAACTACGGCACATGAGTGTGTACTAATGACCACACAAAGCAACACTGAGGAATGTTTAATTAAAAGAATTATTCATCACCGTAGAGAAACCTAAAATATGTAAATAACAGGCTACTACCATACTTGTATCTTATTATAAAAACATGCATAAGATAAGATACAGAACTTAAAAAAAATTGCTTCACCAATTAGCATCCAAACTATACAACACTCAGATTACTGATATTAAGATTTCAAAGAATTTTCTAACCACCTTTTTTACATTACCTACTAATATTAACTATCAACAATATGCAGAAATTAAAAGAACTTGCGACACCAATTAGCATCCAAACTGCACAACTCGTGGAATACTGATATTTAGGCATCAAAGAATTATTTTGACAACCTTTTCATAACTAGTACCAACAATTTACTAGAGTGGTTCAGATCAAACTGAAATAATGGCAAACTGGCAATAGGTAGGACAGTTTATGACCAGGGTGTGTGCTTGTTTGAAGAGAAGGTACATAATACCTAATGACTAAGCAGTTGATCATAACACATGAAAAATACCATTTGGAACCACTGGATTGCATATCAAATTATGAAAGTCTGTATTCAAGGGCCTATTATCATCTTATCCTATGATCCCATAATAAAAGCTTATTAGCTTGCTTATAGCTTTGACTGTGCAAAATATGGTTCATTCTAAATAGTTTACCACTCAGATTACAACAGTAACACTAAATTAACATGTTAGTCAGGATTCTCAAGCACATGAAAGACACAGTAATATCTCAAGCAAAAAAAAAAAAAGCAATCAGAACAGTTGATTGGTACCTAAATTTCCAAATCCACAATCAATACAATAAAAAATTCACGAGTTGTTTGAGTTATGGACTTCTATTAGCTCTTAAAAGATACGGGAAGAAACTCATAGACAAAGCAAGCCATTTGCTATTACCAACTAAGTGAGAGCTAATAATTTACAATTTAAAGGACCAACAACAAAGAATATATTTTGTGATAATAACAAACCCCAGAAAGTAAAAGGAATCCAAGAAAAAATAAATCTTACAACCAAACATGAATGAGAAACCAACAGCAGAGAAAGAATAGATCTCAGTTCTTCAACCGACCCAAAAAAAAGTACTCATAGAAAGAGAGAGAGGGCTTACAAGAGGAGTGTAGAGTCCCATCACAATATACTGAAACAGTTTCTTCCCAACAAAAGGAGCAAAGAACACATAGAAAGCAAACCCCAATGCCAAAAATACAGCAACAGCCACCACCTTCACAAAGAGTAAAAAACACTCCAAAAATGAAACTTTGAACAATAACAACAACAAAATGCTCACCACATAGAGAGAAGGAAATAAAGGAACAATTTTTAAACTGAACCTGAAGAGGGTGATAAGGAAGTTGCCATCCATTCTTCCTCATTTTACTCTCTGAAGTCTGAAGGCTGAAGAAACCAGAAATGAATGCAATAAAGAGGGTAACTTGGTGGGTATCTCTTTTTCTTGTTTGGTTGTACTTATTTTCTGACCCTTTCCCTCATGTTTCCAGGAAAGATGAGTCACAGTAGAAGCCAACCAAACAATGGTTTACAAGGGCATTTTTCTTGGGGTCTAATCACTAATTAAAGCAAGAGGAAAATGTGGGAGAAAAGGCATCAAAAGAGAGAAAAAGCTTTGGAGCTTGGAGATAGATATGACTAAATGGAGGGGTAGAGCTAGTGGGTGTAAGAGAGAAATGGGACAGTAAGGAAACTTTGTCTGGTTCACTCAATCATAG
Organism: Notholithocarpus densiflorus; assembly: GCA_030021035.2. Lineage (NCBI taxonomy): Eukaryota > Viridiplantae > Streptophyta > Magnoliopsida > Fagales > Fagaceae > Notholithocarpus > Notholithocarpus densiflorus. The sequence goes on from JARYZH020000405.1 coordinate 158,284, forward strand.
CCTCAGGACATGGAAGGTGAAAAATATAAAACAAAGAAAGATGGGAACTGGGTTTTGGTTTTTCTTGTTTCTTACAAACCTTTTACTTGGGCAGAGATCTGTGAATGTAATAGAGAGAGAGAGATATTGGTCTGGTTTTCTTTTCATGCCTATAATTACTTGGGCAAACCTCCTTTTACTTTTTTCTTGTTTCTAGCGATACCTTTTTCCCTTGGCAAATCATGTGTCACAGGCCAGTGTAACAGACAGTTGTTTGGTTCTGCTTTTGTTAATTGCCAACGACCCTTCTTTAAAACCTTTTTGAAATTGCTCTCTCTCTCTCTCTTTGCTTTGCTTGCTTCTTATCCTTTGTATTTGTATATGGGGGGAAAGTATTAACACAAGAAATGACAAGCCTAGGCTACTAGTGCGGTTTGTTTATAAGCTTTGCAATTGAATACTCTCTTTTCTTATGTGGAAAGATATAACACAGTGAGTGAGTGAGGAACAATTGGAGGCAATAGTGAATTTATGACCCCTCACACCAGTGCCATTTCTCCTTTTAAGCTCCTGTAGCTATCATTCCTTGATGAAGCATGCTTTTTGAGCCAAAACCTCCTTTGGAAGAATTGGACAAATACCTACTATATTAAATGTTAGTTCTTTGGGAAATATCTAAATGGGTAGTTGATACCTAGAAGAAGCTGAAATTTTTAGATGGTCTCTGAATCCATGCCTATATGTGACCATTTGCATAGGTTGATATAGGTTTTTAGCTACAACTTTTTATCTCTCCTTTGTATGGATAAATGCTTGGTTGCACCCTGTTTGTTTTACAAGGGAAAAGAGCTATTGGCTTTTTGATCAATTGCTTAAAAGGGCAACTATTTTAAGGGTGACTCTTTAACCAAACTAGCAAAATTGTTTGGACAATTATATGCCTAGTGGGTCTTCCTCTTCTTCTTCTCCTTTTCTTTTTTTGGGTGCTTAAAGACACATCTTCTTCTATTATTGCACATTATGTAGTCTTGTATTTGTATTGTTAACTGCATTAATGAAAAATCAATTCTAGTTAATAACATAATTCCAAGCCAAAAAAAAAAGATGAATTTGAACTTTGAACTTTGAATATTTATATTGAAAATACCAAAAAAAATCAATCATTTGACATAGAGGTTATTAACAAAAGAGGACTATCAAAGCCATAAAATTTATCACAATTGTTGATATGTCAAAGTTAAAATTAAAATAATATTATTTTCACTTTATCTCACTAATGTCTAATAGTACCACTTTCATTTAAATTATTACAAGAGTTACTATACATGGGTGACAGCTTACTGGAAATGGGGAAAATAAATCTCACCAATACTTCTGATTAGTTTAGCTACTTTCTAGAAGAAACTTTTTGAAGTAAACCAATTAGGTAAACAGAAAGAAAATGATCAATCAAATGTGCCAAAGATTACGAGAGTCTAATCTATGACAATGTGGATTCCCTCTCAACAAATTAACGAGAGTGACACAACAAAGAGAATAGATTGGGTTCAAACTTATAAGAATGGTGTGTAGTAGGGACCATTCCAAGCAAGAATTCGTTTCTTAAACATTGTGAAATTGCATTTGGCATTTTCTTGTCAGATATTGGACTTGATGAGAAAGTGAAAATAAAAAATAACTCCCACATTTCAACCATTTGATTTCATATATCTTGAGCCACAAGTGTACCTTTTGTCTAAATTCACCATACTGAGATTCTCCTCGAGATCCACAGATTTGGAAACCAGAAATTTAAAGCTATACATGCACCAAGGTTACATTTTATGCTTTCTCACTCCCAAAATAACTAAGAAAAAAAACATACAAAAATCCCATTAGTAGTATTATTTGTCTTAATATTATTATTGTATACAAGCTTTTGAATGGTGCTATTTTATATGAAAAATTGCTTTTAAATATAGACATATATCATCACATTGACAGCTTATTATTATTTTGGAAAAATTTTAATAATTTACACATAATTTAACACTACAGCATAATAATATTTTACAGAAAAACATGTGGGATTTGGCCATTTGGGTACTTTTTCTTCAGCAGAAAAAAAAAAGTAAATAACTTATTGAAGTAAGAGTATTTTTTTTTTTTAGGTGGGGAAGAGTATTTTTTTTTATATAAAGTAAAAGTAAAAAAAAAATATATTTTTTTTTTTTTGAGAAACAATATATATATAGTAGTACAGATTACGTAGAGAGTCTGACAGAGTGGATGAACTGCATTAAATAACTTTGGATCTCTCTGTGTCTCGTTCCTCAAAACACTTTCAGTATATATGCTCCTATTTCTCACGCATTCCAACCCTACTATACCCTCTTTTCTAGTCACGTTGACCCTACATATTCGTACAACCGTTGATATTGATGGAAAGTACACTTGTTTGTGCGTTTGATGATAGGATCACAAGGTTAGAACTTATCCACATCATGTTGGTGTACAACTTTGTTTGCTGTAGTAGATAGTTTCTTTGTTACACGTGGCAGCTAACTTTCTTGCCATGTTCATGAGGATTATGATTATCTACATGTGTATTTTTTTAATTGAATAAATTCAAGTGTCACAACTCACATGCAACATATCTCATAATATATTTTTGCAATGATTAATTATTTTCCTAAAAAAAAGAATGATTAATTTGTTAATGTCACCTCAATAAATCAAATTTAAGCATCTCTAATCATCTTTACCCTTAAAAAGGAGAAATATAGCCTCTTTATCTTGTTTGCTATGCAAGACTGAAGAGCTCCCTCAAGCAAAATCGAAAACCATACATAAAGTTTTGTCCTCGCTCGAGTGAAACTATTTTTAGAAGGTTATGAACTTACCTTGTAAGGGAAATATTGTAACCACTACAACCCTAATCCCCTCCCATATAAAAACATAACTTTAAGTCTCTAACCTACTTCCATAGATGAAGGACACTACAATAATGAAGAGAAACTATTAAAAGAAAATTTTATTGTTTTTCCAAACCTCTCCATTGAATGTCCTTAAAAAGTCATCGAGCCAAATAACTTGAACTCTCACGTATGAGTATCATTGAAAACTTCAAGATGTCTTCAGTTATGCATTCTGATAAGAAACCATTAAAGTGACCAATGGGTTGGTTTTTAAGTGGCGATCATTTGAGAAACGAATCGCATAAAAGAAACAATGCAGGAGTCTACAATTGTTAGCAAGAGCATGGAGCTTATGTACAATAGAGTGTCAACATGTACAATAATGCCATATGAGTAGGAATTAATTGTTCCATAAAAAACTTTTACAAGATTTGCTTTGCTTTTAGGGGTCTCTAACCCCAAAGTGTATTTGTGGTACATGTTCCTACAAGGGATTTCACTTCATGAACAAATAACTATCTCTCTTTTTTTAATTAAACTTTTAACTCTGTTTATGTATGATTATGATGGTTTATTTTTTATTTAAATCTTGTGCTAATTAACTATCTTGTCTACTCCAAATAAATTAACTAAGAATGGGTAGTTAAGCAGTGTAATATATAAACTTGGAATTTCTAAAACATTTAAATCAAATAATATAAAAAAGAATTAAAAGTAAATGAACTTTCCACTATCTATGCCTAGTATCACTTCTAAGTGTGCGTTTGGTTACTAATTAAAAAGCCAGCTTATTTTACTATTCAGCTTATTTTTGGTACTATTCATGGGTCTCACTATACTATTTTAGTTAATTTTTACCTTTATTTACAGTACTTTCAGTAAAAAGTTTTTAGTTTTAGCAAAATAAACAGATTCCAAACAGATCTTAAATCGGTCCCTTGACTTTCAAAACTTGTAATCTCCATTATTTACAAAAATGTGAATGCACTTTGGTTATATTCGTTATTAGTTCACCTTAAAACAATGTCTTCCATAGGTAAATTAATGGTAAGATTATAATTGATGTTAACAAAAGTGGCACATCAAATTATTGTAATACTCGGAGATATAAATTGCAAAATTTCATAGTTATGATATTATTTAAAAGCAATTATAAAATTAAATGATGAAAGCGCATTTCATCATATTTATTGTCCATTTGCCATAACCTTTTAATTTTTGTCTTAGTTTTTATTATTACTTTTAACTAGACTACTTTTAGTTTTTTGTCACACATGTAGCATAAAAACTATATTTTTAGATAAACAATATGCAAATAAGTTACCAAAAATTATGGAATACCAAAACAAACGCTTATTTAGAGAATGCTAAACATAATTTAAATATAATTTGCTTAATATTGAGTTGTTTTAGTCTAATAGCACATCAAAGTCCTAATTATTTTTAACCGATATTTAATAATTTGGTATTTTTAAAGCTTTTCAAAATTTAAAAACCTAATTAATACATATTATAATTATAATTTTCAAAAATGTGAAATTTCAATAACTACATACCAATGTGGCATCTATGGTCGTCAAATAAAAGACATGAGTTTAATCCCATGTACACTACACTAAAAAAGAAACAAAATGATATTTTTGCATGATGATAAAAGAGTAATAATCATAGTTAAATATTTCAAATCCTATTATACCTGTGTGTACAGTGTGTATATTTACGTGACAATGAATTAATAAAAAGTCATACGATTTCATTTTAGTTTTATTATATAAATATAAGTTAGAATTATCCAATCGAATCTCTTACCTTTAATTTTTCAAAATACATTAAATGAGGAAGCCCCACATAAAGATTCTTTAAATTTATTTATTGACAAGTTAAAGAAAAGAAAAACCCTAAGCCCCTAACCCTCCTTTTGCTATGATATAGACTGTATTTTTTTTTCTTCCTATCTTAGTCATAGACTATTAGGTTATTGTAACGACTAATAACTCATTAAATTTAAAATTTGAGCAATCGGCTCATTAATCTATTGAGTCAATTATATATGCTGATTATGTCGTCCTCTTAGTGTTAAAAAATTTCAAATTACTCTCCCCAAACACACGGTTATTATCTTAAAATGCAAGTCATAGTCTCATGATTTAAGAAAAAGAAAAAAAAAAAGAAAAAAAAAAACAAAGGGAAAAAAAATTCACTTGCGTATTTCCTCAGACACTCAACGTGAACAGACAACAAAAATCATTGTCTCTAATTTTCCACATTGTTTCATTTTTATTCTTTTATTTATTTATTTTTTCTACGATCTCGAACCATGGGCTCGTGGAAATTAAGAGACAAAATTGAGAAAGTAATGGAGTTCACATTGGAAGCTAATAGTTTAGAAGATTGATGCCTCAAATTTCAAATAAACACTATGATTTTATGTAGAAATTGCAATGTCACTTTCCTATAGGACCTATGCCCATGTGTATGCCAGCATGCGAGTTAAGTGCATACATCACATAAGACAGCACTTCAAACAAATCATTTTGTATCATTTTACATAAAATACTGTAAAATTTTATGAAGAGTACATTAAGTTCTTTGTACTGTCTATAATTCATTAATCAATATTACTTAAGTGTTTGAATTTAATTAAAAAACTTAATATACAGTACTTAAATAACTATTATAGTAAGCTACCTAAAAACATGGATTATCAATTACAAAATAAACAAAAGACTTAGATCCCGAAAATTGAGTTTAATTGAAAAAATTAAATTGCTAAGAGTATTGTAGCTCAATTAGTTGGTACTTCTTACTATTTTTAATGTAAACATATATCAGGGGATTAAATCCCTTCACTCTAACTATATATATTGAAAACATTAAAATGAGCTAGATGTAAGACTTGGGAGGATTGATTTAAACTCAAGCACAACTAAGGCGTCAATGCAAAACTAAATTAAATAACCTAACAAACGCTGTGAGCCTTGTAACTCAATGTACACTTCAAGGTTCAAATTTTTCTATGCCGGTCAGATAAGTGTTTGAAACTCTAAAGTTTATTCTCATAAACAAGAAGCACTATATGAATATGCTATAATATTAAGGATAAAGTCACAATCAATCCGTATTGCTTAAAAAATTGTTACTTTTGCAAATTAATTAATTAAGTAGAGGAGGAATATTACGTTTGCATAACGGAACAGAAGAGAAGAAAACACATTGGGATGAATAAAATATGGGTGGTTGAAGAAGTAGTATCAAATTTCAACAATAACCAATTCTTTGATTTGCGTTAGGTTTTGAACTTTGAACAACCAAGATTCGGGACCAGAAAGAAAATGATAGTTTTATCAAAAAAAAATTTACTTAAAATTTGATATATATATATATATATATATATATATTTGTTTAGTTTTCTTAAAAATGAAGCTAGAAATTGTAAAGTTGTATTATATAGTTTTAATGTTTTGTTTTTTGGGCTCTCTTGTTATAAAGATTAGTTTATAATATATCACTTTCGCACCAAACATTAGAGAAAAGAGATTTGACCCGTGAACACCCTCTTTCTTTTTCCTTTTCTTTTATGACTCTTTGGCGGCACAATATTGATACCCGTGACCCATCACCTATACTCAATACCCTTGTCCGCCAATGACACATTCACCCAATCACACATTGCTTCTTCTTAGAAATATTGTTTTATATAAACACCAATTTTTCAATCTAATGCTGTGTTAATTTTTTTATTCCAATGTATGGGGATTCCAATTTTAAGTTGTTCTAGTAAATAAGATCGGACATATTCACTAATGGTCCATCTGGATTGAGGAGAGCAAATAGAAAATCTGACTAACTCTACTTTACTTTCCTTTGCTCTCTCTTCTGTCTCCCTCAATCCAAACAAGCTATAAACTAATATTATTGGATTCTTAAATCCTAATGCTACATTTGTGCTCGAGAAAACACACCATGTATTAAACTAAAAGATGGACCTACAAATATACATATATCCATTTTGGGCTGCAGTGTGTACTTGAAGAACTTTGAACAAAGCGTAAGAATTGAGATTCGCTTAACTAGACTTCTGTTTTCTTAAGACTGTTTTTATGTATATTTTTAAAGTAAATTGGTACAACAAGTGGGGAGGGAGAATTTGAATAATGGTACTTCTTATAAATGAGATAAGTTATTGTCATTAAGTTATAAAACTCTTGACTTCTTAAAATAGGTTGAATGTGATTCAATTAATATTTTGATATCTCAATAATATGTTGTGGTGATATTCAATGGTGAACCCTGATACTTATTGCTACTTTTGAGCTCATGCCCCAATATGATGTGAGGTAGAAAATATAGAGTTTTAAGCCTAGATCATGATGAGTAAACATTTACTATAAATTCTAAGTTTAAGACTAATTAAGTTTTTGTTAACACCTAATGTTATATTAGAAATTTAGAACCTTAAATCCTAACTCCAAGAGGTTGGCTTAGTGGTTCCTAAAGTCTCATAATATTTATGAAATCTTGAGTTCAAAACCTCTTGCCTTCATCTTGAGGTCACTCTCATGAGATTCTTCCTTGTAATAATCTAGTGCGTATAAGACGGGAGAACTGCATACATTGACACCCTCATTTGTAAAAAAAAAAAAAAAAAAAAAAAAAAAAAAAAAAAAAACCCTAAATCCTATTTTTTTCTAAACAGATGAAAGACTTGCCTGTACTATGGGTTGTAAATAATGTTCAGTTTTGCTCGTGATGTTTAAAAGTACACACTCAAAACCTAACATTTTACTTTTATTGTTTGTCTGTATTCATTAAATTCTTACACATATTGCTGTATTGTAAGAACTAAGAAGTCCTTTTTGTGATCAATGTTAGCGTGTCCATATTTCGGGCTCTTGTTCTTTCTTCATGTCAAACTTGAGGGATCAAAAACTTGATTGATTGATTTCTAAAATTGTTTCTATAGGTAATTTGCTTTATACTTTTACTTTTTTTTTTTTTTTTTTTCATTTATACCCGATCTAAATTTGGTTCACACCCATATAATCTGATAAGGTGGACCCAGAATTAGAGAAAGAGGAGGACATGATTTTAACGCAAAAGTCAACATGACCAAAAGGCTCATAATTTAAACAAGTTGCTTTAATTGGGAGAAAAGAAAGAAAGAAAGAAAGACTGAAGAACAAGGAAGCCACAAATCATTGAGTTTATCCAATTTCTAGAACAACATCTAATATACAAAATTAATGTTATTAGTTCTTGGATGTGAAAGTGAAACCGAAAGTGTGATTACAACTTTTAAACTTTTATGTCTATTCTCGATTAATTTCCTAACTGACAATTGGTTGATCTAAAAGTGAGAAACATGCAGTAGATGGCAATTGGAGGAATAGAAATACGAAAAAGATTTTTTTTTTTTTTTTCCACATTAGAATCTTTATTTTGTATGCAAGATTTTTGTCCAAGACTTCTATGTACTAGACGGTATACGAGTTTGATACGTGGCAATTTTAGGACACGTGTGGTGTCTATGTTGTGCACTAGACGGAAGTCAAACCGAGTTATTACCGACTTTTACCAAACAAGTCTTTGTGAGTTTCTCATAAATGAGAATCACTTTCAAGAGATTTGTGGTCTAAGAATTCCCTTGCATAGTAACAACAATGCAAATAATGCATATATTGGAGACTTTCGACCGCAACTTTCAGAGTTTTAGTCAAGTTGTCTTGCGTGCTATGTTGTATTTTAGGGGTTTAGCTGATCCCAGTAGGTTTTGGTTTAGTGTTGACTAGAGCTAAGGTAGATTGGGTTGAGTTTAGTTTTCTTCATAACAAAACATAAACACGTGAGTTAAGGATGGAAGAATGCAAATAACTGTCAATCAGGTATAGTTAATACATTGAACTTGATCAATAAAGTTACATCATGAACATAATAATTAAGAATTAGTTTCAAAATTTTGGTTAGTTTCAAGATTTGTCTTATATTATTTTATACAACTCATATATGTATTTTATCAAAGAAAGATTGAATTCCAATCATATTGCCAAGAGGCTTGTAGTTCGCTTGGGTGAATGTTTTAGTATTTTCTTGACACCCACTACTTAAATTCTTATTCTCCCTTGTAATTATCAAATTATAAAATAAAATAAAATCTTAGTCAAAGAATATTATATATATATATATATAAATAAAGTCTTTTATCGTCTAGTTCATATAAGTTATAACTAAGTGAAATTAAAAACCAATCAGATTGAAGTTTAAGGGATAGAATTTTATACATTTTTCACCAACAATGATGGAGGTCGAAGGGCCATTGACTAATTTTGCCAAGATCCTTGGATTATTTACTCTTCTATTTTGCTTACTAGCTGAGTTCCCGTCGATGTGTGGTGCAACTTGTTATTAGTTTCTTCCAATATTTTAATCATTTTTGCAAATAGTTTTGTAGTTAATCTTGTAGTTTGGCATCTCATAGTGTTTTCAATGGAAACATCTATGTTTAAATTCCCCACTCTCAACTATCAATATATGAAAAAAAAATCAATAATATTCCTTATAAAAAATTGTAATCTTTAGTTATTTTATAGGCAAAACAAAAAGATTTAGTAGTGTAATGATATGATCATACTATATATATGTATTTACAAATTGAAAATAGCATGATATAGTGACTAATATAGATAGACATGTTTCGTACCTACTCAAAAATGTAAATATCATTCATTATTTTTTTTACATTCATGATTGTGTGTTACTAAATTTATTTATTTTTCTACTTTTTCTTGGAATTTGTTTCAATTGTTGCAAAAGCAACTAAATTTGAGCAAGAATAAAATATTTCAAATCAATTTTTTCTCACATTAAAAAGAAAAATCAATTGTTTCTCATATAAATTTAGGAAAATGATATTAAAATTTCATTATGCTTAAAATAATTATTATAACAAAATAAACATATTAGTAATTTTTCTAATGAAAGGAGTTAGGAAAATATAACAGTTAAGATTAATTTTGATGAATTTACAAATATTTAATTTTTATGGATTCTGTGTCAATTGTTGTCAAAGAAACTAAACATGAGGAATAATAATAACAATAATAATAATAATAATAATAATTATTATTATTATTATTATTATTATTATTCCAACTAAAAATTATTGTATATATAGAGTTTATAAAAATAATCTTATAAATTCATTTAATAGAAATAATTAATGCACAACTATATATAATTAATATATGCATTTATAGTATTATCTAATTTAATAAACTAATACTTTGATATAAATACAAACTTTGTTGAAGTAAAATCCTAAATAAAGCAAATTTTTAGGAATGTATCATGACACAACCTCATGCTTTCCAACATAAAATCTCTCCTTTTATATATATAATATTGAATATTGATTTGCTTATGTATAACTTTTTAGCATCGTATTTTTTGAAAAATAATTTCTAAGCAAAATATGCTACCTGAAATGAATTTTTTTCAAGATCACAAGAAGTTAAACAATAATGCTAAAATAGTAAAATAATACAATTCTAAGTGTTTGTTTGAGAACAGCTTATTTAACTGAAACTGAAAACTTTTTGCTGAAAGTACTGTAAATAAAACTAAAAAGTAGCTAAAATAGTACAGTGAGACCTATAAATAGTACTAAAAAGTTCAATGAGACTCATAAATAGTAGCAAAAATAAGTTGAATAGTAAAAAAAAACTGGCTTTTTAGGCCAATGCCAAACGCACACTAAAATTTAGAAAGCAAAAATAATATATTAATCTCTTACACTGTTGCTAGATTTTTATTTATTAACTTCCCACAAATAACTCTAAATCTTTGCTAACTTGCAATGAATCAAGTGATTATCTTTAATTTTCTTTTCCATTTTCTGAGCATGCACAGGATGAGTCATGTGTTTGGAGGGGCTTATAACACTATATAATTTTGTAGTTTGATTGACCCACTATAAACATTGAATAAAAGAGCAAATCAAATAGGTATTTATAGTTCAAACTATATATAATCATGCACATATTTACTACAACGTAGAAAACATGTTACGATTTAGAATTGTACAATTGTACTGTTTCATTACAATTTGTAATTGCTCTGTGTCTCTCTCTCTCACAGAGTCTCACACATTAAGTAGTGTAGTGGGGTCATCGGAAATTAAAAGCCCTGGGTCACTCTTTACTTTTTTACATGATGGGAAATATAAAAGAAGGAATGGGTGGGTGTCATTCATTATGTTACTTTAGACGAACATGTGATGCATTTAATTATACTTTATACCTAAAACTCTCAAGTGCCCCACGGTCCCCAGCATTTCTTATAGCTTTGCTTACAGTGTCTCATGCTGCGTACGAAGTTTCTCAACATTTAATACCTAATTTATTTTTCTGTTTCATTTATTTTGAGCAATATGGAAGTTTACACTGTATTTCTTTTTTTTTTTTGGTGGGTTCAAATGAGTAAAGAATTCAAATACATAGATGATTTTGGAGCCAAAAACTCAGGGTCGTTTGGTAACGTTATTCTAGTAACGTTAACGTGATTTTTTCTAATGCCAATTACTCATTTCAAAAGCCTAAAGATCATAGAAGAGTGGGCAGACCAATCTGAATCCTCATTTATATCACAGGCATGGGCTAAACAGATCATTCTTGCCTCTTATATACAACAAAATTTAGAAACACTTTTTTTGGTCAGAAAAAAAGTGACTTTTGTATTGAAAGGAACAGTACCACCCAAATGGCCCAACAAAAATGCAGCTTTTTAGGCCCAAGAATATTTGATTCGCATGCATGTAATTTCAACCGACAAAATTATGGGTAAGATTTAAGTATAGTACTAAGGTGCTATTTCTTAGGTTTCTCTCTTAAAATTCTATCACGTGGCTTTTTTTTTTTTTTTTCTCTCTCTCTCTCTTAGGATGGAAGTGTATTTTTTAATTAAGTAACCACGTGACAGAATTTTAAGAGGAAAACCTAAAGAACAACACCTAAGGTACTGTACATAAATTTTGTCCTAAAATTAAATTACAAAGTGCAGCAGAAAAAACATTGCTTCCAAGTGTGTTGAAACTTACCACCACACATTTTTGGTGCGATGGTCACTTTATAAGTATTAAGTGCTTGTGAGGTGTGGGGTGTGAGAGGCAAGGGCCAGAGTTCAAGTCTCTAGGAGGGAGTTTCACACACATATACACATAGATTAAGCTAGAATAAAATTTCTATCTTGTAAAAAAATAAAATAAAATAAGTGTGTTGAAACTTCAAACCTAGGGGTGTCAATTCGGGTTCGCGTGTCGGGTTCGTGTCGTGTCGAGGTAGGGGTATTCGACTAAATGGCTCAACCCTAACCCGACCCATTTAATAATCGTGTCAGGATCCTTCAACCCTAACCCGACCTGTTAATAAGGCGGGTTGACCTGACCCAACCCATTTGACACGCTTAATAAACGAGTCTTGTTGGGTTGACACGAATGTAACACAACCTATTTCAACCTGCATAATATTAAATATAACATCCATCTAGAAATAATTTTTTTTATATCCCAAAAAGTAGTGCATACACTTCAAGTCTTCAACCCACATTCAAAATAATATAGTTCAACAAAAAATATAACATTCATCTAGAAATAAGTTCTTTACACTCCAAAAAAAGTGCAACACTTCAACCCAAATTCAAAATAACATAATTTAACAAAAATAAAATAACATAGTTCAACAAAAATATAATATCCTTGGAACTTGCCAAATGCTAAGTATCAATATTGAAAGAATTTAAGCAAACAGTAAACTAATCCTGACTATGACCACGATTATCATCCATAGATTCTTTGTTGATGTCCAAATTCATAACATCTTCCACAAGCTCATCCAATTTCATTTGTGCAAGTTCTATGCCAAAAAAATAAAAATAAATAAGTACTAGTAGTTACAAAATATGATCATGCCTCAACAGTTTTACAAGAACTAAATAATAATAATGTAAGAGTAATAATAACTAATGAAAGAAATAAAATTACCTTTCTCTCCATACAGCCAATCTCTAGTGCAAACCAATGCCTCAACAGTGTCCGGCCTCAATGAACTCCTAAATTGATCAATCACTCTCCCACCAACACTAAAAGTAGACTCTAAGGCAACAGTAGAAATAGGAACACTCAAAACATCACGAGCCATGGAAGCTAACTTAGGAAATCGGAATTGATTTGCTTTCCAAAATGAGAGAATATCTAAGTTTGCACTCCTATCCAATCTTGGTTCATCCAAATAGAGTTCTAATTGACTTTTTTGTGAATGGGCAGACTCTTCATCAATTTCAAATGAATCAAATTCCTAAATAAACAACAATGTCAATAAATATCACTCCTACAAAATAACAAATAACTTATTAAATTAAAATAAAAAATAGCAATATAAAATAACATATTAAATTAAAATAATTTTTTACCTGCATAACTGCTCTAGTCTCTTTGCTAAAAGATTGAATTGGACTCACATGAACAACCTTTCCACCACGTTTTCCAGTAGCTGCTGATGTTGTAGGAGCATTACTTGCATATTCCAAGGAAAGAGAAAATAATTTCTCACGCACATTCAAATATGCAGGGGAACCACTATATCCATAAAGCTTCTTATAGCAAAAATCCACAAACTGAAGCTTATAACGAGGGTCCAAAGAAACTGCTATAGCTAGTAGTACATTGAAGTCCAACCAATACTTCTCAAACTTGGCAAGAATTTGGACTGCCATTCTTCTCATGAACTCATCTTCATTCTCCATTTGTTGCCTCAATGTTAAATAAATCATGAACACTGATGGAAAGTACAAATTGGCTGCAATATTTGGTTCCAGAAAATGCACAAGTAGCATCATAAAAAACAGCCAAGAATTTGTCAATCTTTTCTACCTTACTCCACTCATCAACAGTGGGACAATTCTTATAATTAGAGTCAGTCAATTCTAAGTGACAAAAAGCACACCTGTAGTAAAGAGCATTCTCAATCATAAGAAAGGTAGAATTCCACCTAGTGGGAACATCTTGTCTTAAGCCTCTTACCATCTAAAGACATTTGATTCACCGACTCTAAAATTTTTTGCTTCCTCACTTGTGAACCTTTCACATATTTAACACTTTCTCGAATTTTTTGGATAGCAATATCAATCTCGTTTAAGCCATCTTGTACTATTAAATTAAGAATATGAGCACAACAACGAAGATGAAAAATTCACCATTACAAACAAGTGCTTTCCTAATACTCAACTGAGTTCTCAAGATTTCAACAGAAACATCATTAGAGGAGGCATTATCTAATGTCACAGAGAATACCTTGTTCTCAATTTCCCACTCACAAAGCAAATTATACATTTTCTCAGACAAAGAAAGTCCATTGTGTGGTGGAGGCATAAAGCAAAAATTCAACACCCTTCTTTGTAGAACCCAGTTTCTATCAATGAAATGTGCAGTAATGCACATATATCCATCAGTGATTACAGAAGTCCACAAATCAGATGTTAAACTAATTCTACTTGGAGCATCTTTTAACATGAATTTAATCTTTTCTTTCTCCCTTCCATGCATCTTAATCAAATCAGCCCAAGCAGTATTTCTAGTAATAATGGTAGCTTCAGGGCATAAATAAGCAAATATAGCTCTTATGGCAGTATACTCAACAAAACGAAATGGTAAGTCATGCATAACAATAGCAGCAACTAGCAATTCCCTAAATTTATCAGGTTCAAATTTAGATACAGCCCCACCATTTTTACTTAAAAGCAATTGACCCACATCTCGTGTATCTCTTCTCACACAATTTTCCAAATGACGCTTTAAGTTTCCAGTTCCGTAATTACCTGGAACCAAGTAAAGTCCACATCTCTTACATTTGCATCTTGGCTTCTTGTCTGGTCCAGGAGAAACCATTTCAAAGTGTGACCAAACTAGTGAAGTTTTCCTACGCCTTTTCTTTTTTTGACCCTCCATTAGAACTGTTACATCTTCCAAGTCATCAACTTCTTCCTCAGTTATAATCTCCACATCATTTGTGTTTTCCACGTTATTGCTATTTTTGGTTTCCTCTATCTATACCTACACAGTTCACAAAATGAAAATAAACAACACATTACAATACAAATATAAACACTGTTCTTGACGTTTTATTATTATTTTCCGTCACAAACACTTTTTAATTCTATAATCCGCAACATATGAAACACATTTCAAAAAGTAATATATGGATCCAAGGGAATTAACACGTTTATAAGATGGCCAACAAGCATAATGTTAAGTTGTCTTATTATCATTCAAAGAAACTAAAACAAGTGGGCCATATCATGCAATCAAGAAAAACACAAGGCACATGGGTTCAAAGTTTATTGTACAAAAGCTGAAAAGCATTATGCAGAAAAAAATAAACACATTAGAGAGAGAGAGAGAGAGAGAGAGATAACCGGCTTGAGAGTTTACACTTGAGTTTGAGAATTGGCTTGAGAAGAATAGTACGGCTGAAATTAAAAAAAAAAAAAGATATTTATAAGAAAGTTTAGAGGTTTAGGGTTTGTAGGGTTTAGAGATTTAGGGTTTATAAAGTTTCAATTTTCAATTACATCCCTTGTAAATTTTTGTAATTACTCACTTTTTTTTTTTTTAAATTTAAAATATATGTTGGATATAAAAGGTATTTGACAAATCTAAAATAAAATAAATATTTATTTGTTATTCGAGTTAAACGGGTTGTGTTAAGTGGGTCATTTCGGGTTTGACACAAATAAATTGGCGTGTCAAACGTGTCTATTGCGGGTTACGCGGGTTGACCCGTTTATGACACGTTTCTTATCGTGTCGCTTTCGGGTCGACCTATTTATGACCCAAACCCATTAAGGCCCAACCCTAACCCAGAAAAACCCGTGTTGGGTTCGTGTCGTGTTCGCGGGTTGGGTCGAACATTGACACCCCTATTCAAACCCAGGTATTTCCCAAATGACATTTAAAAAGAATAAAAAAAACTGCCAAGACTCCCACACATGCTTCTTATGCCATTTAAATTTTAAAAGAAGAAGAAGAAGAAGCAGCAGCATAGATCATTGTAAAATTTCCTATTTTTTAGGAGAATTAGCTCTTAAAATTACATGGCATTACAAGTAATTCGGTCTTTTCATGTGGTGCCACGTATGTAGAGGTCATGTGAGTCACACGTGACATGCTTTTTCATTCAAGTTAACAGCCCAACTAACGGTAGAGTGCAAAGTGATACACAAATCAACTTTGAGTCTTAACTGAATCCAGAACAATGGAAGATTTTGGAGAAATTTCACTACTTTCATTTGCTTCCTAATCATGCCCAAAATTGTTTCCAGTATCAAAAATTGGATATCAATAAAAGGTTGTTGACAGAATTTACCATCATTAGCATGAATGGTTGAGAATGATGGCTAGAAAACATTGGTACCAAACAACACTCAACTATTTTACACATGCCTGCCGATCAACAATTATAATTAGAGAAATAAAAAAATCATTGCACAGTTACGGCATCTGAACCCTGCTTTTCATTTTCTTAGTTCTTTTCTTGAAAGTTAGAGGAGTCAACAAACGCTTGAAAGGAAATAAAGCTGCTCGGTGAGATATTCTCCGTTTTGGCCTTGATTTCCCTGCATTCAGTAAGAGTTCATCAGTAAATTATTGGTATGGCTAGATTTACAAACCCCCAAAAAAAGTACTTAAAGAGAGCTAGATTGCACATTTTATACAAGCATCAAGAAACCCCAATAATGAGACTCAGTCAAACAACCAAGGACCATGACAACCTACAAAATTTTTGATAATTCAATTTGTTACAACTTACAACAAGTGGGGGAAGTGGGGATTCGAATCCTGATTCTCCTTACAAAGGAGACCAGGCAATGTAACTAAGCTTATAAGGCTCTTGGCAATGACATCCTATGAGCAAAAAAATAAATTAAAAGACATGAAAAACCTAAAGAAACGAGACCAGTACAGCTTACAATACAATCACAATTTCATGCCAAATTGTAGCTGTGCACACAGGTCTCATTCTTTAAAAATGGATCTACTACCTGTGACTTAAAAAGCCTAATACAAGCTTCAAAGTTGGTAGAATTAAAATTTAAATTATAAGGTAGTCTGAAATAAATCTAAGAACAGCAATGACAGCCCATGACAGTCTTCAGTAAAATTCTTTCAAAATGTTACGCCAAAAATTCACAGCTGTCACAATATACAAGAAAGTTTTACAAACTAGTTCACAATATCATCACTGTCCATGGCTATGCTAGCAGATAAATAACCTAAGAATAGATGCTTCTAGAGTTTTGTTTAAAAGAAAAAGAACGAAAGAAAATAGTTCAGAACGGATTAAATTTAAGAATGGCATGGTTTAAATATGTTTGCTATTCATAAAATTATCATAATGCAAAACTAAGCATAAATATGGGCAGTATGTGGTCAATACTAAACACTAATTATAAGTGTTACCTGATATAGATTGACTGCTGGTTGGATCATGAACACAGGTATCCGCTTCTCCATGCCTTTGCTCTTCCATTGTGACCTCTGTTGACTCATGATTTGCAACTGAGGAATCATCTACAATTGTCATCTCAATTTGAGACTCTGGAATTGGAATGGAATCAGCAAGAATAGCCACCTCATTCCCTGGCTCCCTAAATTGTTCTCCCTCCAAAAAATGCTCTGGCAAAGGCAGATCATTTAAGGCCAAACATGTATTTTCTTGATTTGTCGTATCTACCTCCATTGAAATACCTAATACTTCATCCAAACTTTTTGTACTCTTAGGCTCTTCATTTGTAGTAGCAGGAAGACCAACATCCTCGGACAGTGTCAAAATTTCTCGTTTAGCATCAACATCACACGGAACATCTAACTCCAAGTCATGAGTCAATGCATGAAATATTACATTTTCATTTGGTAGAGCAATCTGTGATTCACAACTAGAGAAACATTTTTGTAATTTCAAATCATGCTTTTCTGCTACATCCAAGGGAAGATTAACATTTGACCCATTTGTATTATCCTTTTCTACTTTGTTGGTGGTTGTAGGGGTTTTAATTTCCTCAGAGTTTGTCAAAGCTTTTGCAGTATCACCTGGTGGGTATAAGTTTTGAGAATTTTCACAGCCAGAGGCTTGATGTATTAGAGTATCATACGCTAAATTTTGATCTGATTTTGGAAGATCAAGACTGCCAAGCTGTTCTGTGGCAGGTACCTCAACTATTTCAGGAGCAGACAAAGAGATTGTTCCATTATCTGGAGGTTGGGGCACAGCCTCAGTTTGAGATATCAAAGGCTTCACTTGAAAACCATGTGATGGCATGCTGTCAATAACTGAAGCAAAATCAATGGCTTTAATGGTTTTTGATACATTACTGGAGGCAGAAAAAGACTTCACCATGTCCTCTAATAGCAAATCACCTTCACCACTAGAGATGGGATCCCATTTAAACCAATCGCTAGCCAAAGTTTTGTTGAAATCTAATTGTGCACCTGAAGGTATTGCTTCAACTCTGATTGCATCCTTGAAAAATTGTTTTTTCCTTAAAGCATTGGCTATAAGAGTCCTGCAAACATTGGTGAAAAGATTTTCTGACATTTATAAACATCATCTAAGTGTCACTGAATGCTGTGAGATTTCAAAAAGTGTTTATACCTACAATTTTTGGAAATAGCTGCTTTAGCTCGTTCCATAGAGAGCCCAAGCAATGATGACAAATTTGCAACATCATACGGCCCTCTAAGTTCATTTACAGAAGGGGCAGCACTTGAGAAAATGAGA
This sequence comes from Notholithocarpus densiflorus, assembly GCA_030021035.2. Taxonomy (NCBI): domain Eukaryota; kingdom Viridiplantae; phylum Streptophyta; class Magnoliopsida; order Fagales; family Fagaceae; genus Notholithocarpus; species Notholithocarpus densiflorus. The sequence continues at coordinate 176,984 of JARYZH020000405.1, forward strand.
TTTTTTCCTCGAGTCCAATCCACCAGCAACTGAAAATATGACCAGTAGTCCAACTTAATTAATTGGCAGATCCATCAATAACTTAGATACAACAATAAATCAACACATAATGTTTATAAAAGAAAAAAAAGGTACATTTAGATCTTAGAAACTCATCCACAGGCCTTGGAACCTATAAAATCATGAAGAATTTTCCAACATGATTAATTTACAAGGTATTGACTTTGGAAGCTATTGCATCATTTGCTACAAAACATAAAAGTCTATCAAAATACCAGACATGTCTTAACTGCATATAACAGGAAAGACAAAGCCTCAAGCTACTAGATCTGTCCTGTGGTTCAAAATCCTACCCTCTCTGCTTGCTATATCTAGGCACAAAAATATATAAAACACTCTTCTCCCTTTAATTGCAAGCTGCTTTATAATGCCTTGTGGGCATGGAGGAGTATTCTGTCATGTAGGAACTAGATGCGATATAACAAATTAGATATGGGAAACCTATTCCAAATAACCATTATTGGCCAAACTTTAAGCAACAAGCTATTAGATCTGGCCCAATCAATATTTCAAGAGCAAGCAATCTGATAGACCAATATTTGGCCAGGTGTAATTCAGCTTTGATCAGGAGGCTTTATGCACCTCAGGTCAGGCGGTGGCTAAAAAGATTCTTAGTTTATCCATTTCTAAGATTGGAAATCCTGATAGATTAATTTGGGCCACACTCCAAGTCAGGATCTTTTGAAGTGAAGAAAGCATATTGGCAATGTCATAACAGCTGCAATTCATATGCTGCTACAAACCAGCTTATGAATGGAGAGAGTAACCGTATTTGGCACTTGCTCTGGAAACTCAAACTTCCCTTCAAATTAATTATTTTCATTAGGAAACTCTAAGTCTTAATTAATAGACTTCCAGTTACGTGAATTGGCAAAGAGGCATATAGTTATATCCATATGCTTGAAAGATGAAGAGTTCATTAATCATCTTTTCCTTGGCTGTGAAGTGGCCAGGGCAGCATGGTTTGGCTCAGATTTCACTCTGCCTACCGAGTTCCTTGAACCTCCTTTGATCTGCTCTTGGATCACCAGCTAATTGGAGAAAATTTCTAGGGTCAAATAAGACATTATCCAAATCACGAACACTTTTGTAGCCACCCTTTGCGCACTCTGGACTCATAGAAATGAAGTTATATTTGAGGACCTTCAGCCTAATGCTATTACTGTTCTAAATCTAAGCAAGAATTGTATGTTTCTTTGCAAATAAATATTTCTTTGCGCTTTGCAAATCATACTCTTCATCATATAACATATCATGCCTAGCTGTGAATTTGTCTATATCTGTTCAACCATAACGTTTTTCTTCAAAACTACTGTACACCCACATATCAATAACTCAAATTTTATTGTAAAACGCACACACATGCATCATCATCATCCAAGAATAACACACACTATGGCACCTAATCAGAAACATGCCAAACTAGTTCAATAACAAATATTAAAAAACTTCTCTTTTTGAGACAGATGCTCTTACTTTAACATTTTTGTGTAAAATAAATATGAAAGCTAACATAAAATTTTTTGAAATACAAAACTCTTATTATTGAAAGAGATGAAAACAAGGTCTACTTGCAAAGAGTGAAGAAAGCAATTAGGATTTCTATGTTCCCAAATTGGAAAATGAGTGCCATAACAATGTGAGGGGCCACCAAGTTTTCCTCAAAGGCAATCAAATATGAAACACAAAAGTTAGGAAGAACACATGGGGTGGTCCTTTGCAGAAATCAAGTATTGTCATAAGAAGGAGATATACAAAATGAATTCCCATGTACTATGGTAACTCTCTCTCTCTCTCCAATGATGAGAAACTTATTATGCATCAAATAACAATGAGATATACGAAAGGCCAAACTACACCATTGTCCCTAAACTTCAACTTATGAGTGATTTTAGTTCTTGAAGTTTACAGTGACCATTTCTAGTCCTAACAAACTTTAAGTGATTGCTTCAAGTCCCTAACATACTTAAAGTGATTGCTTTTAGTCCCTACAAAACTTAAAGTAATCGCTTTTAGCCCTTACAAACTTAAAGTAACTGATTTTAGTCCCTACAAAACTTAAAGTAATCGCTTTTAGTCCTTACAAAACTTAAAGTAATCGATTCTAGTCCCAATAAAATTAAACTGATCAATCTTAGTCTCTAATAAGCTTAAAGTGATCACTTTTAGCCCCTACATAGTGATGACATGTGAGTTTTTAGTTTGGTATCGGCACTGAAGGTTAAAGCTTTGAACTTCAGAGACGAAACTCAGTCATGCACTAAACATTAGGAACCAACCCCACATTTAAGCCCAAACAAAATGCCCCACCAAATTATCAACAGAGAAATTTAGCAATTCTCACCTTAGCATTGGATATCATTTGCCTCCTTGTTTGTACATCCACGATAAGATCCGAATACGTGATCTCAAAATAAACTCCACGCTGGAAATCCAAAAAAGCCCACAAAAATTTCTTATTAACAAAACCAATAAACAGAGAAAACGAAAATTCAAATCATTGAAGAACAAACAAACAAACCTCAATGGCAGCTTTAACCTTAGCCTGCTTCAATCGAAAAGGCAATCTCTCCGAAAAATCAATCGCAATTATATCTACCTAAAAAAAACAACACAAACATGAAAACCAAACCTCAAAACAAAACACAAATCAAAATTTTAGGAAACCACGAACTCACTCACCTCGGATTTATCACAAGCATCATCGAACACGGTCTGGTCCAAGGGCTTGACAGCGACCAAGTCGTAGGTTTTCAAAACAGGGTTACCGGAGTTGAGAGCTAAGCTCTGGGAGTGGTTTTCGGCGACAACAGTGAGACGCGTGTACTGGCGGAAAGGGGTGGCGCGTGGGACGCCGAGGAGGTCGCGGTGGAGGTTGACGGAGAGAGAGAGAGAAGGTACGAGGTTGAGGAGAGAGGAGAGAGTGAGGGGAGAGATGGAGCAACGGTCGTGATCGGACATTACGCCCTTGATCGTACGGTTGTAAGCGATCCCAGTGTAGCCCAGCTCCATGGCTTTGACTGCGAGCTTTGTGCGCGTGGTTTTGTGGGATTGTGAAGAATCGAGGTACGGTATGTTCAGGTCGAAGAAACCCATGGTTACAGAACTGAGACTCTCAGAGACACAGTCACAGACAGAGAGGGTTTAGGGCTTTACGAATAAATTGAGGTTTGTATATGTTACTAGGGTGGGTTGCACGTGCAAGGCACGTGCTACCTTTAGTGAGAAAATTAATATCATTTTTTTTTTGGGAAGAAGAATGAAATCATGTACTTAAATTTAAAATACCTATTTGAATATCTATTTACCATGATAATTTCTTAGAACTTATTTATTAAATGTAATATCTACTTACCAAAAATGCTACAAAGAATGATAATGAATGTCATAATCTTTCCACAATATTTAAATTTTCGCAATGAATGATGATATATGCTACAATTTTTTTGAAGATTTTCATCAAATTAAATACTTGTAACCATCTACAATGAATATTTTATTATTCATACTTAATTCTTTTTCATCTTATTTTATGAGTCTAACTACGATATTTAGCTTACTTATTTTTAATGAACGCCTTTTAAGTAGGAAAAGAAATTAAAAAAAGAACAAAATAACAAAAAACATCTGTCATCAAAGTTTCTATTAGATAAAATTATAAGTCTAGAAGATTTAAACCTAATAAATTAGTGTTTTCTAGGTAACAAATAGAACACCATGTATCATCATTCTAACTTTCCAAGCATGACTACTAGTCTACCACATAATATTCAAAATACATGAAGAAATTTTTTGAGACATTAAAATTTAGTAGAAGTATTTTAGATATTGCGCAATGAAATATTTTAGGAATTATAAGATTTTGTTAGAGTTTAACTAAGAAAGTAACAATAGGAGTATATGCTCATTTACGAAATATAAAGGAGGAAATTATTTAACTTTAGTTTAGGGGGGAATGAAACTACTCCAAACATAACGGAGGAAAATGCTACTTTGTCAATTTGTGTGTGTGTGTGTGCGCGTGTGTAAAACAATGTGTGTGTGTGTGTGTTTTTTTTGTTTTTTTTTGTTTTTTTTTTATTTTAACTTTAAACAATGTGTTAAAAAAAAAAAATCAACCTAAAAAAACTATGCATAAAACAATGAATTTTGGTTCAACAAATTGACTAAACCAAAAAAGAAGTCTAAGAATACAACAAAATGTCACAATATTTTTACAATACCTTTATTTCTAGCTATGGTTGGTTCTGGTCTGATATTTTATTATTTTATTTTAGAGTACTACTACATCAACAACATTTTCATAATAAATCTTAGGTAGTAAATTGTTACTGATTTTAAATTGGGATAACCACTTTTAACTGTGTATTTAAAAACAAAAAGCAAATAAAAAGCCAATTGAAAATTGTGCCTAAAACAATGAATTTTGACTCACCAAATTTGACTAAAAAAAAAAAGAAGCCTAGGAACACAACAAAATGTCACACAAAAAAGAATCCTAAGAACACAAAAAAATGTCACAACATTTTCGCAATATTTTTTATTTCCAGCTGTGGTAGGTCTCAGTTTGATATTATTATTTTATTTTTTATGTTTACAGCATTTTCACAGCAAATCTTCAATGAGAAATTATTACTGGTTTTAAAATTATGCATTAAAAAACAAAAACAAAAAGACAACACAAGAAAATTGTGTGTGAAACCGTGAATTTTGGCTCACCCAATTTGACTATACTAAAAAAGATGTCTAAGAATACAACAAAATATCACAATACCTTCCTTCATTTTTAGGATCCGAATAGATATATATATTTTTTATTTGAGAGAAATGCTACATCCATAATATTTTTAGAACAAATTCTAAATGATAAGTTGTTATTAGTTTTAAACTAAGCTCATTACTAATATCACTTTTTTATCCATCAAAAATACCTTGTCACATAAAATTTGTTGTGAAATTATTGTAAAAATGTTGTGGACATAGCATTACTTCTTAAACTTTAAAATCAAGCAATTTTCCCCTTAATATTTTGGAAAATAGCAAATATGTTATATTGTTATTCTTTCAGTTTAACCCTAATGAAAGCTTATGATTCTTAAAATATTTATTGTGTAATGTCTAAAATACTCCCACTAAATTTTAACATCTCAAAAATTTTCTTCACGTATTTTGAGTTTAGATGGTAGTAATTCTCAATTTCTTATTTTATTATTTTATTTTGACCTTTAAAAAATTGACACTTCAATAATTGTGAAAATATTGTAAGAATGTGTTGTGTTAGTGTAACTGTGTATGCACATATAAATATTTAAAAAAAAAGAGTCAAAAGACAAAAAGAGCACAAGCGAAACCAGCGTACTATGGAAAAAAGAAAAAGAAAAAAAAAGAGGCCAATGAACAGTGCAGATTGTCAAATAATTGTGAAAATATTTTAAGAATTTGTTAAGTCGGTATAACTGTATATGCACGTATAAAAAACAAATATTTAAAGGAAAGACAAATAAGCACAAAAAAAACCAGCAAAGAAAAAAAAAAAAAAAAGTCCAATGAACAGTGCAGGTTGAACAAACCAAATGCACTATACAATATTACTGTTACGCACTCGCGCTTTTTATATATAGACATAGTTACCCTTGTTATGTTGGGTTTAAACGACCTCGTTTCATGTTACTATTAATTTTTTTTTGTAAGTAAATAAATCATGAAATATTAATACCAATTTTCAAATAAAGGGTACCAATAATGTGGCCGGTTTTAATTGTCGACCTCTCTATTATGGTTATCAAACTCGGACCAGATTGATAAAAAAACTATAAAAGGGAGAAGTTCAAGGTTTTTGAGGTTGGATTGGAGTCAAACTGAGCAACTTATATTGCTAAATGCTAAATAGAATTGACCGTCCTCTCCATCCTCTAGATTTAATTAGCAATTAAATGATGTAGGACAAAATCTACTATTTAATTTTTGTAATTTATTAATTTTAGTATTTTTATGTAATTTTCGTTATTTTAGGTTTAGGATTATTATTTCTTTGTTTTTAATGTTGTTTAGTCAAATAAGGGTTTTGAAGGTTTTCCTAACCGCTCTAGGTTTTACTTTTACTATTTAAATGCATTGTAGCCTCCAATGGCAATAGAGATTATTATTAATAAAGATTAAAGATTTTTTTTTAAATTTCTTTCTCTAGTGGATTCCAGAAAAATATCACCTTGTGAATTCAATGAACCTTTTGTGGATTCTAGGTTTACTACTAAAAACTAACAATTTAGTTTTTATTCCATCAAATAGAGCATCATGTGTGCTTTCTTTTGGTACTAGAAATTCACTAGCTAGACTAACCATCGTGTGTGCTTTCTTTCATCAATGTGCACTAGAAATTATCATCTTGTTGATTCTAGCTAGCCAATATACACACCTTAGCAAGGTAGATTTTCTAGTGCACATCATAAAGAAATTCCTCCACCCATGGTTAGCCTAGTGATAAAATAGAAAATGATTGCATTTTTAAGCCAAGAGATTGAGGTTTGGATGAGTAGGACTGTGGGGAAGGAGTTTGTGAGGGCCTTCAAGGAGGAGTTGGAGAGGGTGCAGGAGGCTTTGAAGGGTGCTAATTAATGTGCTATGGAGGATTTGGATGAGGTGGATGCTTAACTTGTTTATTTTAATATAAAAAAATTATACATTATTAGAAAAATGTCATATTATTGTTTCATTAGACACATATGCTAGAAAATTAACGGAAGTAGATGGAAAGACTAATATTGTTTATATTTTAAACTTTAAGCACTAAAAACACTCATCAACTTCAAATATCACTAAAAGCACTCAATTTTATTTTTACTTTTTTGGTGAGAAACAGAGCTCTAAAAACACTCAACATGTAATCTTTAGGAATCCAATAATGTATTTCCGCGAATTATAATCTACTTTCTTAAAATAATGACCATATTTTAGTAATCACACATAGCTGATCAAGTAAAAAAATTAAAATATATAATATAGGAAAAACTACTTCATCAATTCCAAAATTTATTGAGCCTTTGTTCCTTAATTACGACAACAGAATACTAAAAGAGTATCTAACAAAACCTACCCTGATTAATAAAGGAGCAATGTTAATATAGTATACTATTATCTAATACCAATCACTATGAACACTCTGCTGATGTTGTCCAATGAAAACCAGCATAATAGAAACAACCACGAAAAACACAAATTTCATGATAGAATCCTTGTCAAGGTATTGGCTTGCCCGATTGACACCACTGGTTGGACACCTCGAGAAGAAGCTATGCAAGCTATCCATATGCCATGCAAGAAATCCCCCAATGAGTAAGATGCCCAAGGCAGCAAGCTTGAATTCAGCTGGAGCATATATAGTGAAGTAATCAAAAACCATGCACCATGGCTTGATCATTGCTAAGATTAGCACCACTCCTATAGCTATAATCACTGGGTATGGCTTTGGATCTTGGGTAAACCATTCTTTGATTGGATAATCGGCCATTGGGGACAGCTACAAATAACCTGAAACAGTGTTAATAGGTTCATTAGGAATATGAAAGATTTATTTACTACAACGTATTATATATTTGTCATCACATAAGTCCACATATTCTCATTCAATGATAATTATTTAATGAATCTGATGTATGTATCTCCTCTCTCACTATGTGACCCTATAATTGTATAGGACCCACATACAATGAGATCGAAAGTGTATATAGCAGATTTGTGATATCTTCTCCTCATTCAAGCCATCTAACCAAGCTATTTGGCAACCATTTATGCTTGTTGAATCCATCATCATTCCAATTAAAGGATACAATATATCAAATCTTAAAATTTCAATGCAGAGTTATTTTTTAAAAATTACACTATTATATATAAGCACTATTCTTTTTTTTTTTTTTAGTACAATCTAGCTAGAACAAATTAAATTGGGCTCCTAAGTTCTAACACATGACACAACCCAAAGCTCCCATAAAGAATATAGAAGCATTGATCATTCTTTGCTACGAAACATCTTCTATTTAATCAAATATCCACACAGAATCATATTCAAACACAATCCATGTAATAATTCCAAAAAATATAATAAATTTAAAAGTGCTTGAAAATAATGAAAATACTCATATGGAACCCTAAACAGGATTTGTGAGCTTGGCCATCTAAGTGGTACCAAAAGCAAAGAAAAAAAAAAGACACACAATAAACACATGCATAAGTAAAAGAAGACAATATATAGGCATGGTTGCCACCAAGTATCTAAGAGTTTCAGTTTAAACTTCGGTACTAGAATAGCCAAATACCTCTTTGATAGTAAAATAGGATCGCTCCAAGTTGTTTAATTGGAAATTCAATGAAATTTTTATTTAAAAAAACAAAACAAACTTAAGATATTTTCAAACCCTAGGACTCTAGGAGGCACGAGCTATGTGTTTTCACGTAAAAACAACATATATATTTACAATCATGCAAACCCTAATAAGAGTTAGGGTTTTTCCCATTTGGTGGGCTGTCCACATGGGCTCCGGATCCTTTGGGTCCGAAAGGGCCGATTCCAACTAATTAAGGTTCTGTTTGTCTTCTTATTTTTTTTCTTTTCTTTTTTTTAATAATTAATTATTACACGACTGGGACTCATGCTAGTAGTTTCTCATATTAGACCTTACGAAGTTCTGCAACTACTTAATTTATATATTTAAAAAAAAGAAGAAGTGAAAATTAGACAACACACTTTATTACCACAAATAATAATAATAATAATACTAATAATAATAATAATAATAAGACAACACAAGCCATGAAGAAAAAAACAAGAAAAAGCAATGGGGTGTGTTTTTTTACTACTTGGTAAGAAAAAATTCACTTAGGAACTTCTCTTGAAATATATGTTCCATGCACCAGAGAGGGAAAATAATAATAATTAAAGCTTTAATATATGTGATAGCAAGTAAGATTTATTGCATGCATGAGCAACGTGAAGGTGAAAAGCAAGTTAAAGGAACTGGTGATATCTTCAAATCAAACAAATTGGTGCATCAGTACAACAATAAAAACATCAATCTCAAATTTAAATCAACCATGGTTAAAACTGGTGCATTGGTGGAAAAAGAATGAAACAAAATTAACAAACAAAAGGAATAATTATAAAGCCAGCCACACATGACCTAATCCAAGAAGAGAAATATATATATGTACCTACTTACTCTTAGCCAATTACCAATTCGTATTTAGGATTCTCTTGCTGACAGCAATAATCTTCAAGAAACACCTACACTCAGGAACACAAGAAGATCAGAACCATAAAATATATATAATAAGGTCTCGACCTACAGTATAGTCTATAATTACTATACCTCAGCAAAAAAAAAAAAAAGACTATTACTATACACATACGTGAGGAACAGTTGTTGAAAAAAATAAGAATACCCCAGCAGCTACGGTATGATATATTGTACTTTGTGCATGCCCTACTTGCATGCAACAATTAGCAAATACAGAGGAAAACCAAGAGGAAAAAAAAGGAAGAAGAAGAAGAAGAAGAAGAAGAAGCAATATATTACCTACGCTATGAGTGACGGCCACCTTATTTGTGAGGAGGTAAATATGTATGCATGTGTGCTATTTATATATATAGGTTTGCATGCCTTTCGGAATAGGAGTTGAAAATTAAAAAACCTAATACATACATGAGAAGGAAAATAGCACCGCCTCATTCAGTGTTCTCAATCTCTCAAGGTGTCAAGTATTAATAATAATAAAAATTGTAATAACAAGTGAAACAAATGGGCATGTCACAAATATTAATCCTGTCTTAGAGTATTTCATTTTATGTTTCATTAATCATGATATGCTATCTATCTATCTAATTTTTATTTTACTTTAAATTTTAATTATTTTATCAGACATATAAAAATATAAATCTATAGCTAATTGTGATGAGTGAAGTACTAAAAAATGAGAGAGTATTTTTATTTGACATGACACTAGGCATATAAAAGAAGGGTAACATCAAGGCTTGTACATTCCAAAAAAGAAAAAAGAAAGAAAGATGTCCTGCACATTAAAACCTATATGGGTATAATGTTAAAGCAGGAACAAAAAAAAAAAAAAATTCTTCACACACACACAAATATATATATATATATATATATGTGTCTGTTTAAGAATAATTTATTTAGTTTTTTACTAAAAACTTTTTACTGAAAGTATGTTAAAGTATATTTGTATCCTGAAAAAATTTAAAAAAGTAAGAAAAAGCAAGAAAATGTGAAGTCTTAAAAAGTTGTACATAAAAACTAAAAAAAGTTAAAAGATAAAAAAAGTTAAAAGCTAATGCCAAATATGTTTGCATAAAGCAAGTTTAGCTTTGTTCCGGTGTTCTTTTTTATACAAGATAGAATTCTACTCTAGCCTAATCTAAGTGTATATGTGTGTGAAGCTCCCTCTTGGAGACTTGAACCCCGGCCCTTGCCTCCCACACTCCACAAGCACTTATACTTATGGAGTGAACATTAGCACATATATTATATTCAAAATTTGTCATGTGATCTGCATTAGTACATTGAATCATTGGATGAAAGTTTCACATAAAGCAAATGAGCGCATTGGATAGTTCATAGGCTAACTCATGATTGATTTTCTTTTCTTCTTTTTAAAATTTTTTTTTTCCATGAGTTGAAAGAGGCTAAACCTGCTTTATGTACACACAAATGTCATCCTTGAAAACAAAAGAATAATGAAAAAATTCCTCAAGAAATCATATACAAATCGCAAAAATTAGGCATCTGCATTTAAATTTGGATATTTGCTCACTTGTTAATTACCACATTCAAACCTTTGAAGAGGAGATTACTCAAGTAAAGGTTGTCTGACTTGTCTCTAAATAAAACAACCCTAGTATTTTAGGAAATTATCTTATGGGATGGCTTTATGAAGTCATCCTCTCACATCATATGGGTTCTACATATCGTGAGAATTGTCTTATAAAGTCACTTCATGAGATACATTCTCTCGGAAGAGGACATTTGTAGTGAGAAATTTTGACCAATCAAAATAGAAATAATATATGATACTCATAAGTGACCAATCGCTTGTATATACATTTTAGTATTTTAATGTAATGTAGCATAGGCAACTCAATTAATTAATTAAAAACCATCATTTGTTACTTCAATTTATAGTATTTTATTTGGCAATTCATATAATGCAACTTGACTCTTGGAGATTAATACACGAAGTCACTTAAATTAAATTATGACACCTTCATGTTGCCAATCTAAACTAGTTGTATGCTATATATTAAACCTCTTTAATTAAGACTTTTATAAATAAAGGCATCCACTAATTTTGCGTTGGAGGTCATTTATCAAAAGTTTTTGAGCTCTGTGAAATCAAACTCAAGAACTTCAAATGTCAAAGCTCTACTGGATTCAAGCCCAAAGAACTTCCACATCCAAATCTTTAAATTAGAATAAAATTAAAATAAGGCTCATTTCAGGAGTGGCGCCACCTTAAGGCCAGAATGGTCCTAGGACCACCCTAACCTAAAATTTTTTTTTAATATATAATAATTTAAAATTTTTTATTTGTCTACCTTTCAAAAAAAATTTGGGAACACCTTCAGTTTTTTTTATGCTAATAAAATTAAATTTTGCTCCATAATTTGTTCTACATTAAGTGAATGAATAATTACTTGGTTGTGTACATTGAAAGAGATGTAGCTTATAGCATTGATAATGAGACTATCATGCATTGATTTCAAAATATGAAAACTCGTAGAAGGCAGTTGTAAACTTTATGTATTTGCGTGTTTTTTTATTGTTGTCGTTGTCAATATATGAATTTCTCTTTTTATTAGATTGTATAATTTATGCTTCTTAAGGAACACCTTGAGAAGAATTCCTGGAGCCGCCATTGGCACATTTATGCAAATTTTCAAAGCCTAATGGTTTCTTCTAACATTAGGTTTGGTGATTCTGAAAACTCCAAGAATTTTAATCATCGAAGCTCAGTTAGATTCAAGCCCTATAGTCCAAAGAAATTCCACCCACAAACTATCGAATATAACGATCATTCAAAAAGTGTGAAGAACGTGAAGAATAAAGGGTCTCTAACAAGCTAGTGCAAAGGTAATTGATCCCAATTTCATTGTAGAGATCGTTCTATTTGTTTTTTAATCAAAGTGAGGAGATTTTGTATTCAAATGATTGGCACAATTTGTGAATCAAAGACTTTTCAAGGAGATTGAATATAAGAAAGATCATTATTTTATAACATTAGACAAATATAAAGAATTGTACCCACTAATTTATTTGCACAAAATTTACATTTGTAAAATTATATTTTATTGTTTTATTTCCAAACTTATATATTATTTTTCATTTACAAGCATCATGTGGGGTGTTTACATCAATAAGCAAAAACTAACGAGTTCCATGCTACCTTACATATTACCAATTTGTAAGTTGACTATCTAGTAATTTTAAATAAACAAATACAAACATTATAAAATGTATTTGAATTACTAAGTATGGATCCCAATTTGCGACCCATGTCCTTCCGATGCCAATTATAGGCAGCAATTTACGGGCTCTAGGCTACGTTTACGTATGTCCTAAATCAATAAACTGTAACACAGGCTATATGAAGGGCTTGTTTGGTTTTATTTTATTTTAAAAAAAATTAATTAATTAATTTATATAAAATTTTTTAAAACCTCACTTTTATTTTACTACAATTGCAATTTTGTTCAATTTATTTTAGAAGTAATTTTTTTAAAAAAAAAAGTTATATCAAACCAAGTTGAAGTATTTGAGCTAAGAGCCTTGTAACTCAACTAGCATCTCTTAATATTTCCAATAGAGATATTCAATGTTCAAATTTTCTTATAACCGATTATCGATGTATCAAAAAGAAAGTTAAAATATTTGAATTTTAGAGTACATATTCTGATATATCCTAATAATTTGAAAAGATAGAGATCTCCTTACATGTTACCAGTTAGCTATAAATTTCAACAACATGAATAATTAAATTTTTTATTCTTATTGTCAATGAGGTCACCATGCTTTAAATGTTTTTGTTTTGAGCCAAAACCAAAAGTCTTGTAATTTAACTGCATCTTTTGGTGTTTTCAATAAATACATCTAAAGTTTAAATATTTCAACGCTTAATTATTGATGTATAAAAAAATAGTTAAAAGTATTAGAATCACATGGTACAAACCCTAATAATTTGAAAAGAGACCTCCCTACATGTTACCATTTAGCTATAAATTTCAACTACATTGATAATTAAATTTTTAATTCTTGCCATAAATGAGGCCACTGCGCTTTAAATATTTCTGTTTTCTAGGTTTTGATATTGATATTTATTATGCCAAGCTCTTTGCCTAGTGATGGTAAATCCATTGACCCTACATTTCTATGTGCCAAAATCGAAGTGTCCATATTTTGTAATGTTGCAATCAATGAATCAAGTACTTGCTTACATTTTAAGGGAACATAGTTTTTCAAATTTTAAATCAATATAGATCAGAATTTATACTGTAAGAGATTTTTTTATTGCTTATACATATAGCCATTGGACATGGTCATAGAGCTGTATTATGCTATTATTAAAGTGCCTCGCATTTTGTCACAACAAGAATAATTTTAGAGAAATGTTAACGAGTATCGTACAGCATTGGTTAACAATCTAATTTAAGAAAGTTTTTATGAAAAAAGAAAAAAAAACAATTAATGTTTTGACAGTTTTTTTTCATTTCCCATAAAAGTGATGATGTTAAAACTTTTTTAAATTTGATTCTTAACCAATGCCGTATGGCACTCGTTAACATGACCTATAATTTAATACCTCTAGGATAGTCTTCATTTTATTACCAATTTATTAGCGGCAGGTTAAACTGCAGGTTATGAAAATTACTAAATTAGTCGATTTTGCAGCACCTCAATTAATGGCTTTTGATGAATAATTTTTTATTTAAGTGAAATTTAGAAATTTTATTGGTTTGAAAAATGTATACAAAAGATTACTTAACACTCTAAATTGAGTAAAATTCTATGATACCGTTGATGATTGAATTCCCTAAGTTAAACAATCCCTATAGATGGATACTTGGAGGCACTAATCCCAACTCAGCCACTCACTTAGTATTTTATTAGATGAAGATAATATTTAAAATTTTTATTGATGTATTTAATTATTTATTTGAGTTCTTTATTGGGTAGGAAGAAGTGGATGCAAAATAAGTTACGGAATGTTAAAAAGATGGTAATGACTTTTTTAATTGATAATTCGATAAATACAATGAAAGAGAGAGATTTGTATTCAAAACGTCTTCGTTGAAAACTCTTGAGATGCAAAGTGCGCTATAAAGCTCTCGACGAAAAGATAGTAATGATTAATATAATTTTTTTTTTTGATAGAGTTTCAACCTATGGCGTCTGCTCCTGATAATAGCTTTTTATCATCAGACCAAAACACCAATCAGTTTTTGGTATAGGCGGAGATTGAACCCCAGATCTCTTATACAAATTATCAGAGACTTTACCAGTTGAGTTAACTGGAACCCACATGATTAACATAAATTAGACAGATAAGATACATGTATTTCTTCTAAGAATAAAGAGTTAAATAATTTCTCTTCCCGCAGGAGGTGGTAGTGGATTTGCAGGTAACAAGTTTACAAGTGGTCGATTGTTCCAGAGGCTGAGTGCCAAAGGCCCAAAACACAATGATTGAGTTCAAAAAAACAACATCAAAGTGTAGTTTGGTTCACTTTATGGTTCCTAATATTTAAGGATACCATGTAACAAATACTAATAATGAGTTATAAGTTGACACTCCACTTACTCCTCTCAATAACATTTAAAATTTAGTAGAGCCAATCTTTTGGTTTAGAACTCTAAAAACATCTTGCAACAGAAGATTAAAGAAATATTTTCAGATTCTTCCCTTGAATTTTATATATACTTTGTCCCCCAAATATGTTTGGACATAGCAAGGATTTTATTTACTTAATGATATCTTTTTCATTGGATAATCGATCGCATAAACTATAGGTGCACTTGAAAAAGAGAGAGTATAAATAAATGGGATAAGAAGTGTGTTTGTTGAGCTTATTTTTATTGATTTGTTTTGTATAAAAAATAAGTTATGCCAAAATATAGTTGTATCTAAAAGAATGAGTCTTTTAAGAGTAGGATTTTATTTATTTATTTTTTTTTAAATTAAACCCAAAGAATTAAAGTCACTTAATAGAAAAGTGAATTTTTAGAGTTGTATCTAAAAGAATGAGTCTTTAAGGTAGAATTAATTTTAAGTTAAAAAAAATAAAATTAAACCCAAAGAAATTAAAGTGACTTAGAGTTCGTTTGGGATCTGCTTATTTTGCTGAACTGAAAACTTTTTGCTGAAAGTACTGTAGATAAAGGTAAAAGTTAGCTGAAATAATACATTGAGACCCATAAATAGTACCAAAAAGTGCAGTGGAGCCATGAATAATAGCAAAAATAAACTGAATAATAAAATAAGTTGTTAAAAATAATTTTTGTCAAACGAACACTTAATAGAAAAATGTAATCATTGTTTCATTTCTAGTGGAGTTAACCTAAATTTTTGTTATTAGCCCACAATCATTTAGAAAAGTTACAATCAGACAAACCCTTAGGCCTTAGGTCTAATATATATAATATATAGCTGGTTAATTATTTTGTTTGGCTGTATTACATAGTTGAACACTTTGAACTTAAATTAGTTTGAAAGCGATGAAATAAGTGTCTAAAATTTCAATACCTAATCTAGTTGCTATGACTTATAAGACATATATGATAGTTGAGTTCTTCTTCATTTGATTCTTTCTTCAATTGGTTGGTGGGATAGGGACAAACCAACCTTGACCAATACCAAATCCCCTTATTGCCTAACCACGAAGGCCACACGAGTTCAACCAGTCTTCAACTATAATAATACAATACCTAATCACAGCCTAAAACCTCCTAACCATTGTCTTCAAATTTGGTGGACTCAGCATATTCCTATTCCAAGGACCCCCACTTTATAACATTGCATTAATGCTTATAGTAATCTTGTATTGTCTTATGTTTATATTTAAGAGTCTTTTAGTACAACTTGCACTTTTTAATGTTTACAATAGAGATATTCAGGGTTCAAATTTTTCGTCGCTCAAGTATTGAATTATAAATAAATTAACTTTAAGAATCATGTTAGGGACGTAAATATTTTTTTACAACTGTCAACATAACTTATTTTTGTGATTGAAACATCACTTTGTTTACCCGGATCCACTACTAACACAATTTAATAATGAATCAATAGCAACTGATTATGTCAACAACATAATAAAAAAAAATAATAATAATAAAAAAAAAAAAAAACGTTGTAAAGAATATTGTATATTGTATATTGTATACCTAAAGTTGCTATATATTTAAATATGCACACATGCACCATTTATGAAGAAGAGGGACCATTAGTTCACTTGTTCGCAGACAAAGGGCATGCTTTTCATGCTAAACATTTTGAAGGGCCAAAAGTGAATGCTATGTGATTTTTCTAGTTCTTTCTTTTCTTAGGTGCTCAATGATGCAAAAGCACAGCTATAAAAGAACTTTATCTTCATAGAGATGAAAAATTGAAAACAATGGACGTGTGCGGTGTCTATTGCCATGCAATCTTTATATTATATTATATTTAAAGTGAAAATTTACTTAAAAATTCAAATTAGGTTGTAATTTTATAGTGTCATTCTAATTATACACTAATTTGATGTCAAACGTCTTTAAAAAATTTAAATATATTCAAATTTTATGTCAAGTATCCTCTAATTAATTACATTCTAATTTTGTGTTAAGTGTTTTTTTACGTATAATCATGAATTTAAATATTAAAAATATAAAAGACTAAATTAGAATTTATTATACTTCTATGTAATACTATAAATGTATACAATTCATTACTTATAAAAGAAAAATATTTCGTTTATATATGTATTTGATTATGATTATTCTTAATTTACGTAAAAATTATAAACTAGTTATGTGTTAAATGATGATTAAAAATATCAAAACCCAAAAGATTTCATGATTCCATGAAGTCCTCAAAACCCAACTTTACAAATTTTCTTTCCTCTCCCAATCTTCTCTCTACCATCTATTTTCCCCAAAAAGAAGAGGGAGAACATGATAGAAAAAATGTGAATTGATTTGGATTTGTGTTTTGGGGGGTTTTTCCAAATGGGTAATGACAAATAGATACATATCTAATCAGTAATCAATTCACATTTTTCATACTCCATATATCAGATTATGAATACAAAAATAGCACTAATGTTTTGTATTTTTATGGCCTTTATTAGAAGTTGTGGGATGTCAAAATCAATAGGAATTCTTTTATTCATTGAGGGAGCCACAAATTGAGACAAGCTGATTTTAATTTAGTCTGATGCCAGCTAAAAGATCATTGCTTATAATTCTCAGGATGAGAGGTTGAGGGTGCCATTATATAATCAAATCAAATTATTAATGGATCTTTAGAAAGAGACATTATTGTCACCTATCTGCCGCACACAGAGAGAACTGAAATTAAAGTTTGATCACTTGCCACCTTGCTATGATGGTGACCTTCAATGCTTATTGTTCTACAAATATTTCATGGTTTGTTGAGCCAACTTTAAATTTTGATTTGTTCATGAACTTTCTTGGAAATCAAATAATTGTATAAGATACATATACAATAGTTTTTTTAGGTGGAAGATACATACTCTAGTTTGTTTTTTTAATAGAAAAAGACCTTTAACTTTGGTGTAGATGTTAAAATTTATTTATTATTTTGTGTAACAGTTACATGCAACATCGCTCTTATATAAATGTAGAATTCATTGCATGTGAAAGGAATGTTGTATATAATTTATTACTATTACTATTACTATTTCGGCTCAAAGTTGAACAAAATTTGGTCCATATTTTCAAGCCAGAATATGCATTCAGACTTTATGTTGACAGTGTTCTTGTAAGGGTATGAGCCCAATTTTGTGGAATTTTTTCTCCAATCTGTTAAAATTTCTCATCTCTTCTTTCTTTGGCTTCTTCAATAGTCTGTTACTTCACACTTGAGAAATTTTAATCTAATGATTGCATGGATCGAACAATTGTCAATGACTCACTTTCCACTATAAGACTCTCTATACACTAGTTGCAAAGCCCTTAGGAGAAACCTTTTTTGTTATCATTTTCTTTGTGTACATTAAATAACTTAGTCAACTTTATTCTTTTCAAAAAAGAAAAAAAACTTAGTCAAATTTATGCAAACCATCCTAATTAATTTCTCT
Source organism: Notholithocarpus densiflorus (assembly GCA_030021035.2). NCBI lineage: Eukaryota > Viridiplantae > Streptophyta > Magnoliopsida > Fagales > Fagaceae > Notholithocarpus > Notholithocarpus densiflorus. The sequence continues at coordinate 195,402 of JARYZH020000405.1, forward strand.
TGGTGCACTTCGTTTCTTTCTGTATTTTAGGTATGCAATCGATTGAATTAATTGCCAATAATTCAGCATAGACCCTTTCATTACACAATCACTAAAATATCTTATTTTAGTTATTATTATTATAAAAGAAATCCCAAAATATCTAAGTATTAACATTTATGGCTCAGAGATGGATGTGTGGTTATGATTTAGAGAAGAAGAAAAAAATTATACATACAAATATAATTTGTGGAAGATGGCAGTTTCTTAGTTTTTACATTGCTAATAAAAATGATAAAAAATTTAATAAACTTTGTTATACAATTTGGTTGAAGGTATCATCTATGTATTTGATATAATTATTTTTAAAGGTAGACGACTAGATGAGTTTATTACAAATGGCTCCAAAAAAATAATCCTAATGTAATGGAAACATTTTTTTTTTTTTTTTGAGAATATATGCAATCGAAACTTTTTTTGATGCAAATATGCAATGAAAACTTAGTTGTGAAGAAACAAATACATCCTGATGTGAAGTAAAAAAAAAAAATTACTTGGGGTGAGTTTTGTAGATTGGAGGAGTTTTAAAACTAACAAAAGAGTAATCCTATTTTGTAGGAAGTTAGTGAGTAGAAGTAGGAATTTAAATCAACTTAAAAATATAAGTTTATTAGAAGTAGGAAGACATTTCAACGTAGAAGTAGGAATTTATTATTTTTGTCAATTTACTATTTAACCCCATTTTTAAGTTTTAGGTAGGGATATTTTTTACAGTAAAAAAAGTAATAACTAACTTTTTGTTTTTTCAATTTACTATTTTAATCTCATTTTTAAGTTGTTGGTTAATTAATTTAGGGATATTTTTGACAAGAAAAAAAGTAATAACTAACTTTCTGAATCCTCTTAATATATACAGATAATGAAAAACAAATAAAATATTTAATAAAGTTACCATGGAATCAAGAAGATAAGTTTTAAGTTCACAATTAAAATCGTGTTAATCATTATTCAATGAACATGGCCTCAGAATCGAAAGTGCCATTCTACACGTTTAAGAATACGAGCCACCTTCTTCTAAAAAAAATAAAAAAAAAGAATACGAGTCACGTGTGATTAAAATACTACAACTAGAGTATAATTATAATTATAATCTAATTAAAAGTGATTCTTAAAAAAAAAATCTAATTAAAAGAAAACAATCATGATTAATGAGTGAACAGTCTCTAATTATAAACTTCTGTTTTCATAAATGTAGACACATGGGAGGAAGACCATGAGTATTATACAAAAAGTTATATACCTTATTGAAAGTTGTTCCAATTGGATCAAGAGGTTTTTATAATCTCTATTCAAAACAAATTATTCAAAGCTCATAGCATCAACATTAATAACACCAATATAAAAATTCATTTAGTTATTACATACTAAGAAATACTAAGAAAACAAATGAATGTAATTAGGGCAAGGTAAAATTACAAAATCTTTGTATTGATTGATATGGTACAAAATTGATAACTTTGAGTGTACACAGTTGTATTAAAAATAAACTATGTTATTATGTCATTTACCTATGCGATATCTCAAGTGAAATAAGCACAAAAGCAAAGGAAGAAAACGAAAACCTAAAATACTAAATTTGTCATGAAATTTTATTACAATTCATATTTTTCCCTTAAAAAAATTTATAAAATTATATGTTAGGGATGGTTCTTATAAATGAAAATATAAGGATAAATTGCTTAAGATGATTAGGTCGTGTGCAAATAACAATGATTTTGATTCAAATCAAATGAATGAAAGCATATGCAAAATAGGATAGAACGGCAAAAAAGAACAGACATGATCGATCTTAGTTAGAAGATTAAGGTATTTAAGTTCGAACAATACTAAAACTTATTTATTTCATTTTTTTTCTATTTTTTGAGAAAAAGTTATTACATAATTAGTATTAAAAACTCCTTAAAGTATTTCATATGGTAACATATTAAAGAGAGATTCGTAAAATGCCATGAAAATGAAATACCTCCATTTAAAATAGAAACAAAAATCCTTTCCATTCAAAATAGAATAATCTTTTTCTCAAAAAGAAAGAAAGAAAGAATAATCTATTTAAAGAGCCAAAAATCAAAAACAAATTTCTACCTAAAACAGAGAGAGATTTAAAAGGAGCGCGTAAACTAAGTAAATAGGCAAATAGGATACCATATAAGCGGAGACTTTCTTTTGTGTTTGTGTGTCTCTGCGTGCCTTTCTCTCTCTTTTTCTCTCTTCGTTTTCATTTCTCTCTGGAATTTGTTATCACTTTTCCATTGACTTTTTCACACAGACAGAGTGGAAAACAGAGCAAAACAGAGTAATAAAAAAACAGAGAGGAATCTGAGTTCCTGAGTTGGAACGACGATTCCTCTATCATTCACGCATGAATTACCACCTTCTTCATTTCCCTCAGGTGTCTCTCTGTTTATTTTTTATCTTTTTCAATATATACATACATATATTGGCAATGATGCAAAAACAGAATCAGATAGAAATGTATTTGTATAGAAAGTTATGTTTTTCAAAGTTTGTTGACGTTTTTAAGTTAAAATGAAAATTTTCTTTCAGGTTTCATTGTTTTGTTTTCATTATGATTGGTTTTCATTCTATTGTATGCATATATTTTAAGGTTCTGTTTGTATTTTTGGTTATGTTATTTACATGGTAGTGACTTGTTTCTCATATTAGACCTTGCATAGTTCTTCAACCAGAAAACCACTTGTTTTACATTTGATTTAATTTCATTGTTATTAAATTTTAAAATCTGGGGTTGTTCAGGTTATCTACTCCAAAGGTGGAGTAGGATTGTGTGATTTGATGGAGGGGAGTATCAATGTGATATATCGTCCATGAATTTTGTTTTTCGCATCTAAACGGTGACTCTTGTGCCCGGAAGCCAACCAAATGGAGAGTCAAGACCTGTTTCTCTCTAAGAATGTGTTGAAGGTTTGTGCTTGGTTTCATATAAAACAAAATGGGATTTTGATTTTTTAGTATTATGTGTAGTCTGTAATCTTTTATGGGAATGTGAAATTCACTTGAGAGGTTGTAGTACTAATCACAAACGTTTGGCTATATTGCATTAGTTATTCACTAGAGCAATAAATTGATCTGGGGCAATTTTTGTAGAGGTAGCTATGGTCTTGAATTTGGTTTCTTAATTGAAGTATGCTAATTTCTACAAAGGAAATGTGTTATGGATTCCAGCCTTTTAGCATTCAGTTCAAAATTATACCTATTGAGGAATCAATTTGATGATCCTGTATTTAGAATTAGACAGAATTAGTTGGCATTTGAACCAATGAATTTTGTTGTTTTTGCTTAAGTTGATGGTCCACTAGAAGAATTTCTTCTAGTTGGCATTTGAACCAATGAATTTCACATTTTACTACATTGTTTTGTCCACTAGAAGGTTTTCCATTGATGGTTTGTAAAACCCTATATTTTGTATGTTTTCATCCATCTGGCCTTTCTGAATCCTATGTGCGTATTTTTCATTTCCATAGCTTATTGATTTATTGATTGATATTATCACTTGTGAGAATGTGGAAAGATGAAGGTTGCTGTGATTTAAAACTGACCAAGTTTCCTGCTTTTCTTTTTGTTCATTATATACTTAATCTAAGATTTTATTGCTGGAATGCAGGGCAGATTTTTGGTTTCACATGGAGTTTATCCACGGTGCCTGATCTATCTGTGAAGTTGGCAACTTATACGAATTTATCGTAAGTTGTATAGTTGTCACAATGGGTAGTTGTACCTCAAAGTCAAATAGTAGAGTTAAGACACCGAAGAAGTACTTACGTAGATACAGAAAAGGCCACAGCAAGGTTTCCACTTCCATTCCTGATGTACCTTTGAACGGGATTGTTGATGCTGGAAATTGTGTAGGGGACTTTGCTGTTGGCAAGTTTGTTCATTTCAATTTCGAGAATGGTGCTGCAACCACCCATAGGATATCTGAAGTTTCTAATAAGGCATTTCATCTGACACAGCTCCAATGGAACCAAAGTCAAATTGGTGCAAATGGTACCTTCTTTTTTGCTCTCTTATTATGGCAATTTAACAACCACATATGAAAAAGAAAAGATGTAGATATCGAGAATGGGTACCTAAACTTCTTTGAATTTTAGTGGAGAGGTTTAGGAGTTGGTTCAATTATTAAGGATAGAAACAAATAAGTTAGTTTAGACTTTACAACGTGAGTTTTTTGAGAGAATTTGAATTTAAAATCACATAAATATGTCGATGGTAGTTCTTACTGGTTTTAGAACTTGTGGAATTGACTATTTGCATTCTTCCCTCTAGTTGATGCAAATGCATTCATTTCTGAGCACAAAAAATCGATTAATTGCAGGAATATGCCAAGAAGAAGCATGGTTTGACTCAGTTAGTGTTCTAGAATCTGATTCAGATGAGGAATACAGTAGTTTACATGGAGGTAATAAAATTGCATCTCATCAGAGCAGAAGGATTTGTTTTTCATTTTTATATGCTTTTATTTATGACTTTGTCATTGGTCTTTTTGGCTGCCAGATTCTTTTCATTCAGTAGGTAATGCAACTCAATTGCTCCAGTATGAAACTGCATCCTGCTTTGTAGATAGTGAGTGTAGGTATGAAGAATTTTACGGAAGCTACCTGAAATTAGATGGAGGTGCACATAACCCTGGAGAGAAAACACAAGAAAACAATTTGAAGTCTTGCCAAACTTTGTCAAGTTCCCCTTCACTACAAAGAAAGCAATCTGCAGTTATCATGTATTCTTTTAAGACGAAGTCGTTAGATAGAATTGAAAAGACAGAATATTGTAAGTACAGATAGCTTTTAGAGGTAACATAATGTGTCATTAATCAAGAAATTTGGTAAAGAATTTAAATTTCAGCACTATTTTAGATGTGTTGCCAGGATCATGTAATTGTTCTTTGGCATGTGATGGAGTTTTTTGGCAATAGATATAGGCGTTTTGGTTGTTGAATGTGTTTAAGTACATGTGTTAATATGTATGAACTGCTAGCTCCTACAATACTAAACATAAAAGCGTACTGGCAGGTGCATCTGAGAAATTTCTATATCGTCCCAAAGCTGGACTGCAGATTCCATGTTCACCAGGAGAGAAGCCAACTTCAGGATGCTGGTCTGCAGTGTCACCTTCAAATTTTAAGCTCCGTGGCGAAAATTATTTTGGGCATGTTAATCAGTACTTATTTCCATCAGTTGGTGATTTGATCTATTCTTTGTTGTCTAGTGAAGGTTTGACGGTTTAAATATTAACAATCTATTGTGCAGAGATAAACAGAAATTCCCTGCTCCAGACTGCAGCCCATATGTACCATTTGGAGCTGATTTATTTGTCTGCCCTCAAAAGATAAATCACATTGCTCAACACCTTGAACTTCCTTCTGTGAAAGCACACGAGAAAGTGCCTGCATTGCTAATTGTTAATATACAGGTTCTCTCTCTATTTCAAAATACTCTTTCATATGCTTAGTTTTTTATTCCTCAGAGTCGCCAAGGGTCATTGTTAATAGATTGTTTTATAGTTCATTTATTTCCAACTATGACATGGGCCATGCTTGTCATCTAGAGAAAGGGAGGAAGAAAAAACACAATAATACCCTAGTGAATTCGTTTTAAATCCTTGTAGTATATGTATAAACTATGTTGAATTTTATTCTTTTCAACGAATTGTTGTGTTTCTCCCAGTGTATATTGCTATGGAACAGTGATAGGGAACAAAATTTACTGTGATATTGGCAATTGTAGGTTGGTTTGCTCGAGTGGATACTCGATTTGTAGTGGTTAAATTCAAGTTTAATGTCATTAACTTACGCATACACTAGTGGATCTCAATTTTTTTATTGTGAATTGCTTTTGGTGTTGTTACAGCTTCCTACTTATCCTGCTACCATGTTCCTTGGTGAGTATGATGGGGAAGGCATGAGCCTTGTGTTATATTTCAAAGTATCCGATCATTTTGATGAAGAGATCTCTCCTCATTTTCAGGAAAGCATCAAGGTACTTACTCATCTTTACATATAATTTCCATATATATATGATTTTGGTTATCTAAAATTTAGTGCTCATGTTGTGTTCTTTCACAGAGACTTGTTGACGATGAGATGGAAAAGGTTAAAGGGTTTGCAAAAGAGTCCATGATTCCTTTTAGGGAAAGACTAAAAATTTTGGCCAGAGTGGTTAATCCTGAGGACCTCAAATTGAGTTCTACTGAAAGGAAACTTTTACATGCTTATAATGATAAGCCAGTGCTTTCACGCCCTCAACACAATTTCTTCAAGGTAAAGCGAAGTTTCTTTTGTAGTTCTAAGTTCACTTTCTTTATCAATAGCATCATACCATTCCCAATGTAATTATTAAGAGCTCGAGTCCTGTGTTAAATCATGGAATCCCAAGCTTGAAATGCATCCCTCTTTTCTATTTTTCTGCTTACAAGTTATAACAAAGTGTATCTTTTAGTTCTTATTATCAGACGTTTTTAGCTGATGAAAGGACTGCTGTAGCCGTGGGTCATTTTTAGACCCTTTAATGTGTCTAAAAATGTTGAGGAATTTCACCTAACTTGTGCTAATGTTTCAATAGAGTATCATAGTATCAAATCCTATACAAACATCAGGTTCTTAACATGGCATCAAACTAATGTTGCTGTGCTTCTCATTATCCAGGGGCCTAATTACTTTGAAATTGACCTTGATATACATAGCTTCAGCTACATATCAAGGAAAGGATTTGAATCATTTCAAGACCGTTTGAAGTACGGGATACTTGATATGGGCTTAACCATCCAGGTAAAGTAATTGTCTTACCAATTACGTATTGTTGAACAACATAACTCCAAAATTTGATTTTGGTTATTGCATGCTAGTTTAAAGATTCATTTTTGAGCATTTGATAGCTTGTTCAACTGTTGTTAAAAAATGACCAAGTTTTTCTCTCAATATTGATGACAGGCACAAAAACCAGAAGAACTGCCAGAGCAAGTACTCTGTTGTGTGCGCTTGAACAAAATTGATTTCGTAAATAGTGGTCAAATACCAAAAATAAATTGTAACTTTGAAAGATGATTGATTTGGATAGGCACATGCAGCGTAATGCATTTAGAGCCAATGATTTCTGTAACAGAAAAATAAAGAGGCATTTATGTTGTAAAAGTTTACTACCTGACATTTAAATGAAATGAAAAGAGAGTTAAATAAAATGGATGAAAATTCAATTTTTTGGATACACAAAATGAGCTGTTCTTAAATCATGTTCAAGTTTGAAACTATATTCTTAGTTATTCGGGTTACAAGGTTATTAGTGAATTTGTTTTTTGGTCTCACTATTGGCATACAGTGATTCTAATGCACTTTTACAAATCACCCATATTTATAGGGCAGATTTATTTATAGAGCTTAGCAAATTCACTTTGAATTTTTCAATATTATACTTCTAAATTCTCAAAGGTAAAGCACTTATTTCATGATTTGTCAACGACTCTAGTCTATCTCTGAAATGTCAATTATGTGCATGTTTGTTTCCGTTTTTTGAACCAAAAAACAAAAATAGTGAATGGGAGTAGAAAAGATAAATTCGGGGAAATCTTTGTGTTGGTACATTTAATATTGAGTACTGAATTTTGAAGTATCTGAACTTTGAAGTAAGATAGAGAGAGAAAAGAGTGACCAGATCAAAGGGTGTTGTGTTTGTGTTTATGTGTGTTTGGTTTGGTGGCCATGTGCAGTCAAGCTTGTAAACGGAGAATTTTGCGTTTGGTAGGATTTTAACATTGCCCATTTTGGTCTTTAGAAACATAACTTTCATGTTTTCACATTGTCCCTTTTGAGTTACAATTAGTCGAGTTCTCACATGATGTGCGGTGCATTTTGTTAATTTCCTCCAATATTTTAATAATTTTACTTGTAAAAAATTGTAATCTTTAGTGTTCTATTTTATAGACAAAGTAGAAAGATAATAAAAGCGGTGTAATAATTTGATCATACTATATGTGTTTACAAATTTGAAAATTGTGTGATATTGTGACTGATATAGATAGGCTTGTTTCATGCCTACTAAAAAATAAAAATGCAAATATCATTTTAATAAATAAAAATATCATTCAATAATTGTTTTTAAAAGCTAATGTGGACCGCACCACATCAACACTTCGTAAAGAGTTTGTAAGATTGTTTGAGTCTCTAGCATTTACTCTTCTTTTAAATATGGTAAGAGGATGCCGCAAATTGAGAAAACATGAGAGAATTATGTTTTTAACAGTGGTTCAGCCACATAAAGAAAATACTAAATTAAGATAGAATTTCATAATTTATAGTAATAAATAGGAGAGAGAAAACTAAAACATTAAGTAAGATAGTGTTTTTTTGAATAGTTAGATTGCTTAGAGATCTACGGTGGATAAAATGTGTAATTTTTGTAAAGTTATATCAAGTGTAACTTGAATCTATCGCTATATACTAATATATATATATATATATATATATATATATATAATTGCTTTTTACATTCTTGGTTTTGTGTTATTAAATTTTTTTTTTCCATTGTTGGACTTTGTTTCTACTAATGCAAAAGTAACTAAATTTGTGCAAAAATACCATATTTATAATCAATTTTTTATCATATAAATCTTAGAAAACTAACATCAAAATTTCATTATACTTAAATAATTAATTAATGAACAACTTAAAATAAATAATTTAAAATTTTATATTTATTTATCATATTAGTAATCTTTTTAATCATATAGAATAAATACTACAATGTAAGTTATAAATATAATGTTACTAAAAGAAGTTTTCATTTTTTATTTTAGAGAGTTTCAATTTATGGTTGTAAGCGGGGATTGAACCATAGATCTCTTATTTAACCATTAAATACTTTACCAGTTGAGCTAACTAGAACCCACCATTAAAAAAGTTAAGAAATCTAAATGATTATGACTACTTTTAGTAAATTTACAAATATTTAATTTTTTATGGCTTTTGTGTCAATTGTTGTCAAAACAACTAAACATAAGGAAGAATGTCATATTCTAAACCAATAATCATTATTATAGATAAAAATAATTTCTCATATAAGGAAGAATGTCATAATTTAAATAAATAATTCTAATTATAAATAAAAATATTTTCTTATATAATATTTATAAAAATAATCATTTAAATTCTTCTAATATAAATAATTGATGTATAACTATATATAATTAATATATGTATTTACTTCATTAGTTAATTTAATGAACTAATACTGCATCCCCAATGTACTTAGGTTGGTTATTTTTTTTCTTAATAAAATTTTTTCGTTATCTATTAAAAAAAAAAAATTCAATGAATTAATACTATGATGTAAATGCAAACTTTATTGAAGTGTAAGCTTAAATAAAGAAAATCCTAAAAAATGTGCCACATGGCAAAACATTATGCTCTCGTATATAAGGTCTTTACTTTTAAATATGAGTGATTAACTTTTTGACAGCTTTTTTAATTATTCATAAAAAGTTTTATAAAATGGATGATTAATTTAATGTATACCTTAAGGTCATATATTAACTGAAGCCTTTATATATATATATATTCAGAACCCCACTTTTTCAAAAAATCCAAAACATAAAAGATGAACCAAACTAACTCTAAGTTAACTTTTGGATATACATCACTGTAAGTTTCTTTAAAAAACTTTCTCCTCCTCTTCCCGTGTGTATGTTAAAAATACTTGGTATTCTAAAAAAAGAAAAAAAAAGTTAATTTTTTTTTTTAAATGCTAAGTATTTTTTAACACACACGGGGAATAGGGGTTTATGAATTTTTATTATGTATCACGCGTAGTGTGAATGAGGTGTAGTATATCCCATGTGTTAAAAATACTTAGTATTCTAAAAAAAAAAAAAAAGTTAACTTTTTTTTTTTTTAAATACTAAGTATTTTTTAACACACACGGGAAATAGGGGTTTATGAATTTTTATTATGTATCACGCATAGTGTGAATGAGGTGTAGTATATCCCATTGATACAAAATACCACCTCCTTAGTAAGTGGGATTTAGTTAATAACTATGATGGCCTTGTAAATTCTGTTGCCTTACCTAATCATTTGTTGTATGTGATTAGAATTTAGAAGGGTTGCATTGGGGTCTATTGTATCAAGTTAGCTCTAATGAAAGCTTGATTTCATGTAAAAATATAATATAATATAATTTATATAATATATAAAAGTTGAAGCGTAATATTTATTATTTTTATACTTTTTTTTACTTTTGAGCCCACATCAGTGTAGAACTTCAGTCTACCTCAGTTCATTTGATCCACTTTGGTCCATTTCGATTCCAATTCGGTGTATTCAGTCCATTTTGGATTAATTAAGCCTTAAATTGATTCTTTTTGTAAGTTGCATTTTCAGTTTTTGACTCAAAAATTCATTTTTTTCCCTTAATTTTTGAGTTGAAAAGTAAGAAATTTTATTTTATTTGGACCAAACTCTTTAGTTTTGGGCTAAAAAATATAAACAAAATAGACATTAGAAATTAAAGATACGAACCCTTAAAATTCAAGTTTCAATAATATAGGCATTATACTTACATTTAGAAAGAAAAAAAAAATCTACAATTCTAAACAATAATTTAAACTTACTGTAATATGGAATGTGGGTGAACTTAAAAAAAAAATTATTTGATACTTCAAATTAGTAAACCGATTATGGTATATTTAAAAAAAAAAAAAATCCTTTAATAATGTCTTCTCCATTTATATATAACAATATTATAATTATGTAATTTAATTTTTTTATTAAATTACATTTTCCGTATATATATATATATATAATATATATAGGGTTAGATTCAAGTTACACCAGGTGTAACTCTAAGCAGACTTACACCACTCAATATTTTTTAATTAGATGCGAATTTTAACAAATCTACCGTTAGATTACATTATTTTCATATATTCTTCATACTTGCAAAATTTCAAAATGATCGAATATTAATAATCATGTTATCAATCAATTGTTTAAATTCAAGTTTTTGTAGTTTAAAATAACGCATAAAAGATAAGTTTATTGATCGAAAGGTAAATAACATCCAATTGACATGAAAATTGGTATGAGTGTTAAGAACATATAGATCATATAATTCAACGGTGAGATTTTCAAAATATTAATTCTATAATGAGTTATTGAGTGGTGCAACATTACTTAGAGTTACACCAGATGTAACTTGAACCTAACATATATATAGATATATATATATATATATATATATATATATCACTATGTATTGTTGCTAAATGCAAAATATATTATTCCAAACTTATAAAAATAGAAAATTTAATAACACATGCACTATTTAACCTACAAATTTTACATTATATTCTTATAAAATAATTATATTACATTTTACCACGGATCACGTTCATTTCCGATCAGTGATAATCATAATAATAATACCACCTCCTTGTTAACGGACTGTGCACCACATATTTTACTATCATCTCTTCCCTCACCAGCTTAAGGTCTCATATGATGCAAATGCCATATATGATATACCATAAATGAAATAATGACAATTTAAAAAAAAAAAAAATTAAAACAATTGCAAAGAGATATAGTTAATTGTGACATCCAAGGATTTCGTATTGGTTAAATTGGTTATATGTGATGAAGCTTGGCCTCCTGTTGATCCTTGAATCAGCCCAAAAATAAGATTTATGCATCATATGGTAAAAGATATGCAAGATTATGCTGCTGCAGGGACTCACCTTGTTGCCTGAAATTAAGCTGGGAGGAGATGAAGAAAAACATATTGCAAAATCAGTCTTATAAGTCCTCTGTGCACTGCACTCCATTAACTATTCTACAATTTCATCTTATCCAGTCAATTTAGAAATGAAAAGATTGGAGACCATGTATATCAAAGGGAACACCAAACAGTCCTACAAACTCACAACAAACAGGAAGCAAAACAAATTTAAGGACACAGACACTAAAATTTTAAAAAGAGGGAAAAAAATCCTTGAACATTCATTCATTAAAATATCAATAATGCACAGGCAACTATATGGAAGAAAAATACTTATATTTTCATGTACAAAAGAATGCACGGAAATATAGAATCGCAATAGAATACTGCTGCTTACACTAGTTTACATACAACAATTACAGCCTCAACCCAAGCAAGTCTTGTCTTCAACCAACTTCTCCGTCTTCTTTCCATTATCCTCTCTTTCTATATGGCAGTTGGAAAGGTGTGGGCCTTCATCAAAATTATGGCCTCAAAGTGTGAAAAATCAGATCTAATAAAAGATAACTTACAGCTTTTGCCTGAGAATGGCAAAATTTCATGTTATTTGTCGCACACTGCTCTCCATGTTCATGAGAAAAACTAAGTTATCTGTTCTTCTTTCAATCGTAAACGTGCTATAGGCTGTTGTTCATTGTTCCCAAGACCCATATTGTTAATTAAGGAATGTTTCTCAGCCAGAACTTTGTCTTGTTTTGACTGCGATGCAATGCTGTTGGCTGTGTTGTGGCTGCTAGTTTTAGCAGCTGGTATGTCATGATTATGTTTGCCCTCATATGTTGTAATGACAGCTTTAGGATCTGATGAAGCCCTCTCAACATGTTTGCGGACGTTGCATCCTACGGTTGTGCATTTATAGTAGCTTCTGCAGATCAGAAAAAAGATGCATGAGGAATTTCTGGATAAACAATCCAGGCAGCAAGGAAATAACACAATCATTAAGGATAAATTAATTAGGTACAACAGAAACACACTTCACATCGACAGAATACAAAAAAGCAACTAAAGAGCTCTCATGAAACATAAACTACATAGTATACTCTAGAAGAATCCAAATTGTTGTTTTCCTACCTATTTAGGTAAATGATTTGGTTGAGACATTGATCTGAGTTCCTCCGGCTGAGGTGATACACATAGTTTGCAGGTTACACATACATCAATGGGGATTAAACTCAAATGGGCCAGGAATAAATACCCCAAGCCTTATTCTCAAATCCCAAAAATTTTTGGGTTGGCTATGGATCCTCAACACACACACACACACTAAACAAGCATGAATAATAACAGTAATATAAATTTGTGGCTAAGAGTTCTGAAATGTTAGGGAGTCGAGTTTAAGAAAGCAATCATAAGATCTCTCCCTCCCCCACCCTCTCCCTCACCCCCAACCGCCCCTAACTCCCTCTCTTTTCCCCTTCCTACCACTGGCAGTCCCACATATTCCTTCTCTCTCTACCTATTTTTTTAAAGAAAGCAATCATAAGAGTTGATGAAAGAGAGGCACAGTGATATAAACTTGTGGCTGAGTTTTCGGAAGTGTTAAAGGGTGGCTGAAAGCTTGAATAAATTATAAAAACCATTTTTTTCTCATTGACAATTTTTAACAGAACATCTATATTATCAATTTATAATCATCTTCAGAAGGATAGTGTGCACAGATCTTAGAATCAGCAAACACTGGAGTTCTATCAAGAGATAGCAATCAAAGATAAGACAAGTAATACTACCTTGGATAAGGATTTCCTTTGACAACTTTCTGTCCATATTTGCGCCACCTATACCCATCATCTAAAAGATCCACTTCACTAGTTGTCTGCACAATGATCCTAGGCTCTGTGACAGTCCTATGTGATGAAGCTGGCTCTGAAACCCTGACCTCTGTACTCCTGCACAAGGAACAAAGATCTTTTAGAAATTAAAACAATTGCCACTTAGGCAGAAGCAGATCGACATTTAGATTTTTAGAGATAGAGAGTTAGACTTACTGTCTCTTTGCTTCAGGTTCATCTTCATCTTTTTCATCTACTCCAGTTTCAGCATCACCCACTTCCTCACTGTCACTTGTACCAGATAAGTGTTCAGGTGTAGCTTGGCTCGATTCCTGATCCTTCTTTGACATTAAATAAAGACCTGTCCCTTCTTTCAATTTGTTCAAATTCCCACTTTGAACTTGGCTAGCAAAGTCCGGATTTCCCTGATTAGAATTTCCAGTATCTTTTGCACGCTTTTGAGGTGGTTGATGGTTGTGCTGCCCCTTGTAAATTATTTCAGTTACTTGGCCATCAAGAGAGCGCTCAACCTTTTTCTTGACGGGACAACCTGAAAATGTGCATTTGTAATAGCTTCGAGGAAATTCACTACCTTTCACTTGCTTCTGCCCATATTTCCGCCAGTTGTAGCCATCGTCAGCAGGCTTATCAACAGCAAATGTAGAAGGTTGGGATCTCTGATCAAAATGAGAGAAATCAGATGATTGATTCGCAATGCCAGAGTCTGGTATCGAGGGTGGCACCTGCTGATGTGCAGTTGTATTGGTAGTAAAGGCTGGAAGCTGTGTTAATGATGTAGCAGGCGCTGCTGATAATGAAGATGAATAATCAGCTTGAATATGCACATGGGTATGAGCTTGTGCTGCCTGAGCTGTGACCTGAGCCAGAGCTTGCTGGTGTGTCATCCCAAAGGGTCCCTACTCGTCTCATGAATCACAAAAATAAGAAGCCACTACGAGAATGAGTTTTGACTTCTAAATAGTAATATATTTGGAATGATCGGAGGTTATAAAGCACAATCTAAGAAGCACACACTTTAAAATGGCCAAAGGAACTTGTATTTGAAATGTATCTGGTATATGGAGGTGTATTGGATAGGTATCAAAAAATAAGAAAATTCTCCTTCTTCTTTTTTTCCACAATAAAGTTGGGATACAGCTTAGGATATGCTTGGATATGGGATGACTACATTTGGGGATGAAAAGTGAACTTTCTAAAGGACAAAAAGGAAAAAGGAATCCAAAAGTAGAATACAAGATCTAGAATTTTAGACAGCTAAAAACCTTCAAATTTCTACAAATATCAGGCATGGATCATGGGCCATGTGTTCTTTTTAAATTTATAAATTTTAAATTAGCTTGATTATCTTATGCCTTTTTTATTGATGAGTTACACAAGCAGCCAGTGGCAATTTTTATACCTTTTGATCTTCATTTATCTTTTAAACTAAAAATTAGCAGAATACATGCTTTAAAAATTATATATTAATTAATTAATGTGTCCCTATAAGAATGTATACTCGATATTTCCAAAATTGCAGTATCATTATATCTGTATCATGTTGTACCTTTATACCATATCCATGCCGGTTCTTTATACAACAAATTAAACGGCTTCATCATGAAAAAGTTTTTATTTTTTATTTTTAAGAAAAATAGATTTATCCTTATTCAAAATGCATTAATATAAGGGTTTTACTAACGTATGTCCTTAGGCATACATTAGTAAACCATTTTAGGAAACTATTTATGGGAAAATGAAAAAGTGACTAACTTTTTTAACAGCTTTTTCAATTTCCCATAAAAAGTTTCCTAAAATGGACCGGACCCTTAATATAAACCATACAAACCTCTTACCCATGAATAACTTCACAAACATTCATTGATGATTCTAAAGAAAAGATCTTAATACTTAGAAAGCAAAATCAATATAAGCCTAACAATCACTCGTAGTCTCAAATATCATAAGAATATATTGGAAGTTAGCCTCGTCAGCTTAAGTTGGAGTGCTTATCTTGGGAGTTGAAAAAAAAATCACAAAGAGATAACTTAGGTTCATCTACTAGAAAAAAAAAATTTATACCATTCACTAAATTAATGAACATGTTTATTACCTAAGAATTCAAATTCTATTCAGATTCCATATCAAATCCTCCGATGTACACCTTCAATAGGATCTTTGCACAGAATGAAAGGCTATGGTAAAGTAGCAAAATTAGGATTTCAAGGACATATTAGAGACCCCCATTACAATGTCATGTATGCATATGAAGCAAAAACAAAATAATCCAATTTTAATTTGGACATGGAAATATGACTCCAGCATCTGTTAGATTTATACATTGCAGTGCATTTCAGTCCTGATTTCAATCAGTGTAACTGTTTTACAGCACGAGTTAAAAGTGCTTAAGTTAGCAGCACGTGCTAAAGGTGCTTAGGCAATAGGTAATAACTGTTTCAGTTATGCACCTGAGATTATTAGAGTCTAGAGAATATTTTAGATAATTAGCTAGGTTAATCAATTATAGGATTAGTTCAATCAGTTCATAGACTTTTGTGTATAAATAGGTCTTTTGAGCCTCTGAAGCAATTAATTCTGAGTTTTCTTTTTCTTTTTCTTTTTTTGGGTAAAAGCTGAGCTTTAATTCAATTCCTTCTAAATTCTCTCTCTCTCTCCGTTCATCTTCTACAACTTGTCAAGGTTTTAGAGCTAGAATATGGCCGGCTACAAAGTGATTTCGATCAACACAATGGACCAAAAATTGTTGGACTGACTCAATGAAAAAATGGTCACACAAACTAACTATTTTTGGATTCCTTCCATTTTCCTCTAGCAAATTCGGGCAAATTCATAGTTTAAACAATAACATAACTTGAGTTCAGTGCTCCAATGCATTGGACCCGATACGATGTAGACATGTGTTCACATCGTGTTAGGTCCAGCGCACAAGAGCATTGGACCCAAGCTTTTACCTTTAAATAAAGGTTCAGATTTTTCCACCTCATAATTATTTAAACAAAATTTGATTATCACACCACTATTTTGATTTTCCAATTTAAGATGTTGATGATGTGACAAAATCTGAACCATTCATTTAATTATGAATGGATAGGATTTTATGAACTGATTAACGAATTGATTATCCTAGACAATAATATATATAATAATAAAAATCCAATCCATTTCCCAAGATATCAAATTCCAAGAAGTTCAAATTTTCTCGGCAAACAAACAGGAAAAAGTAACAAACATACTAAAAAAGTACAAAAAACAACAAAAACCATTTCTACAAAACCAAATAACTTTCCCAAACTACCCTACCGAAAGTAAACTAAATTACACAAACTGCCACAAGAAGAAAAAAAAAAAAAAAAAAATCCCAAAACACTGAGAATTACCTGACCCGGCGAGTCAAGGAAGCCAGCGGGGCTGAGTCCCGGCGGAACTGTGAAAATCGACGACGGCGATATCGCCAAACCCGTCGGCCGGTTCTGCTGAAACCGGAACTCTTCCTCTCCACCGCCGCCGGAGAAGGACTTGTCATCGTCTTTAACTCCACTTCCGCCACCTTCGACAGCCATAGGAGGCGGCAAACTCGGCCGCTGAGGCGCCGGAGAAGTCATAGCTCCGGCGAGGAGCTGAGAGAAAGACTTGCAGTCATCGTTATCGTTAAAAAAGCTGGAAACAAGAGTCATGGGCCCCGGGCTAAAGCCCAGCCCACATAGGCCTAAACCCGACCCACTACTATTCCCGCCACCACCGCCGCCACCGTTGAATAACGTTTCCATCGAAGTTCGCGGCGGAAGAGTTATCGTGGGGCGTAACGAAGAAGAAGAGGAAGAAGAAGACGCCGTTAGTTTTAACGGTAAAGATGAAGAAGAAGAAGAAAACGACGTCGTTGACGGTAGTGGTGGCTCTTCTTCTCTCTCTCCCATTTGATTTTTTCCAACAAAAATAAAACCTCAAACAACAACAACTACTTTAAAATCTCAGAACTCTATCATATCATATGTGTCTGTTTTTTTTTTTTTTTTTGGGGAAAAGCTCTTTGCTTTTTTGGATCTGAATTTTTCCAAAAGTCCACGCCGCAGATACGAAAAAAAAAAAAAAAAAAAAGCCCTTTTATAATTTTTATTTTATTTTTTATTTAAAAAAAAAAATAGTTGCAATCTAATTGGTTATTTAACAAATGAACTTACTAGAAGGAAAAAATAAAAAAATAAATAAATAAATAAAAAAAGAGTGAGTGAAATGACGGATTAGTCCTCGGCGACTTTATGGGAAGGGAAAGTTGATGTGAAATTGCCAAGTGTAGAAATGGTATGGAGGCATGAAGCAGGTGAGTTTATTGGTGATGAAGTCTATGATGTGGCAAAAAATGATTGGGCAAGTTATATATATACACTATATTAGTTGTATTATTATTTTTTTAAATGGTCATAATAGCTTGTGAGTTGTCACTCTTTGCCTATTGTTTGAGTTTTGTTTTATTTTTTTGTTATTTTTTTTATGAATAATGCTAGAGATACAAACTATTTTACAAAATATTTTACAAACGGCTGATGTGGTGAGTAATTATTGGTAAATAAAAAAATGATATTAACGGTAGGCCTAGATGAAAACCAATAAGATGTTGGCCACATCAACATTTTGTAATGTTATAAAATAGTTTGTGGCTGTTGCGTTATTTTTTTTGTTATTAAATTATTGTTTTTTTTTTTTTTTTTTTATAGCTAAAAGTCACAAAGTGAGGAAAGTAGATGAGTAAAAATTCAATCTTGTAATTATTTGAATATCTTATGGAAGTGTGTAATTTTAGGTAACCAGCCTCATATGCTTTTAAATGTGTACGAATAAAATTTATAAAAAGCATATTTTCTAAATACACTTATTTAACTCTCTCTCTTTTGGATTAAGATCCTCTAAGATTTTAAGATATTACTTTTTGGGGCAAAACTTACGCAAACAACGCTATCTTTTTTAAAAATTATTGGTTAATCTAATCACATAATTGAATTTAACGAGAGAATATTACGTGTGCCATTTAAAGAGTTTTATACTTTTATCTAAGTTTTGTCATACTTTTTCTTTCTAATTCTAAAACAAAGTGGGTGGACCATGCGAGCTAGTTTGATGCGTGGGGCAAAGGGCTTGTAGTACTCCCTTCTCTTGATCTAGCATTTTCTTCTCCTTGGTAGTGAATCACCTACTCAAAAAAGAGGTAGGCTTGCACGCCCTATTTGAGACTACTAAGCATAAACATTCACCTATTAAGGATGTGGTTTTTTCTTTTTGTGGACAATGGACAAATGCCAAAAAAAAAAAAAAAAAAAAGAAAAAGAAAAAGAAAAAAGAAGGTGATATGAGGAACATTGGTATGGTGTCGATTGCTAATCCTCCTATACTTAAGTTAGTAAGTACTATTTGTTCTAGGAACTAGTAGAGTTTTTTATTTTTTAAATAATCTCAATGTGTGTACCTTGGTTTGATGTTTCCAAATCATTTTATGAAGAAGAAGTAAAGAACTTTATAAGATATAACGATTGTAAATGTAGGCATGATTTTAGGAACATGATTAATATACGGGTTGATTGTTTTTTGGGAAAATCAAGCTGAAGTCATTCTTGCTCTTTCTTGACCTTTCCAAATTGAACTGTATCTGTTAAAAAAAAAAGCTAAGCAAGTGTTAGATGAAGTGAACTAGGTGTTGGCTATATGACTATATCAATATGGGTTAGTATTAACTATGAAAATCAAATTTTGCCAATGTTTTCAAACAAAAATTTGTGAAGGTAAGTTTTACAATAAACAAGAACTACTTAAAAATATTCATATCCAGCTAATTTTTTGTAGGCAATATATCAAAACCCCTTTGAACAAACATGGTTGCAGATAGACAAGCAGATCTCAAGGACAAATCAATTACTATAAAAAGACATGTTGAGTTTAATAAATAAAATGGTGTGCTTCATTCCAAAATAGGAAGGTTAATTATATAAGTATGGAGCTCAATACCCTTATATTAAACAATCACAATCACAAAGTTCACACATGTCAGAACTCAAAGGACCAGAAAATATCTGGTGTACTATTTTTTTGTCATTGTTGGGCAAACTATAAAAGCCAAAACTCGTGCCATGACTAAAGGCATAGTGGACAAAATGTCTTTGTGAATATACTTGGGGAATATATATATATATATATAGAAAAATGTTAACAATCACCGAGATTTTCCATATATATATATATATATATATATATCGTGTTTTAATAATAAAAAAATAGGGATACGACAAATATTATTTGGATAGAAATATAAAGGATCTTTCTCACATTTCGTGTAAAAAACAAAAACTTTATCAAGTAACACTATTTAAATAGACTAATCAAGAAGTTGGATAGAGAGGTGAGGATTTTGAGTGAGCAATGTCGTTTTCCTATGATGGAAGGATGTGCTAAACAGGTAATAACCTCATAAGATTGGACCACTAGGTCTAGTACACGAATCCTTCATTTTTTTTTTTAAAGGTGTTTTTTAGTTGTTGAAGATTTTAGAAAAATACTATACGATATCATTTAATAGTAGGTTGACAATAAGAATGGAGCAAGTCTTAGGTCTAGCGATCTTGTGTAATGGACATAATAGAATACAGACATATAAAAAGTGTTAGACACGTGTAAGCGTCCTATTGATCGAGTCCAGTTTACAAGAGTACACGACTTAAGTCGTATCTATAAGAATGTAGCAGATAAATGGAATGAACATGTTAACATTGTCATAACTCTTAGTAGAGTATTCGCATTAATTCGTGTAAAAATTCATATCTATTTTAGCATAAGAATTTATTTTTTCTATTTTATATACTCACTTTTTAAAACTCTTTCACATCGGATTATCTGTTTTACATTACATTTAATTAAAATATCAATTTTTTTGATTTTTTTTAATTGTTTATCTTTCTTCACATACAACAATCACCATCCACTCTCTTCCTTCATCCTTGGGATACATAAAGAAAGAATAAACAACTAAATGCAAAACAAATAGTATCAGTGTAAATTTACGTGATTACTATAGCAAACTTGTAAATTTACATAATTATACACAGATTAATATGAATTCTCTTTAACAGTCAAAGGTATAAAATATAATTTTCAAGTGAATGATCTCCCAATATATATGATGTAAAGTACATTTTAATCCAAAACAAAAATTATTACATAAAAGATTAATGTGAGTATATCCAAAGTACATATGGTGGCCTTGGGAAAGTGGCAACAAAATAGGACCAAGATTTGGGTGTGTCTAGGACTAGGACCATCCTAAATAAGCTGCCAAAAAAAAACAGTACCAAACAAATAAAAAGTAAAGGCAAGCTTTGATGAAAATTGTATCGTATCATCGTCGGCAAAATAGCAAGCACACAATGTATGTATATCTTTAAAGAAGAAGACAGTACCAACGTGGTGTCTTTACACCGACACTTTTGGTGTCTAGCCCAAAACCACCCTCACAATGTTACACATTTTTGTGATTTAAATGGTTAGCAAGGTGTATAATATGCAAGGACAAAATGGTAAAGGACTATACTTAATTTTATGCTTTTTTTTTTTTTTTTTTTGAGAGTTTCAACCTATGGCGTCCGCTCCTGATGATAGCTCTTTATCATCAGACCAAGACACCAATTAGTTTTTGATGTAGGCGGGGATTGAACCCCAGATCTCTTATACAACTATCAGAAACTTTACTAGTTGAGTTAACTGGAACCCACGACTATACTTAATTTTTAAATTGAGTTTAATACTAATATATATTTGTGTCATTAGGGTATGTAGCTGTCGCCTGTCGAGTGTCGACCCCAAGTGGTAATTGCAATGTAAGTGTTCGGTTGTCCATTGATGGCAACCTGCAGTGTTCGTGCTGTGCACGTTGGGTCACAGAGTCATTGTGTGGGCCAAGGAAAACAATATACACTAACAAACATCATTTAATCCCCCTCAAAAAAAAAAAAAAACAAACATCATTTAATTTGTTATCTAGTTCAATATTCAACCATAGTGCCTGTTTGGACATTGAAAATACTAGTAAAAACAAGAGAGGGAGAGAAAAAGTCTTGAACAGTAACATAAGCTTCTAGGCCATGGGCTTAAAAAATTCTTAAAAAAGGGACATAAGATTGTTCATTATTGATAAAATTTTGTCTTACTCTAATTTTTTTGGCCTTGTGCATCATCAATTTCCCTTTATTGCTTAATTTATGTAGTCTAACCATAAGGTGAGCCCACGTTCTTTCAAGTGATTGGAGGATAATAAAAAATGTCATGCTCAAAATTTTTCAAATTTAAAGATTAGTTTGGTAAAATTGATATGCTTTGACTTTAAAACAAGATGTTATAAATCCATTCTTCATATAGTAATAGGTTAAATGAAGTTGTTTTGAGTTTATTAGCATATTCATAAATCATAACAATAATTCCAAATTGGTATGTTTATAATATTTTGTTTGAGTTAACAAATTCAAACGAGTAACAATATTTATAACTTTGATTACGACATCTTGACCTCCATAGAAGATAAGATAGTGTGATAGGTGACCCCTTTATCTATTGCCATGAAAGTCTCTTGAGTTACTTTACCAATCAAAACCAATGGTACTCCATAAAACGTGTTTCATGTGAAAATCATTAATAGAAGTACAGCATGATAATCAGGTACTCAATTACACGTGACCATGAAAATAATACTTAATTTGTTTATCATAAACTTGTGAGTTGTTAGTTAACTCACATGTCTTTAAACTTTTAATGAGAGATTTAAGAAGATTGAAAAAAACTCATTGATATCTTGATAAATTGATAAAAAGAAACCTATAAAATCAAATCCAACCTTATAAGAATGGCGGAATTTAGACAATGTCAAAAATCTCATGGGTTTCTTTGACCCCTCATAAAATGATAGGCTCCAATTCAATTCAATGGCTCTCCTTTTGAAGATGTGCTTAACTTTTCTTTTTATGTAGATACTTTGAAAATGAAAAATATGATTGTGTATAAACACTGAATTATTATCCAATGTAAAAAGGAGAAAATTTTAGTCTACATATATTAAGCTTCATCCAAAAAATTAACAATTATGAATTGGCTAAAATGATGCTAGTGATCTTCATCTTTTCTTCTCTTTCTTATAAAATATCAAACACTCAAATTTGTAGGCTTATTTTACATAAGATGGAGGGAAAAAGTGAGTTTTTAGTGTCTAAGGGCCCGTTTGGTAAGGCATTTCAAGCACACTTTTGAGCATTTTAAACAACATTACACACATTTTCACACACATTTTCACCCACACGTATATCAAAAACACTCAAACAACATTACTCAAACTCCTCTACCAAACGGCCCTAAGTATCATAGCAAAAGTTAGAATTTTTTTAAGGCTACAATACTTTTTAACCCCTTTGGTATGGATCCCTTAACTATGAAACTTATAATTTACACTATCGAATATTACAATTTGTTAGCATTTGTCATTAACCATCCCAAAATGTGGTCATCTTTGGTCAGGTTAACGGAAACAATGGAAGACTATAAGAGCATTCACAGTAGTGGAGCTAAATATTTAGCTATTTAGCTCTACCAAAAGTTACTTTATTTATTTTACCTACACATATGCTGCAGCAGTGGATCTATTTTAACTTTCAATACAATAAAATAATATAAACATCACAATAAAATAATATATCTACTACAATAAAATAATATATCCATTACAATAAACAACAATTATAACCACCGCAACCGCTACTACTGCCACTACCACCGCTACCGCCACTGCCACTGACTCTTCCACCATCGCCGCCATCGCCGCCCCCACCACTACAATGATATTTTTTTACCACTTCAATTTTTTTTTTTTGAGAAAATTTACCACTTTAATTAAATACCCCTTCTTTATTTTTTTTCTTTATTATTTTTTACTCTCTCTTCCTCTCTGTGTCTTTCTCTTTCTCTGAACCAAGATGCCAACAAAGTAATCACAACCCAAACCCCCACCACTGTTACCAAACCCATCAAGAAAAAACCCAACAACCCAAAATTGCAAACCAATCGGCAACCCACCACCACAACTCGATCAACAAACTACCAGCGGCGTCGGCGCCGTTGCTTCTGTTTCCGACGATGGCTCGGATGGTGGCCTTGATGAACTATGACTTCTCCAGGGTCGTCCAAAGCTTGAGGACATTGTAGCGCCTCTTGAGCTTTTGCTCCAGGTACGAGTTCATCGGGCACAGCATCAATACGTTAACCAATCGGCAACCCACCACCACAACTCGATCAACAAACCACCAGAGGCTCTTGCCTTCCTCGCCGACGCGGGTTTGTGGGTTGTGCCATGGGTTTGGACCGGCGTTGCTTCGATATTTCTCTTTAATCTATCTCTGTGGGTTTGTGTTTTGTGTCTTGTGGTGTTTTGTGATGTGGGTTTGGTGGATCGGCTTTGCTTCGGTGGCAGTGGTCCGATCCGGTGTTTTTCTGGTGGATGGATGTCTAATTCAGTGGGTTTTATATGGATTTTATGAGCACCATCGCCGACGAGCTGGCCGGCGAAGCAGAGAGGAGATGAGGGAGAGAAAAAAAAATGAGAAGGAAAAATGAAGAAAGAAGAGAAGCCGGAGAGAGAAAAAAGGAAGAAAGAGAAAATATTTTTTAAATGAAAGAGGAGAGAGAAATTTAATAAAATAATATTATTTTTTTTAGCTCTCATGAACAGTGCACATCTATCTATAGATGTGCATTGTTCATATGGAGCTAAAAAAAATGGATATAGCTCCACTACTGGAGCATCATTTTAATGTTTGTGTAGCTAAAATTTAGCGTTATAGCAATATAGCTACATTGCTGCAAATGCTCTAATAGAAGATGATGCATGTTGACATTGTTATAATAGTTGTGGATTATGAGTTTTAGCTAAATCAATTGGAAATGTTTTTTGTCATCAAATAAGAAACATGAAAACAAATCTCTCAAAAGGAAATTAATTGTTGTTTAGACAGGATGGTAAAACACAATCATCATAAAATGGATACAAAAGTTCAATTTTTTTAATTTTTTTTTTAAATAAGAGTTTAAATTATAAGTTTTTACAATTGAGATAGTAATCCTAAACTTGGAGGACATAAAATATAAGCAAAAATATACTTTACATCCTATGACTTTGGTCAATCACCATTTTAGTCCATTAAGTTTAAAAAAAATTCATTTTAGTCCATTAACTTTAATGTCACAATCACTTTAGTCCTTCCGTCCATTGACGTTAAAAAGTTTTTGTTAACTCCCTTAAGAGTTAAAACAATTTCATTTCCCATATTTTATTAATTTATTTAATCAAAAAAATCATCTTTTAAATTAGCAAATTAAAATGACAAATGTTCAAATTTAATGGAGTAAAATAAAAACTTTTAAACTTTTTTTTTGAGGGAAAAAAAAAACTTTTAAACTTAGTGGATTAAATTGACACTTGATTAAAGTTATAGCATGTAAGGTGTATTCTTGTTTAAAATATATTTAGGCATGAGTAAAGTATATTTTTTTGCCATAAGTTTGTGGGGGGTTTTTTTTTGAGTCATTTATATTTCAAAATTTTCATTTTGGTACTTCTTGTTTGATTCTACTTTCATATTGATCACATCGTTCATTTTTGTTAGTAATGATCAACTGCAAGTGCCAAATAAATAGCATCCTATAAGCTGTCACAAAATTAAACATATATGGTCAAAATTTGGGGTGTGCGCAGTTCGGTCGGCTCGGTTTTTTGCCAAATTTATCACCGAACCGATAGAGATCGGTTTTCTCATAATTAGAACCGATGTATACCGCTTAGGGTTGGTTTTTCGACATATAGCGGTGTGGTTTTTTGCGGTCGGTATAATTGGTTTGGTCGGTTTGAAACATTTTTTTTTTTGTTTCAGACAACACAAACACAAAAGTAAAAAGTAAAAACATCACAAATAATTTTTCACAACAACCTGTCATACACAAAAACATATTCCAACTCATACTTATACAAATTATACTCAGTTACTCAATACTCATTACTCAATTAGGCAATCAGGTCCACCAATGAAAAAGCCAATACAATAAGAAAACCCCAGATTTAATTTAATAACTAAATAAAATAAATAAATAAACGAAAGCATGAGTAAAAGGTATAGTTCACAGATGCCAAAAATCAAATTGCTGAAAAATACCAAGAACAAAAAATGTTAGATAGATCATAGTTCACAGATGGACTTGGACAGTTGGACTCTAAGTGAGAGAGAATCTTTAAAACGGCAAGGTGAGAGATGGAGAGTGGAGACATGGAGTTATCGGTGGAGTGGTTGGTGGCAGTGAGGCGATCAGCCAGTGACTGGTGAGGCGGTGAGAGAGAGACATGTCAGACAATGACTCAAGGAGAGCCATCACCCAGCAAAGCCCAGAGGCGAAAGAGAGACTGAGAGAGTTAAGGAGGAAGATAGAAAATAACGAATTTATACCTGGGAGTTAGGGTTAGGGTTGTGCACCAAACGACGCCGTTTTCATGTTTTTTTTTTTTTTTTAAACTAAGTGAAACGACGCCGTTCCGAAATATATATATATATATATATATTAGATTTATCGGTCGGTTCGATTTTTTGAATCGGTTTCAGACTTGCTTCCGACTTTTGTACCGCACCGGTGTCGGAATTGGGGTTCCCCTCCGTTCACCGGCCTTAGCTCCATCGGTCGGCTCCAGCGGCGGTGCGGTATTGTCGGCGCTGGTCGGTTGGGTCGGTGCCGGTCTGTTTGTGCACACCCCTAGTCAAAATGATGATTTCAAAACAAGGATCAAAGAGAGATGACACCAAAAGATAAAATTTTTCTGTCTTTCTCTATCATCGGCTAGGCATTACATCTAAAATAGGAAAAAAAAAAGTTTCTCTTCAAAATGCTTTGTATGTTTTATTATTTGGTATAAATTTTGAAAATCTAATTTGGATTGTATGTTCTTCTTATATCTTCTATACTTGCAAAATTTTAAGAAAATCAAAGATCAATTGCTATATTATCAATCAAATGTTCAAATTTTAAGTTTTTGTGGTATAAAATTCTGCATAAAAAATAAATTTATTGATCAAATAGTAAATAATATATGATTTGAATGAAATTTGATATATATATTAAGAATATAAAGAACATGTAATCCATCTGTTAAATTTTTAAAATTCACACTCAATAAAAGATATATAAAATATGAAGAGTTTAAAGGGTTTTTTTTCAAAAAATAATGTTATTTAAAATATGAAAAATAAAAAATCACGTGCATCAACTAAAAAAAAAGATAAAAAAGTAATAACAAATTGCTTTTGGTCTAGTTAATTAAACGCTCCTCTGACCAAAGATTTGCGCAAAGCAAACAGTAAAAAAGCTCAGAACCAAATGGAGGGAGAGAAGCAAGAAATTCAACATACCAAGCCAATCCGTTGCATCGTCAAACTGGGTATGTCTTTTTTTCTTTTTCTTTGATATAAAATCCCATCTTTTTTTGTTTTCTTCTCTAAAACAGTAACAAAAATTTAAATCACTTGTAAATTGGTAAACTTTGATATTTTACACTACAGGTCCTGTTGCTTTTTCCAACTTTATATTATCACATTTAATTTCTTGATCGTTTATTAGCTTTTACCAAGAAACCCAGAAAGCTAGCTTGGGCAAACATGTTTGTACAAGTCCATTGGCAATAATAGATTATAGGGTGTCTATTATTAAAACTGTGTTTCACCCATGTTTAAATACCCAGCAAGTTAGAGACTTTGATGTGAAATTAGCAAAGAATGTCATGCAAAATGTAATTTATGGTTAAATATATTTAGAGGATAGCCAAAAGGAATAAGAAAAGAATTGTTGTGTACTTTTTCTCTA
This sequence comes from Notholithocarpus densiflorus, assembly GCA_030021035.2. Lineage (NCBI taxonomy): Eukaryota > Viridiplantae > Streptophyta > Magnoliopsida > Fagales > Fagaceae > Notholithocarpus > Notholithocarpus densiflorus. Next base: position 222,928 of record JARYZH020000405.1, read on the forward strand.
TAACCTTAACCAAGTTTATTAGTTACTACACTACAGCATTGTTGCTCATTTCACCTTTATATGCTTGTGTTTACCTTAATTGTTGTATATTAGTTTTACCAAGAAGCCAGAATGCTGCTTCAGCAAACAATGTTTATACAAGTTCATTGGCAGTACTAAAATTAATGGGTTCCTATTAAATTTCATTTCAACCCATGTTTAAAATTAATCCCTGCTTTAATACCAAGAAAGTTTGAGGCTTTCATGTAAAACGAGCAAATAAATGTCATGCAAAATTGACTATATGGTTAAATATTTTTTCAGGATCTACACATGGAATACAAAAATAATTCTTATGAGCAAACTATTAAGAAACGTGCTTTGTGTTGTGAAGGAGGTGCGGCAATTACTTGCAAAGATGAACTTGAGAAGATAAATAAAAAAAACCTTGACATAGTGTCTTCTCAGCTGAGGCAAGCAATGATGCCGGGGTGGTCTTCTTCTATGAAGGTTCTTGGGATGGATTGGAGCAAGAGACATGGGGAATCAGAGGTTTCGTGTAACATAGATGATTTTGTACACAATGCAAATGTAGATTCTAGTTGTTTTGTTGTCGTTCATGGGGCAGGTCAGTAACATGGATCCATTCATGAATTGGGAAATGATTCTTGATGATAACCATTTAAGACACTGAATTGAAATATGATTATGATGCTAATTAATAGTGTTGCATAAACAATGAGAATGATGCTTTTGGGTATAAAGAATATGGTCATTTTCTTTATACTGCAGGACAATTTCCCTGTATTCTTTCAGGATTTGATGCTTTGAAGTTGTTTATATAGTTTTTATAAAGTATGAGGCAGTTCAATTTATAATTTATAATGGGGGTTTAGGTTCTTTTGGTCACTTTCAAGCCAGTAAATCTGGGGTTCATAAAGGAGGATTGGACCAATCTCTTGTCAAGGCTGGTTTTGTCGCTACACGAATTTCTGTAAGATGAACTGATTTTTTGTATTTGTTATTTCTTGATTTTTTATTTCTTAGCTTTTGATTTCAGCAATTGTGTAGAACTTTTCTGCACTTTAGTCGGTTGAGTTTGTGAAGATGGATTGGATATATTTTTAGAATGATAGAAGTAAGTTGAAAAGAATTGGGCAACTGAGTATAGTTGATATGGATGCTAATTTATATAAAACTTGAAATTTTGTACCCATGCACCTTTTTTTTTTTTTCTTTTCTTTTGTGGGGGTGTTTTTGCAAAGTGATTCTAGCATGTTCTAGGAATTACTTAATGAAAATATTCTTTATATGAGAACAGAATGTAGCAATGGCATTGGAAAAATATAGAAGAAAAGTATAAAAATACTAATTTAACAGTGGCTGGCATAGCGGTGCCAACTTAGTGGAATAATTTGGTTTCAAAGAAATTCTTTGACTCATGGTGGCTCTCTTCAAGATCCAGCTTATGTGGTGCAACAAAGTCTTAAATTGTTGCATGATTTCCAGTCTTTGTCTTAAATTGCTCTGCTACTTCATTGAGATTGCTTTGGCTAGAGGATTTACCAGATGTTCTTTCCTCTGTTTTAGCAGAGGATGTATCTCGTTTCAATTGCATTGGGTCTTAAACTCTGGCGTTGGGGTAATTCCTTGACTGTGTCTCATGTTTAGGATGAATTTTAGTTCTTGGCTGTGTGCTTTGTTGGTTTTAGTAGCTCTAGCTATTGGCTAATGGCTATGTGCCTACTACTGCTGAGGGCTGTTTGATGTCTGTTCGATTTAGGCTTCTTGCCTGCCTTGTTTTTCTTTGTTCCATTTGTTAGCTTAATACAATCCTAACTGATTCATCCAAAAAAAAAAAAAAAAAAACCAACGACAATCACTAAATAACAAGACTCTTCCCTTTATTGTGACTGAATTTGATCACAAAGAGTTTACGTGACATCGGAGATTATTAAGAAAGCAAGTGCAAGTGCCTTCACACAACAAATGAAGAGATTGTAAAAGAATTTTGCGACACATACCGGTGATAGATAGAAGTAAAGCTGAAATACCAACAAAATTACTATTATTGCGAGGCATGTTGAATCTCTCTTCTTCATATTGCTATATGATCCAAGCTTTTTTGGTAGATTATTTCGATTTTGATACCACGATTGAAGCTTTCCTATCTATTTATCCTTTTCTGGGCATATACTATAAACAAACAGATATCCCCACCTTGCTAGCTCTAAAGCTCATCTAGTTGAAGCTCTTCAATCTGAAACTTCGAGCAAAATAAAAAGTGTTAAACAAAGGTATTATTGAAGAACAAAGAACTCTAAAAATTCTGTAAATCTTTTGCTCAATCTGATGTCTGATTTCTTGACTTAAAACTTTCTATGAAGAAGGATTTTGGAAAGAGGGTGCAAGCTCACACGTTAGGCTGTGATTTTAAAGAGAGCCAAATTACATTAAAAAATCATTTAAGTAATGTGATGTAACGTCGATCGTGGGTTAGAGTGCATTTTTCTTCACATAATTTTTTTTTTTTTTCTTTTTCTTCACATAATTGAACAACATTTTTTTTTAGAGGAAATTGAACAACACTTGGTTGAAGCAAAATGTTATTGACATAATTTAAAGTTTATATTAGTGCATAATTGGAGAATGGTTGTATTATTTAAAACTTCTCAAAGATATGAACCAAATACCCACGCGTCGCTAAGATCAAATTCTTTTTTTGGTTAATTAATAGGTTTGTGTTTTGGTGCAATCATTTTTCCCCTAAGTCAACCAACATAACATCCAATGCATCCTGTAAGCTGACACGTAGTTAGGCAATATTATTAGTATGACAAATATTTTATTTGCACACTTTAATTTTGAGTACATTTTTTATGCACCCAAAAATAAAAAATAAAAAAAACCTACATATTTTATGCACATCCCATGAAAGACAGGGTTATCTAGGTTGAGTTAAAAGAAACGTATCCTAGAGGTTGTAGTTGATGGATGTTTCTGTGCAATAGAGGAGGAACATGTTTGAATCTTGTAGAAACTATAATCTATCCTCTCGTGAGATCTAAAAGATCTGTGGTTGAGGGGAAAAAAAAATTAATCTCCCCCTTACTTTGATTATATTAATTGAGTTATTGTTGACATCCCATTTTGCAACCCCCATTTAACCTCACATGGAGGGTAAAATGATAATTTCACCTTGAAAATAAACATCTTAATTGTGGCCACTAGATCTTTAATTTTATTTCATCAAAATGATCTTGATGTTGTAACGATCAAATCGATTGGTCATAAGTCTTAATCGAACCATTAGATTGAAAGTTATCATCAAATCAAGTTTTAATGGCCGAGATGCACAATCACAAATTGAGTCCAACCATATGTGATTATGAATAATTGATTCCAATTGGTTATAATTATAATCAATTTGAGGTTAATGACGGGTCATAATTTGATTGGCTAGGACTACATTTTATGGTAAGGTTGCACACACTTAATTAATTGGATAGTTAAACATTAATTATTCAATGAGTAATTTGTGTAATTATCTTTTAATATATATATATATATAACCGAAGTCTCTGAAGCTCTCACAATTTTCCACATCAACACAATATTTAAATAAAATTATTATTTTATTTAAATAAAATTATTTATTTTATTCAAACTTAACAAGAAGTGAAACTCTATCTCTTTAACAAGTCTAACTTAAACTCAAATTCATCATTATCATTTTTTTAAAACAAAATTATTTTTGTTTAATTCAAACTTAACAAGGAGTGAAACTCTATTTCTCTTACAAGTCCAACTTAAACTCAAACTCAAACATTGATAATTACTACACAAAAAAAAAAAAAAAAAAAACAAAAAAACAAAAAAAGAAAAGAAAAGAAATTGAGATATCACATGCCCAAATTACTACACGTAACAATATCATTACTGACTAATGCAATTGGTTGATGGAAATGTTAGACCAATGCAACCAAATTGGTTAAATATTGTTACATTTTTTTTTTTTTTTTTTTTTTGTTGGTGTGTGTGTGTGCTTTTCATTAGTTTTAGACTTTGTTTAGCTCCTATGAAATTTGTGGTACAAAGTATTTAGCATCATAGGTAATACTTAGCCTCTGATTCAAATTTGAGAGGGTCTTCAATGTCCATTATGTATCAAGATATGTATGTGAAGTTGGTTTTCCCAATATTCACATTTGACGCATCTTATACTTAGCTAGAGTTAAATTACCTCTCTGATTGATATGTATCAAATGACATTCTATGCTGTTATCCAATTAATGTGGATTAAAGACAGATGTTTTCGGTGTATATGACCGTCCACCGACAGAACTTAATGCAGTACTCTTGAGGGAGATCGGTGAGTACTTGTTATAAAACCTTGATCTTATACATGCATGGTATCTTAACGAGTTCAGTTGGCTTGTTAAATGTTGACTGAATGAGCATGGCAAATTTTCCCATTATGGCAGCTGTTGGCGAAGATGGGAAGTGGTCTGTTGTGAAACCAGAGCTTCAGAACATGGATAAGCAAGGTTAGTGAGAAAAGAATTGAGATGTTTTATCTCAGCTTTACATGGCAATATAAAGGTCCATTGTTTTATAGTGACAGTTTATAGGGGGTACATCTGCTTTGCCACATGTTTTTAGTATCAGCTTATAGGGTATTCAAGGAATTTTCTTCCATCTACAGTGAGAGCAGCATCAACATAAAACTAGATGAATCAAATTGATTTTCATTGCATGTACAAACTTTCACTATGTTTCAGTATCGGATTTTGCTTCAGCAGTTCAGCATGACTCTTCTGATGGAATGTTAAAACTACAGCTTTAAATGCTGGTTGTGTCTACATGCTTTTATGCCTAGCTCAACATAAACGGGTAAACTGGGGAGATTCAAACAATGGGAGTATATATATTTACATTTTAAAAAAAAAAAAAAAATTTCTGTGCTGTGTTTGTTGATATAATGGTGGATTTAGATTTACAAATATTGAGAGAAGCTGAGAATCTTGTAAAGCTACTCCTTTGTGTTAACTTAAACTGGGGAGATTCAAACAATGGGTGTATATATATTTACATTTAAAAAAAATCTTTTCTGTGCTGTGTTTGTTGATATAATGGTGGATTTAGATATTCAAATATTGAGAAAAGCTGAGCATCTTGTAAAGTTACTCCTTTTTGTTAACTTATCTTTGGAAACATAGGATTTTAAACAGGCACAAGAATATGGATCTGCGGTTTTAGACCAGAGCTCCAAATTTTAATAGATGTTTTCTCATATTCTGTCAACAGTTGAAACAACTGTAGCTGCTCATGATACAACTGGGGGTATGGAGACCAAAATAGCAGAAGCTGCAATGATTGCAAGACTTGGAATTGACGTTTACATTGTGAAAGTAATGACTCCTTTGTTACAATTTTACTTAATCTTTTTCAATTTATGTTTTGAGAGTTTGTAGTGATTAAGATTAAGCTGGATGCAGGCAGCCACAACCCACGCATTAAGGGCCTTAAGCGGAGAACTGAGAGACAACATTCCTGATGATTGGTTGGGGACAGTCATCCGATTTGTGAGCTGAGATTGGCAGCTAAGACCACCTTGTATAATGTTGTAACATTCTGATCAGCCATTCTTTTACACTATGATATGAATGTGTTAGAAAATCTAGACCCTCAAATTGATTTGAGTTTGAAATTGTTTTAGCACAGGTGCTCATTGATAACCCTGGAAATGTTCGCAAATTGAAATTTGTAATCTCTTAACATTCAATGTTTTCGGCCCTCAGTGGAAAACTGACATTCATGCAGGGCTTGTTTATTATTCTGTGGTCCAGTTTGCTTGCCAGAGGGTTTACTATTTGGGTCATGTTACAATTGCCAATTGAGGCAGTGTATTTCTTTAGAGTTGTACTCCAATCTTATCCTCCAAGACTCATTCGGCCTCATTATTCATTCTGTTGAGGGCTCCAAGCCAGAAACAGTAAATTCTATGCAAGGAAAATCCAATTCAGCACTGGCTTATTTTGAAAATAGTATGTTTTAAACCGATAGATAATACATTTATGAGGATACACCAGATGCACAAATTACTTGTGCATGCTGTGCAATCACACTTGCATAAACGATTCATATCAAAAATACATTTTACCGTTCCTCCTTGGATTCTATTCCCATTATTTTGTTTCTTTCACACAAATGTGTTATTTATAAACTGTTTCTTTCACACAAATGTGTGATTTTATAAACTGAAAATGTGATGTAAAATCATGTTTTCAGTTATAAAAACTCATGCGTGTGTAAGATGTACAAGAGTCTTTTTCCTATTCCCTAATATAGGCATCCTCTCTCTCACAATGTGTGGATCCCACACTTGTGTGAAATCTACATTGAAAAAATGATTGGCGCACATGTTAAATGCATGAGATACCTTCTCTCTCACATGTAGATCCCAAATGGTTATAAAATTTAGGCTAAAATGCAAAATTAACTCTCTAACTTTCTTTAGATTTCATTTTAGTCCTTTAATTTTGCTTTCGCTCATTTCAGTCTTTTAAGTTTCAGATTTATTCAATTAAGGCATTTCCGTTAACTTTTGTTAAAATTTTTTGAAAAAAAAAAATCTGGAAAATATTTTTCAATCATTAATTGAATTTTTTTAATTTAAAAATTTTGAAGAAAAATTTATAAAATTGAAAAATTAACCACAATATATAACAAAAGTTTATGAAAAGCCTTAATTGAATAAACTTAAAAGTTAGAGGACTGAAATGAAATCTGAAGAAACTTAAAATGTCAGTTTTGCATTTTACTCTAAAATTTACACTACAAGGGACAACACATTTATATATGAGATGATACATTTATCAAATGCAAATGCATGAGATACCTATTACTAACGAAGAAGCTATTCACCAATACAATATTTTCCCTATCAAAAAAAAAAAAAAAAAAAAAATTAATACAACATTTTCATTTTTTTTAATTACAGTAAAAAGTCCAAAATGGATGGATCCTTGGATCCACCAACTCAATAAAAACCATCAAACTGCCACTGAAAGCGAGTGCAGAATGAGGTTCGAAAAAAATATAAGATACGTGTTATCAAGGGGTGACAAAATCAAAAGGCCACCTAAAAGCCTACAGCAAAAACAATCATCCGTCCATTTCTGTACTTATTCACTCAGTCTAAAAGCACATAATTAGTATAAACATTTTCAGCACAGATAAATTCAAATGAAATTGAGAAAAAAACCACAATTATGAGAACCAATCTATTTGAATATGAATAACTTTAAATGACAACTTGGAAACAACATGAGGCGCTTAGAAGTGTATATACAGCTAGTCTTTGCTGGAATATATAACTTCTCCACACCAAGACCCAGGAAATGGTTCGGTACTAATCAAACAAAAGGAAATAGTGATTATAAAAACCTAATTCATAATGGCAAAGTCTAGTGATAGGTAGAGGCCACATTTCAATAAGAACATTTCTGAAATAAGTGACCCCTAAAGTAAGCTACTATTATGTGGTTCTGTTTAAAGTCCCGGTCTTGAAGCATTCCCCATTCCTGAAGGACAATTACTTGGGGCCAATGTCCTTGAGGCCACAGATCTGCTCTTCTCCCATAGCAGACATCACTGAAACAACCAAAT
>JARYZH020000406.1:0-228527 GCA_030021035.2 Notholithocarpus densiflorus
AGTTCTGAAAGTTCAAATCCATTGCCACATACATTTTCTTCTGGACCATCCACATCTTCCTCAAACCTATCACCATCTCCATCATCCCTTAAACCTCCAGTTGCTTCTTCCAGATCATATGCATCTGCCCTTAATACCACTGAACTCCCCTCAGCTTCTTCTAGATCATATGCATCTGTCCTTAATACCACTGAACTCCCATATGCATCTGTCCTTAATACTAGTCAACTCTCAAATGCATCAGTCCTTAATACCAGTCAACTCTCAAATGCATCTGTCCTTAATACGCGTCAACTCTCAAATGCATCAGTCCTTAATACCAGTCAACTCTTAAATGCATCTGTCCTTAATACGCGTCAACTCTCAAATGCGTCAGTCCTTAATACCAGTCAACTCTCAAATGCATCTGTCCTTAATACCCGTCAACTCTCAAATGCGTCAGTCCTTAATACCCGTCAACTCTCAAATGCATCTGTCCTTAATACCAATCAACTCTCAAATGCATCTGTCCTTAATACCAGTCAACTCTCAAATGCATTAGTCCTTAATACCAGTCAACTCTCAAATGCATCAGTCCTTAATACCCGTCAACTCTCAAATTAAGAAGGGACCAATTTCATATTGGTTGATGCTATGGTCAAGTAGCGGAATCCGGTAAGCTAGAAAAGACAAAGGTTCGGCGCAAGTCAACTCTCAAATGCATCAGTCCTTAATACCCGTCAACTCTCAAATGCATCTGCCCTTAATACCACTGAACTCCCATCAGCTTCTTATTCTCCAACTTCCAAAAAACCAGCTCAATCTTCACCTTCAGTGGTCCCAAATTCATCTACCTTGGGGCCTCGTCAGACTTCCACTAAGCAGCCTCCATCTTTTAAGCCAATTCTGCATACAGCTCCCAATAATGTAATAAATGAAGAAGGGAAGATGAGTTATATGTATGAAGAGGGTACATCCTTATATGCTATTCTTGAGGATATCAAAGGTCAAATCAAGAGAGACATTGTGCCTCAAGTTCTGAAACAGCCTTTATCTCTTTCAACTTATAAGGCTTTTTTTGCTGCTCTGTTATATGCTGAGGATTACTACTTGGAGGTAAGTTATCGACTTTGTCAAGAAAATTTAATTTGGTATATTATACCAATTTGTGTACTATCTTCTTTGAAATCTTGTTTTTGGTGAACAAAGAAACCATTCTTTTTTTTTTGATATCACAAAGAAACCATTCTTAAATTTATCTTTCTTCAGTCTCCCATTTGGACACCTCTTTTAAATCACAAGGAGATCTTTTGAGGGAGCAATTGACATTTATCATTTGCAGATATCTATCTTACATTATAAATTATAATGTTTTTCTTCTCTGATGGTCTTAAGTGGTTAGTATAGTTTCATAAAAAAATTTAATAAAAAAAAAAAAAGTGGTTAGTATAGTAAAACGTTGTGATTGATGGAATACTCTATATGCTTTTGCACTTTGGCTTGTAATAACTTTTTGCTTTTATTGGAACTAGAAATGGACTGATTTCCTATTGGAGAAAGTGACTTTGAAGTTGGAGAAAGCAACAGTTTATAAGGAAAAAAACGAGCATAAATATTCTGATGGAAGTGATGAGAAGGATGATAAAATCTTTGTAGCATTTGAGATTGATTATGTTCCTCAGAGGCGGCCATTCCTTTTATCAAGGGACATGGTCTATGCTCAACCTTCGGATAAAGAGGTTGAGGCCTTTCAGGTAAGCTTATTCTTCAATTAACTCATACTTGATTAAATCACAGAATTTTGCTAGAGATAATTTTGAGTTTTATGTATAGACTTCTTGTTTTTCTTTGAGTTTAAACTGGTAAAAAATTATATTATTTTTGTACAGCATTTTGTGAATCTTTTAAAACTGAACTGTAGCTAATCAACCTAGTGACACATTCAGCTAATTTGACCATTTGATGAGGTTAGTCTTGCATAACCGGCCTCAACTAAGGTTATGCTGAGGCTTTTTATACCATTTGTTAAATTTCTTTTCTCAAATATTTCATATTATTAGCATTATGTAGAATTGTATTTCCACTGCACTATTGTAGTTGAATTTACATATCTAGTCAAAGTGCATATGAGCATCATTTGTTCATCTTATGATCTTATCTACAACAACAGTCTAAATATTAAGCAGGGTTTTATCTATCGTGTGGTGAAAAGCAATTGCATGTTAGTTGAATTTGGAGATGATTTTCATTCACAGCATCATCCAAATTGCAAATATGACATCAGCTTCTCATTCAACAGAGTTTGTCTAAAAAGGGCTCATCAAGCTGTTGATACTGCAATAGAAACTTCATCCCAGAACTTCATCTTTCCTGAATGTGTCTCTTGGAAGAACAATGTAAACCCGCCTCTGTTTGATGCCTATCATGAACTTGATATAGATGAGCTCCGTGCAGTTCGTTGGATTCTAAGCTATCCAGGCTCAACACCTTATCTTCTTGTGGGCCCGCTCATTAGCACTGAAGTGAAAAGGTATGTACCTGAACTAAAAGCATCAGCAAGAACAGGGGTGGTTGTTTGTGAAGCTGTAATTGAAATATATAAAACCTCTGAAGAGAATCGGGTTCTTATATGTGCACCTATAAACCACACATGCGATGCGCTAATGACAAGGTTGATGGAGGTGATTCCAGAGTCAGATATGTTTAGAGCCAATGCTGCATTTCGAGAGATGGATGGAGTACCTAGTGACATTCTGCGCTCATGTCCTGTAAAAGATGAATGTTTTGAATGTCCTCCACTCCCAATACTTCTGGAATTCAAGATAATTTTGTCAACTTATGTGAGTAGCTTTCGACCATACAATGAAGGCATAGCTGCTGGACATTTTAGTCATGTTTTTCTAGTGGTTGCCTCATCAACCACAGAGCCGGAGGCAACAATAGCTTTGGCTAATTTTGCTAATGAGAATACATCTGTTATTGTTACCGGTGCACCCAGAAACCATTCAGGTTGGGTCCGCTCTAACATGGCTAGGAATTATGGATTGAGGAAGTCATATTTTGAAAGACTTCGTGAACGGGAGCCATATAAAAACCTTAATCCGATGTTCATCACAGAGCTGGATGACTGGGAGCAACAGCCAAATGGCAACCATAGCTCCATGTCATTTTATTGAATTTCATGTTTCAAACTGTTCTTTTATGAACAGCAAATGTTGCCACCTTAGTATCTACATAAGGTTTTGTTTGTTTGTTTGTTGGTTTTTTTTTTTCTTCTCTGCTTTGTCATCTGAGTTGTGTGTGTATATAATTGCAAAGACCTATGGAAAATTTTACTTTTATTTCCTTCTATCTTTCTATCTATTGTAATAGTTTTTTGCAGTTTATGATTAGTTTTATCTCTTGATTCCATAGCAGAGAGACTAATACTTTCCTTACTATCTATACTTCATTCAAGTTCTCATAGCACTGTCATGCCTAACAATGTCATGTCTGTTATCTCCAATCAGAGAAGATACTATCTTAATATTCAAAGGATATGCAAGCCAAAAGCCTATGGGGATTTTAGGCTTAGGGAGAACTGTTAAAATGAATACAACTTTATTAGCAAATCTGGGTGACAGTTGACTGCTGAAAATGATAAGGTCTGTTTCAGGTTGCTGAAGGAAACACATTTAAAAAAAAAATATTTCCTCACTCTTCAAGCCGGCCCTAACTCTTTAATCTTTATACACTTGGAAGGGGTTTTGCAAGACCAAACCTCTACTTGAAAGGAGTGCATGCTATTTGTTAGGCTAAGGGAGCTCAGTCAGAATTTGGCAAGACCCCTAAATCCCATACTTGAATACATTCATGCCTCAGCCTCGTTCGAATGTATCATTTCCATTAGACATAACAATGTAGCTGATCTCATGGAAACACACTATCACCTAAATCAAAAGGAACCATCTCAATCCCACCTTTGGAGCTAACAAATTAGTATGGACCCCATCCCCAAGTAGTAAGCTCACAACTAAATCTGCTTGTTTAGTTGATCACACACAAAATTTCCCTCTATTATTTATAAAGCAAAATTGAAAATCCTATGGAAAAAAAAAATGAATGAAAAATTCAAATACACTATGTACGTAATTAACATGGTAGATCCTTTCTATGAAAGAGACTAGGTCACAGAATTAGCACCACCGATGCTAGTAGAAAATCCTAGAGCCCTTTCTCACTCTTGGTAGTGTCTATGCCAAATATTCATCGAAAAATGACGAATTTTCAACCAAGCACCAAAACACCATAAACCAAGGGCTGGTTAGCTTCCATTGATCTCAACCCAGACATCCCTTTCCCTCCTTGAGCTGCCATAGCTGGATTCTGGCGAACCTCACTGGAATCTTAATAGGTTCTTTTTCTTTTTCTTTTTCTTTTTTCTTTTCTTTTCTTTTTTCATATTTTGGTTCTTTCAATTAAACATTCCCAATTAGTAATCAACCATTTTTTTTTTCATATTTTATGTCAATTTTACTTAAATCCTATTATTTTGCTTAGAATTTGAGAAGTGTTTAAGTTAGGGTTAGGTTTAAGCCATGATTTAGGGGTTTCTATGTTACAACTAAATTTACTTTCAATTAATTGATTAATTAATCATAAAATTAACAATCCAAATTGAAGATTGAAACCACCAATTGATATAAAAAATAAATAAATAATAAATAAATAAAAACACATTAGATTAACAAATTATTTTAGATTTTACATATTATGATTAGGGTTTTATGCTTAAATTGGGGGTGTTGTATTTTGGCAATCAATCCATTAAATTAATTGTTCAAGAATGTAATCAAGGGTACTAATTAAAAAATTGAACTCTCAATTTGGTCATAACTTTTTACCGGAATAATGAATTTAATAAACAATAAATTTTTAAGTATTAGCTTTATTATGAAAAATCGGGTTTTTCAATTTGGTAAGGTTTTATCCAAATTGGATGATGTAATGTGTAATTGGGACAGCCAACTAGGGTTGGTAACACCAATTAGGCTAAAAAAGAAATCATAGGTTTGGGATTAATAAAAGAATCAAAATCGCTAAGATTAGAATTTGGGTCAATGTGGGGCTTTCTGTGTTCTTAATGTTTTCATGTCAAATTGAGGGTTCACTTATCAAATTAACATATCTAATTATAGGTTTGAAGATATAATCGCGTGAGGTAAATGGGACTTCATTACTTCCCTCACCTTTCCCTTATTCATTTGTTAAAACCACATGGACGTCCCTTAATAAATTTCCATGTTCCTTGGATATCCTTAACTCATTGGTATTGTCTTCACATATTGTACCTTTCATTTATTTTAGTGAAACACATTTGATCATTTTTGTATGAAACTTTGATTGTATTCTTGCCATGAAATAATTTTAGGCTAAAACACTGTTTTAGTCCCTACATTTTGGGGTCACAGACAATTTGGTCCCTACATTTTGATAGCAATCAATTCAATCCTTGCTATTTTCAACTTACAATCTGTGAGCGCAAGCGCCCGCAACAGGTCCTCTTCTTTAGGAAGTACGCCTTGGCCTAAGGTGGACCATGACGGAAGGTGTAAATGGAGTCACTACCTAGTTTAGGTCTAGGAACCATAATTAATGCATCTTAGTCACTACTCTTAGAGCATTCATTTATAATAAAAAAAATGTTTAGATAGTTAAGAATACCACAACTTAAAGACAATAGGCACATATACTAAAATAAAATTAAAGAGATTTGGAAGAAATATGGAAGTGATACTGAGAGTTGTTATTTTTTGGGTAGATTTAAATTGTCCAATTTATTTTTTTCCAAAATATTTTTGAACTACACAATGGGATAGTTTTGGAAAAAACGTAATTCTTTTTTAATTATATTAGTCGCTAACTTGTGCGATGCACGGGAAAATTACTAAAAATGAAATCTAATGAATACTAAGCAATTATGCAAAATACCATTTAAATTAAAAGACAAATGTTAATGAATGTCGTTATTCTTAGCTGTTTGTGTTACATCTAGAGTTTCATATATAAGTTACTACAATACTACTTGTAGCAACTGAAGCTCACAATATACGTATATTATATGAGGCCAAAACTTATATTATCTTCGAACTCCCCTTAGCCTTACAGTGTCCCTAACAAAGTTTATTTTGTATTGAATTTGATTTCAGAGGACTTATTCAAAATTATTTGAATCAAACCTCATAAATTAGAAAGAAGAAATAAATAACATTACAACATTATAGCTGATTAATATACAAATAAACTACCAATTTAACATGATAAATCACTATTAGTAATTTAGAAAGCAAAAATTAACAAAATTAAAGTTGTTACCCATTTAACCTAAAACTTTTCATATTCTAAAGTTGTCAAACACCTATTAACAAATAACTATTGATATAAAATATTCAGTAATTCCTTCAATACCGCAAGTTGTTCATGTTGTAAAAAATTTGAGAGAATAACATAGCAAGCATCTTAAACTCTTTCTTGCTTGGATCCTACAAAATAATATATATATATATATATATATATATAGCAATGGAGACAGAACATGCCATTAAAAAGACAACCAATTACGATAATGTTGGAGGCAAAGTAAAAGATTAAAAAAAAAAATTGAAGAAGAAAGCGGTTTGGCTAGATGATCAAGTTTGGCAATGAAGAAGACGCAGCAACTATTGATGAGAGTAATCTCTATCTTAAACTTGTGATAATGATGAAGATGCAACTACTAATAATTATGCAAATCTAGCATAATCTTATTTTGATTCAACAACAACAAAAATGATGATAATTACCATAAAAAAATTATATAAAAAAACAGCCTTTTATGATATAGCCAAGAGTACAATCAAAGCTAATAGAAGGAATTTTAAATCAATTCCAATGATGAAGGAGAGATTCACTTAAATGAGGAGACCAAAAAAAAAGAGGAGAAGTATATGTTCTGAGTATAGTATTGAATTTTAAACTCTATAATTCAATTTGCTAACTACTAAAATACTTTAGCAAATTGAATTTCTACAGGCACGGATTACACCATTCAATTGAATTTCTGCAAGCACGGATACTACTAAAACTCTATCATTCAATTTTTCAACTACTAAAACTCTATCACACAGATAACACAATATAAACCAATAATGTTACCACTATCTCAAACATTAAAAAAATAAAAATAAAAATAAAAAACAAATCAATTTTAAACTTAGAAACAAACAATCATATATCAATACAAATACCCACAACACAAAAGAGGTAGTAACAAAATTATAAAAAAATAATAATAATAAAAAAAAAAAAACAATAAAGAAGAACAATACTATTAATCTAATCCTTACATTGAACTATTATGCAGGGCAGTCACAAGAATAGAGGTCAAGAGCAACTAGGATTTAGAGATATCTGAACTGAATCATCTAGCTTTTCAATATTAATATAGTGTGAGGAGAGAAAGAGATGAAGGAGTTAGAAAGCCAAAGTCTGGCGTTAGGAAGCTGAAGGGTTGCCATTTGAGATTGTAACCGTAGAACACAAAGAGTTGCTGTTTGAAATTGTAACCGTAGAATACAAAGGGTTGCCGTCTAAATTTGTAACCGTGGAATACAAAGGGTTGAGAATTATTTTCTTTTTATTAGTATTTTTAAATTTAGGAAAACTAATTTTAAATTGTAGGACAAATTCAGGAAAAAGAATGGAAATGACATAGCAGCTGATGTGGCTCAACCTGAGCATAGTAATATTAAATGCTACGCTTCAGCTTTTAGTAATATATAAATTTTTAAATTTAGGAAAACTAATTTTAAATTGTAGGACAAATTCAAGAAAAAGAATGGTAATGACATAGTAGCTGATGTGGCTCAACCTGAGCATAGTAATATTAAATGCTACGCTTCAGCTTTTAGTAATATATAAATTAGTGCGATTGCAATTATTTTTAAAAATTTAGGAACCTATCTTTTGTGAGGTGTACCCTTAAAAAATCCTTCTGCCCTTATCTTAAATTTATGCTACTTGGAAAATTATTTAATTGAATTGCTATTCAAACAAATGAAGCCATCACCAATTTCAAATCCAAACAATCACGTATAGGGTATAGCTACTTCACTCTTAAGTCTTTACAAACACAAACGAGCCAAAAAGGCCATAACCTCGGACACTCTTATCATACAACTCAGCTAGGTTTCCCATGTTCCAAAGTTAGTCGACTAGTACTAGACTGAGAAAAAAAAATTAGGGACACAACCTTTACTAAAACTTTAAGGTGATTGGTATTTGGTTGTGAGTAACGAATAAAAAAAATGGTCAGCTTATTTGAAAGTGTTCATTGCCCGTAATTGATTAAGTTATTAAGTTTTTCTCAAAAAAAAAAAAAAGATTAAGTTATTAAGTTATGATAAAAGTTATGAAAAATATGGGTACGACACTGTTTTCCTCGGTTTGGATTGCCACGTTGGTAGTAGCACTTTACTAAATCTTGCCGAGTCAGATGAGACCTACTACCTCTGGACCCACTTGCTGACATGGCAAGCCGGCGGTAGTGCACGTAAAAGATTTTTGGAATTTAAAGGTTTCGTCAACTTTATTATATGAATGAATCTGCAAAGTTTTATGTGATTGCAGTTGAGAACCAGAATTCAGACAGTTTGTGGTCTAGAATCCAGGTGGGTCTTCTACTCTGTCTATAATCATTCTAACATGCTTAATTACAATTCTCTGATCTACGTTGTACTCACTTTCTCAGATTTTCTATGATCTTTTTGGTCTGTTTGGTAGCTAGGGAAAAATATGGTTGATATAGTAAAGAAAGTAACCAGCCTCTTGGTTGTCTGATCTTTCACCTCACTTCACTGGTGTGTGTTTATTGATTTGTCTTTTGTAGATCAGAACCATGATGATCTATGAGATTCCACATTTTCTTTGCTACCCTTCTACTTTTGTAGATCCAACAAACCCTCACTCAGTCTCTCAAAACAAAAATAATTTCCAATTTTTGCATGTTTGGTATTTCATGTTTGTATGTCTTATTCTTATGTATCATCAGCTTATTGCTGTACATCCTAAATCATCATTTCGATTCTTTCTTTTATTACTAATAAAATTTAGCAAAATTTTAAAATAATTTAGAATTTTAGAAGTTTTGAACAAGATGAAACAAGAGTAATGTAGGTATACAAGATTTTAAAAAAAAAAAAAAACAACTGTTGATATTGCTTGCTGTGGTTAGAACAACTTCATTTTTATTATATCCAATACTGACACCATTTTTATTAACAAGTCATGCCAAGCTTTTTGAAAAGAGTTTTGTGCCTAGACTTATATTAACAATAGCCTTTTGGTAAGCTTAGTCAGATTTTTATTTTGAGTTGCGAATTCCATCTTTTACATTCTGAGACGTGGTCCTCATTTTCTCAGCAACCTGAGACAGGTTTGATCTCGAGAGGAACAAGCAATATGTCTTGGCTTATTCTTAAAATCTTCCCATGCATCCTTTGTTTCATGAAATCTTTCCTTAGAAAACTATTTCTGGGGTCTCGTTCTAGTAGTAGCCCTTCTGCTGGGAACAATGATTTAGTATACGAACCACCTCCGGAGTCACATCCAAGTGCTTCTTCATCTTATCCAATCGAAGTTGTAATAGATTCAGTGACTGTCAAACCACAACATGTTCAGAGTTCATCCCAAAGGACTGACCAAGTTTCTCAGAATTCAAAAGAATCAGGTCCATTGCTACCTATATTCTCTTCTAAACAACCCACATTGTCTTGTACACCACTTCAATCTCCATCCAAACCATCTCCATCTTCCTCAAACATGCCCAAATCTTCATTGATAAGCAGCTCAGTGACAGTCAAGCCACAACATGTTCAGGGTTCTTCCCAAAGCATAACTAATGAAGTTTCTCACAGTTCTAAAGTTTCAAGTCCAGGCCCACCTACAATTTCTTCTATACCACTTCAATCTCCATCTAAACCATCTCCATCTTCCTCTAACATACCCCAATCTTCATGGATAAGCAGCTCAGTGGCAGTCAAGCCACAACATGTTCAGAGTTCTTCCCAAAGCATAACTAATGAAGTTTCTCACAGTTCTAAAGTTTCAAGTCCAGTCCCAATTATAATTTCTTCTAGACTACTTCAATCTCCATCTAAACCATCTCCATCTTCCTCAAACATACCCCAATCTTCATTGACAAGCAGCTCACTGACAGTCAAGCCACAACATGTTCAGAGTTCTTCCCAAAGCATAACTAATGAAGTTTCTCACAGTTCTAAAGTTTCAAGTCCAGTCCCACCTACAATTTCTTCTACACCACTTCAATCTCCATCTAAACCATCTGCATCATCCAATAACCTTTGGCTTTACCATCTATCTCAATTGCCACCTACATTTTCTTCCAACAGTTCAAATTCATTGCCACCTACATTTTCCTCTAGACAACCTGCAGATTCCTCAAACCTATCCCAATCTTCATCAAAACCACCTCCCTTGTCTTCTAGTCCATCTCCATCATCCCTTAAAACTCCAGTTGATTCTTCCATATCATATGCATATTTCCCCAAGACCGCTGAACCCCCATCAGCTTCTTCTTCTCCAACTTCCTATAAACCACCTCAATCTTCACCTTCAGTGGTCCCATATTCATCCAAGCCACTTCCTTCTTCCTCTGGGCCACCTCTGTATTCCACTAAGCAATCACCAGTTTTTAAGCTAATTCTGCATACAGCTCCCAATAATGTAACAAATGAAGAAAGCAAGACAACTTATGTGTGTGAAAAGGGTGCACCCATATATGCTATTCCTGAGGATATCAAAGATCTCATCAAGGAAGACATTGCACCTCCAGTTCTGGAGCAGTCTTTATCTCCTTCAACTTATACGGCTTATTTTGCTGCTCTGTTATATGCTGAGGATTACTACTTGGAGGTACGTTAACTACTCTGTCAACAAAATTTTACTTGGTATATTATACCAATTTGTGTACTATCTTCTTTGAAATCTAGTTTTTGGAGAATTGCTTAGTAAATTTTTCCTAATTCATGATTATTTTGTTATCGAATGGCATACAGGCAAAATTATATAGGTACGTTTGGCTTGTCCTATTGGTGAGAGTATTTGTAGAGACAAACAAGAAGTTTGGAAGTTTGGAGGAAGAGGGGAGTAGGAGGTATGGGGAAAGAAAAGAGAGGGGAGGATAGGGTAGGGGAACCTTTCCTTTTGTTTGGATGTTTTAAAACTTAAAATGGGAAACTGAGGATAATTTGATAGGGTACCCTATTTTGTTCAATTTAATTAAGAAATAGATATAATTTGATTATTCTTTTTCTTAAAATAAGTGGAAACCCCTTCCCTCCAACTCCCCCAGTCTGGGGGAATTAAAATGAGAGGTTTAAACCCCTTCCCCCTCCCCTTAAAGAAAATCGAAACAAGGTTAAAAACACCCCCCATTCCTTCCACTCCATCCAAACACATTGGATATTTCAAAATGAAAATATGCTAAGCTGGTACAAAGTCATGGGCTGAGACCTGATCCTGTTTAGTATTTAGCACTACACTGCAGTATAAAAATAACTAGAGCTAAAGTGGGTTGGGTTTGGGTCAGGTTTAACTGATGTAGTTATGAACTATCTGATAAAATTTCGTGATCCTATTTTACCAACTTCATTTCAAACAATATTGATAAACATTTATATACGTCAATAATATAGAAAAAATTGAAAGAAATATATTTGAAAAATACCAGGATGCAAATCAGTGGGGTAGAGAAGCTGAATTCTAAACATATCTCGTTTGATCTCTATAATTTGTGTGCATATTGCCTTCAATTCAAAACAATTTTTGTTATCTATGTGAATTTGTACTGTTTAACCTATCCCAAAAAAAAGAAAGAAGTAATACAGTTTTAGTTTTGGATTGGACATTCAAGTTTGTATTGCAAATGAGTTCCTTTGCCTTGTTTGCTGTGGTTTAATGCCTCCTAAACTTTCAACACACACTCTGCAATAGAAAGATTTCATGAAAAGCCAATTGGGAACTCTCTCTTACTAGAGACAAGGAGAAATGATGCAAGCATATTCATTATAAAAAAGAAATGATGCAAGCACCATTTGAAATTAGATTGAATTGAACTTTGAAGTGGACATCTCAACTATGCTAGGATAGCTGACCTGAGTCAATAACAGTATAATGTATTTCTGGTTTATAATGTAAATGGTAGTCTCACTCTGGTCATCCTCTTCTTTAATTGGGTTTTAGTTGAGTTGTGGGCGTTTCCCACATGCAGTGCTTTCCATGGTGTGTGTGAGAGTGAAGGGATCATACTCCTGTCAGTAAAAGAAAATCAAAAGTTTGCCTGAAGCACATATGAAGTTTATGCAGTAACTCAATATACTGTGTGACTTTGTTGCCAAAACTGATTTAGTTGTGCATAGCATCAATTATACAGCATTCTGCTTCTTGGTTGGCAAAACTTTATATTCTGGTAATCAATGGAGAAATATGCCTTTAAATGCTGTAAGAAATTTCTTTTTACTATTTTCAAATAGGTCTCTGCATTTTCAGATAGGAATGGGAATAAATTTAAATTGGTTGTGTTGATCATATATATGCTTAGGATTTCATTTCAAATCTTTCATAATTTTTGATTGGAAGGAGGCCTATACTTGAAATTGTTTTGACCAGATAAGTCCTGGACCCGTACAGAGGTAATGACATGTAATGAAATTCAGGGAGTTTATTTATGCATCTACTGAATCGATCTTCCAATGTGCTCCACGTTCTATTGAAATGATTTTGTTCTGTTTGTTATAGCATTCAAATGAAATACTTCTGTGCATTCACAAGATCAACTTCTAGATTATGATTAAAAAGAGTGAAATCATATTTTTCTATTGTTTTTAAGATGAATTTGTTCTAGATGATAAATTTTGTTTATGTGCTGACTTTAGCAATTAAATTTTTATTTGCTCTGTTGGAAACACTTGTCTACTTGTTAAAAGGGTATCCAATTGCAGGTGTATCAAATAATTACTTTCTTATTTTTTCTCCATCAACAATAATATTTGAACTGAGAGCATCATAAACAAATAAATAGAAATTCTTTTTTGTTGATAATTCAATGGGGATTTGAACTCTAGATGTCTTTATTGGAAATATTAGGGATGCCAACTAGTTGAGCTACAAGGATCTTGGCATAAACAAATAAATAATAAAAAACAATCATCTATTTTGATATAAAATGGATAGTAGCGGGTTCCTAGAATTAATAAGAATCTTTCTACTTTATTTCTAAAAATCCCGTATAAATGAGTGAGAGTAGCAATGTAAATGAACCAAGTCATTTTCTTAAAACCTTTCATAGGAACAAAGCAACTATTCTAAAGTTTCTTAAATTTATCTTTCTTTTGGATCCCATTTCGGCACCTCTTTTACTTTGTTATTTGCAAATATCCATCGTACATTTTAAATTATATATATTTTGGCTTCTTTGACTATCTCAAGTGGTATTTATAGTAACATGCTATGATTGATGGAATACTCTATGATTTTGCCCTCTGGCTTGTAATAACTTTGGGCTTTTATTGGAACTAGAAATGGAGTGACTTCCTATTGGAGAAAGTGACATTGAAGCCAGACAAAGCAGTACTTTTAAAATCAAAAAAGTCAAAATATTCTAATGGAAGTGGTGAGGAGGATGATAAAATCTTTGTAGCATTTGAGATTGATTCTGTTCCTGAGAGGCGGCCATTCCTTTTATCAAGGGACATGGTTTATGCACGACCTTCGGATAAAACGGTTGAGCCATTTCAGGTAAGCTTACTCTTCAATTAACCTATACTTGATCAAATCATATAATTTTGCTTGAGATGGTCTTGAGTTTATGTTTAGATAACTTGTTTTTCTTTTTAGTTTAAACTGGTCAAGTATTATGGTATTTTGATACATCATTTTTTGAATCTTTCTTTACTAACCTGAAGCGAAGGTTTTTGCATCACATTATTAAATTGAATTTTTATGAATTCTTCTCTGTGCACAACTTTTTTGTTATGAATTCTGCTCTATGCACCTGACTTTAACTGTTATATAGCTGGCCAATCCTCAACCTAGTGACACAGTTTGCTAATCTGACCATTTGATTAGTTTGGTCTTGCATAACTGATAAGTGAGTAGCCAAACCTCCCCACAAATC
This sequence comes from Notholithocarpus densiflorus, assembly GCA_030021035.2. Lineage (NCBI taxonomy): Eukaryota > Viridiplantae > Streptophyta > Magnoliopsida > Fagales > Fagaceae > Notholithocarpus > Notholithocarpus densiflorus. Next base: position 14,192 of record JARYZH020000406.1, read on the forward strand.
ATCCTATAGTAATCTGGCATATTAGAAAAATACACTTGACCCATACTGTATCCTCGTTGTATCCCTGGTTCACTTGAGAAATCCAGAGGTTATTGAGCTTTTCTACTTTGCAGCAAGGATCTTTGGTTACGTCCTTGCAAAAATTTTCTCCTTGAAGAGCCAAAATTTATAACAAGGATGTGTCCTTAAGTGATATTGAATGGATAAGCAAATTATTGAGTAGTTTATTAATATTAGTTAAAATTATTGTGATTTGAGAGTGAGTGAGAGAAGAGAGAGAGAAAGGGAAAGCAGAAGCACTAAGGAATTAATGTGGTTCAACCTGACAACCTATTTCTACAATGGAAAACCCTTGAGGGTGGCTACATCTTTACTATTGAGATCCATATCATACAATGAACCCATTGAGAGACTAGACCTAGCCACCTAGGCTAAGCATAGACTAATCTTAAGTGTAGTGCAATAGTACAAATTGTAAAGGTATATTCAACCTGGACAAATATCTTTAATATCCCCCTCAAACTCAAGGTGAAATCTTGAATACAACTTGATTTATGATGTAGAATGGACCAGGCACAATGTGGAATGGAACAAAGGTTGAAGGAATGCATGAGACAGTTACTTCAAGAGGATGGCTGCTCTAATGACCAAAGGATGCCTACTTTGGTTGGAGGATGGATACATTGATGGCCTAGTGGGACATCGATAGAGAAATGGTGACCTCGGAGAAAAAGAAGGAATGAGAAAACCAAAAATAAGTTGGCTCTAATACCATATTAAAATTGTTATTGTGAATTGAGAGTGAGTGAGAGAAGAGAGAGGGAAAGTGAAAGTGGAAACACTCAGAAATTAACGTGGTTTGGCCTGAAAACCTACGTCTACAAAGGAAAACTCTTGAACAGCTACACCTTTACTATTGGGATCTATACTCCATTAAGAGTGTACATGTAGAGAGAGAGACTAAACATGGACAGATTCTGTAAATAATATATATCAAATGCAGTGACATGTTTACACAGATCTATGCTATCCTATCAGCCATACAGTTATCCACTTTTGACAGGTGAAGATCAAAGTCCATACCTAATGATCACATAAAATAAATTTTGATTTTGATTTTTTTTAAATGTTTCATCAGAGGTCTCTCTAAGAGAATTCATAATTGCAGGACTTTATGCTATATTTAGTTAATTATATAAAGATGGAGTCAATTCCAAAACGCCCAACATCTCAGGGTGATTTTTCATACAAAGGAAAAAAGCCAGAAAAACAAAACCAAAAAAGAGACCTCATAATTTCATATTAATAGCATTATGCAGAATTGAATGCCCATTGTACTAATTGTAGTTGAATTCACATATCCAGTCAGAGTGCTTATGAACATCTTTTTTTCATCTTATGATCATATCTACAACACTAACAGTCTAAATGGTAAGCAGGGTTTTGTCCATCGTGTGGTGAAAAGCAAGCGTGTATTAGTTGAATTTGGAGATGATTTTCATTCACAGCATCATCCAAATCGCAAATATGACATCAGCTTCTCATTCAACAGAGTTTGTCTAAAAAGGGCTCATCAAGCAATTGAAGCTGCATTAGGTCCTTCATCACACAACTTCCTTTTTCCTGAATGCGTCCCTCGGAAGAATATTCTTAACCCACCAGCTCTGCTTGATACCTATGATGAACTTAATACAGATGAATTCAATGCAGTGCGTCGAATCCTAAGCTTTCAGGGCTCACCTCCTTATCTTCTTGGGGGCCAGCTTATTGGCACTGATGCGCAAAGGTACTTACCTGAACAAAAAGTATCAGCAAGAACAGGAGTGGTTGTTTGTAAGGCAGTAATTGAAATATGTAAAACCTCTAAAAAGAACAGGATTCTTATATGTGCACCTATAAACCGCACATGTGATATGCTAATGAGAAGTTTGAGGGAGGTGATTCCAGAGTCAGATATGTTTCGAGCCAATGCTGCATTTCGAGAGATAGATGGGGTACCCATTGACATTCTGCGCTCATGTCCTGTAAAAGATGAATGTTTTGCATGTCCTCCACTCCAAAAACTTCAGAAATTCAAGATAATTCTATCAACTTTTGTGAGTAGCTTTCGACTACACAATCAAGGTATAGCTGCCGGACATTTTAGTCATATTTTTCTAGTGGATGCCTCATCAACCACAGAGCCGGAAGCAACAATAGCTTTGGCCAATTTTGCTAATGAGAATACATCTGTTATTGTTACTGGTAAACCTGGAAACTGTTCACGTTGGGTCCGCTCTGACATGGCAAGGAAATATGGATTGAGGAAGTCATATTTTGAAAGGCTTTGTGAAGTCGGGCCATATCAAATCCTCAATCCAATGTTCATCACAGAGCTGGTTGGCTTTGAGCAATGGTCAAAGGACATCTATGAATACTAAATAACTCTGAGTCATTCTATTGAATTTCATGTTTTCAACTGTTCTTTCGTGTACAGCAATATGCACTTGTATAAATGTTGCCACCTTAGTATCTACATGTGTGTGTGTGTTTTTCCTGCTTTATCATCTGAGTTTTGTGTGTGTGTGTATGTTTGCAAAGACCTTCTATGTAAAAATTTAATTTAATTTCCTTCTCTCTTTCTATCTATTGTAATAGTTCTTTGCAGTTTGTGTTTTGTAAATGACATGTTTAGTTTTATCTCTTGATTCCTGGGACTAATACTTTCCTTATTATCTGTACTTCATTCATGTTCTCATAGCTTTGTTTTTTTTTTTTTTTTTTGTTCATTATGTGAATCATGATGCAAAAGCAATAGCTCTAATGAATTTCAGGTGATATTATGTTTGATTATCGAATTTTGTTTAGATTCCAGGTAATGCCGTGTATGAAATTGTTTTTATACCCCACCAAAAAAAAAACACAGTTGAATGAAATCTCAGTCCCTTTATATACCTATTGCTACCCAAACACTATATACTTCAACCTTCACATCTCTCCCCTTTTCCCCTTTATCAGTATCAACTATCAAGAGTTCCTGCTACTAAGTTGACAGGTTATATTTGGTGTATAATAAAAGTAATGTCAATCATGGTACCATGTAAAATTAATGTTTCATTAATTACAATTTTCTTATTTTAAAATTGTGAAAATTTTTGTAAAATTGTTCTAATTATACCATTGTAGATAGGGGTGTGCAGAAAACCCACCAACCCGCCCAACCCGACCCGCCAAGTTGGGTCGGTTTTTAAGGTTTGGTGGGTTAGGTTACAAATTTTTTTTTTTTATAGTGGGTCAGGTTGGGTTTGGGTCATAAAATTACAAATCCGCCAAACCCGACCCAACCCGACCCACCCATATTTAATATATATTTAAAATATATTATATATTTAATAATTTTTTTTTAAACTAGCTGTAGGGCACTTATATATATATATATAAATATATATAATATATTTAATAATTTAAAAAAAAAGAAAAAACCATCGGTAGAGCAGCACTTCCTCGGTTCCTCCTACTAATACTAATTTAATATATATATAATATATTATATAATTAATAAATTTTTTAAAATAACCAGCTCTTCCTATCCTATATAAAAGCCAATTAGTTCACACAAACCCTAATAAATTACTATTGTTGTTTAGTCATTAGTGTTATTTGCCTTTAAGGAGTTAGATTGATATTAATCTTTGGGATTTTTTAATATATTAATATTTATATTTTTTTTCTACTCAATTTAATAATAATAATAATTTTTCAAACTCATGGGTTCAACCCGACCTAACCCGACCCATGTGGGTTGGGTTGGACTTATGTGATGGGTTAGGTTGAGTTGAATTTTTTTTTACCCACCATGGTGGGTTGGGTCAAAAAGTCCCCTCAACCCGACCCATGCACACTCCTAATTGTAGATGAACAAAATGGACATAGAGAAATAAAGGTAATTTTTTATTAAATAATTTTTAATTCATTTCTAAAAAAATCAATTTCTATATAATTGACTAGTGGCATTTATTGCCACATATAACATAAGAAGGGTGGCGGTTTCCCACCAATCATCCATGTCTTAAGATAAGGATTTAGATTGTTACTACTCTTCACATGGTGTAATTGTCAAATCACACATAGCAAAGTTACCAAACTAGTAACACACAGCATATTACAAGTGACTTTAAGCCAATTATTATTATAGATATTATTGTTCTTATTTCACCACCTCAATTTTAGTCTCGATATTATTATCGAGCCATTGATATTGCATCTAGAGTGGTGTTGATTGATATTTATTTTTATGGTATAAACACATCTAATATCAAAGTTAAGCAATCTTGTGGATCCTAATACTAGCCAGAGCGGAGAACCTAATTGATTCATTTGTTAATTTGATAGTTTTTAGACTCCTTAAAACACAATTGGATTAACCTAGTTAATTAGCCAAGTTATTACTTAGTCCAAATTTCAGATCTAGGTTATCACAATCAAACAATCATATCATGCATAGCAGCGGAAAGATAAATAACACAATAATATGATCACCCAGGAAACCAAACCGGTAAAAATCTGGGGAGGATTTAACCTAGCTATCCTCAAGATAAACCTGAATCCACTATCTTGAAAGAATCGAAGTTCATACAATAAGACTTACAAGCCCCCACACTCGACTTCTTATTGCTACCCACCAGTAGAACTTACTAACACGATCACGTACAAGCTCCGAGACCACGAACTCCTTCTTTCTTGGATTCTCCAGCAAGTACAAGCACACCTGCTTGTGTATCTTTAAGCTTTTATTGCAGCAACTAAATGATCATCAAGTTCTTGAAGAAATCTCCTCCTTGATAATCCTAAGCTTTGTGTAAAGGAAAGCTCCTCTAGATCTCACAAGAGATTTACACAAAACAGAAAATATGAGCAACAATACAACTCTTAAGCAACCAAGACTTTCGAGAGGTTTGGGTACAAAATCCTAAAACCAAAAAAGGCACAAGAGGCACTCTAATCTCTCTCTCTCTTCAGTCTCAAAAACGTGGCTTAGGGTTTCCTTTATATAGTAGGAGAAGTAGATCTGAAACCCTAATCCTTAATGGGCTTAAGCTGCTGTTTGGGTCGACTTAAAATTTTGCAGATACGATTTTCGATTGATCGAGCCTGTTTTTCGATCGATCAAACCAGGAAAAATATGAAGTCTTCTTCTTGCAGCTTGTATGTTCTTGAATTTTGACTTGAATCACCTTGAGCATTGTCTAATAAAACCTATAGACTCTAAGATCTATATCTAGACAAGTTTGTGTTCATGATTTGCCAATTGTTCTAAACATTTAGAACCTAACAAACTCCCCCTTTGGCAATTCGTGACAAAACTTTCATACAAAATGAAATACTCAAATACAAGAACAACCCAATACAATAAAATGCCCATTACAACAAATTCAACCCAACTACTATCCATCAGTTACAAGTGTAGACAGCAGCTCAATTTAATCAACCTGTATATTTCCTGAAACACTAAACAAAACGCATAAACGCATGTGTGACAGAAAAACAGTAAATCAATAAATATGCAAACTAACTCTCCCCCTAAGTTAGATACATCAAAAACAATGTTAACTCCCCCTAAACAGAACATTCTTGTATTTTCCACACATTTCAAATAAATCTCCCCCTTTTTGTCACATATTGACAAAGACTACTCATACAAAGAGTAAACAGACAACATACGCAACAGAGAATAAGAGAAAATAAAGAAGTAGGAGAACACAAAACAATTCAACTCTATAGAAAATAAAGACAACTCCCCTTATGAAGAACAAAGGGTAAAAACAAACTTCTCCCCCTATAAAAATAGGAAACACAAAACAAGTGTTGGGAAAAACAGTTTTGGGGAAAATAGAAGGTGGGGAAAAAAAACCTAACTTAAAAAAATAAGTTGAGGATACACATGAAGAAATATATTCTCTCTTTCAATAAATGCAAACATGACACTATGTGACCCATAAACAGTTGCATGAGTAGAGAAAATATTTGCACATTGATTATCCATCATATCTCTTAAGAAAATAATTTTCTACAGTTCACACATAAAAAGAGCATATACTAGAATGTACAAAGCTCAAAAATTAATCAATCAATTTTTTGATCAAGTTGAGTATCCAATGTAGCAAAATGTATGCATGTTATGTGTGAAAACAATGAGAGATATGACTGCAAAACTACAAGATGGATACAAAAAACAATGTAATGCATGTGAATCCTAAACACAAATGATGAATGAAAAAAATTTGGTCAAGACTCTAAAAACTGAAAATTTTTCAATTTTAATCGATCGAGCATCGATCGAATACCAATCGAATCAGGCAGATTCAAACAAAAAAATTTTAATCGCAATTCCGATTGATCGAAAAACAAATTCGATCGATCGAAAGTTTGGAAAAATCAGATTTTTGAAAAACAGAGCATTTTAATGCAGAAACTCCTCAAAGCACATTGTTTTATAAAAAAAATGCATGAGTATGAGACGAAAAGTTTTTCAAAAACACTTGAATTCAACCCAGATCTTCCAAAATCAAGATTTTCAATCAATTTGTCCTCAATGCGCAAACATTAAACACATTTTGCATTAAAATCAATGAACTTTTAATCTTGGATGGCCACAACAAAATCACACACAATATAATGTACCAAGTTTAGTAAAGAGTAACTTGTGTAGTGTGTACAACTAGAAAAAGCTTGAGATACATGTGAGGTGATATGTGAATAGCAATCAATCACAAAGTCTACAAAATTCATCACATAGAATTTAAAAGAGACTATCACCTAAAGAGTTACATCATATAACTCCCACATCTCCTAGAAAACAAGCTTGCAATCATGTAAGTTTCTTGATTTGCCTCATAATGTACACACCAATTTTATTTGTTTGATTTAACATTAAGTCCAATAATGTACACACCAATTTTAACATTTAAACCGAGACTACACCTTATGTTCTTTTTGTGCATGTACTACACTTTCTCAAGCACAAAATCATATGATATTCACTAAGGTGTTCATGATTGGCTAGTAAACAGTGGTGAGATGGTTATTTATGCCTTTCTCAAAAGGTTCAAATCCGACAGTCAAAGACATGTGACTTTAAGATCAAGACAAAGTAATCAAAAACTATAAACATCTCCCACACAACATGCATTACAAAGCTCAAACTAGTAAAGTGCAATGAAAGAAGCTCATTTAAGCTAAACAAGGTACATAAACATGTTATGTAAAGATAATATGGTCAATCCTTGATTTTAAGTCTAAGGAAAAATAATGCAAAACACAAAAATCTTTTTGGTTTTAAAAAAAAAAAATTATGACCAAAAACAAAAAGAACACATTATGCTAAATGAACAATGCAAATGTAATGCATGACAGTACTTAACTAAGTTATAGAAGGTACACAAATAAGAAATATCAATTTCTTAATTAACCCAAGAGTACATGTACAAACTAGTACATACTCATACAAAATCATAAATAGCTTAGTACTTACAAAACACATACTTTTCAAGTTTCTCCATAATGTCAAGCATGTTCTAAATCAAGAGAGAGATATTATAACTCATGTAATCCTCAAGAAAAATAAAACAAGACTCAGAAACATAAACAAAACATGTCCACAAATAATTGAAAGAATTGAATCAAGGACAAGTCAGCAACACCCACCTTAGAGAATCTTTTCTCACCCATCTAGCACGAGTCTTCGGCTTTTTGTAGGTGAAAATCCATATGAAACAGAGTGTATTTGAGGGATTACACCAATCTTCTGAGAAAGACTGAAATCCTGCAAATTCCTTTCACAAGCCAACAAGCTTAAATTTTTCAAAAGAATATAAAACAATTTATATGGACTTATGGCAAGAGAAATATCATCACATATCCTAGATTGAAACACAGAATGCTTAAATTTCAATTTATAACAATTAGGACGAATGTGACCAGAGACACCACAAAAGTGACAAACAAGAACAAATTTAGGAACATCAGTATTCCTAACAGCAAATCTAGTCTCAAATTTTGGTTTTTGCCTTAACAAAGAACAATTTGGTCTAATATGACCAACAACACCACAAAGGTGACAAGTAGGCAAAAAAACAGATTTATTATGCTCTCTAACAGTAGGTTTAGACATAGGTTTAGAAATTTAAGCGTCTACATCAGAACTTTTTCCTTTGTCAAACCTAGCAAAATAAGTCTTTTCTTTATTATTCCTCTTAAGAGAAATAGAAACACTTATGTTATCAACAGCAAGCTTGGTACTAGTCAAATTTTCAATTTTAGCTTTAGATTCAACTAACTCTTGTTCCAAGCTATTCATCTTTTCATCTTAAGAGGAAATTTGATTTCTCAAAAATTCATTCTTTTTATTTGATTCATCTAATCTAACAACCAATTCCCCTTTTTCAAGATTAGCCAATTTTAACTCTTCTTTGAATTTCTTAGCAATTTTCATAGATTTCAATAATTCCTTACGAAGAGTTTCACAGGCATCAATAAAATCAACAGAAGCATGAGCAGAAACATGATCAGAAAGACACTTCAAATTATCCATGACAATAGGGGTCAAGGATCAGCTCTTAGATCAAAAGATCTAAAATAAAAGAACTACCTGCTCTAATACCACTTAATGGTTTTTAGACCCCTTAAAACACAATTAGATTAACCTAATTAATTAGCCAAGTTATTACTTAATCCAAATTTCAGATCTAAATTATCACAATCAAACAATCATATCATGCATAGCAGTGGAAAGATAAATAACACAATGATATGATCACCCAGGAAACCAAACCGGTAAAAACCTGGGGAGGATTTAACCTAGCTATCCTCAAGGTAAACTTGAATCCACTATCTTGAAAGAATCGAAGTTCATACAATAAGACTTACAAGCCCTCACGCTCGACTTCTTATTGCTACCCACCAGTAGAACTTACTGACACGACCACGTACAAGCTCCGAGACTACGAACTCCTTCTTTCTTGGATTCTCCAACAAGTACAAGCACACCCGCTTGTGTATCTTTAAACTTTTATTGCAGCAACTGAATGATCATCAAGTTCTTAAAGAAATCTCCTCCTTGATAATTCTAAGCTTTGTGTAAAGGAAAGCTCCTCTAGATCTCATAAGAGATTTACACAAAACAGAAAATATAAGCAACAATACAACTCTTAAGCAATCAAGACTTTAGAGAGGTTTGGGTACAAAATCCTAAAACCAAAAGAGGCACAAGAAGCACTCTAATCTCTCTCTCTTCAGTCTCAAAAACGTGGCTTAAGGTTTCCTTTATATAGTGGGAGAAGTAGATCTGAAACCCTAATCCTTAATGGGCTTAAGCTGCTGTTTGGGCCGACTTAAAATTCTGCAGATACGATTTTTGATTGATCGAGCCTGTTCTTCGATCGATCGAACCAGGCAGAATATGAAGTCTTCTTCCTGCAGCTTGTATGTTCTTGAATCTTGACTTGAATCACCTTGAGCATTGTCTAATAAAACCTATAGACTCTAAGATTTATATCTAGACAAGTTTGTGTTCACGATTTGTCAATTGTTCTAAACATTTAGAACCTAACATAATTTGATAGGTTGACCAACCAATTACGTGGTGGAAAGTGCATGCAAGGAATGAAGCTCTGGCCCAATGTTTTAGCATACTAAACTAGATACATAAGTGACATGTGACTTTTTTTTTCGATACATGTTTTGTCCATGTCATATCCACACAAACCATATCTATATGTAAGAGCATCCGCAGTGGCCTAAGGTAAATGGTATATGTTGAGGAATTTACAATTCAAAGAAAAAAACAAGCCAACATCAAGTCTTGTATATGTCTTGTATCCTAAAAAAAAGTAGAATTGTGCTATAGTACCATCACAAATTTGTGATGGTACTGTAGCACAAATGTAAAAAGAAGTAATATTTTTTTATTCAATCCTCTGTCCTCCCACTCTCTCACGTCTCAATCTCTGTCTCTCTCTTCATGCTAGCTTTTATTTATGTTTTGAAATATATTATTTTATTGTGTAAATATATTATTTTAATGTGTTGTATTGTAAAATAAAAGTTGGGATGTTGAGAGTATTGTAAAATGGTATGGTATAATTGATAAAATAGTTTTTTAAAATGGTAAAATAGAATAAGATAGCATTCACCATTGTGGATGCTCTCAATGATTGAGGGATTTCTCTTATAATTTTTCTTTTTTCTTTTTTCTTTTTTTGCCCTCGTTGGAGAGGAGTTCAATATTTTGCAAATTAAAATTATAAGAAATAAGAGCAGAGACATAAATGTGGATGGCGATGGGAGATAAAGGGGAACAAAAACATATACTTGATTCTCAAAAAAAAAAAAAAAAAACATATACTTCAAGCTATCCTCTCATGTTGACAGGGTTGTTCGCGTTTCACTTATAAACGTTGGGTCAGGGTTCTATCAAAATCTGAATTTTAGCTTTCTTGGGCAATTATTCCAATATTTTTTGTTGGGTCTCACAGCGTGTCGATTGAGATTCGCATCAGGATCTAAATGGGTTGATCTTGATTTGATTATTGATGTAGTGAGATTTTTTTTTATTTTTTTAATTTTCTATAAAAAAAAAATTTCCCAAATGAGAATGTGTATGGTTTTGGAAAGTGGATTTTAATTTAATGAGAATTTTTTTTGAATGTTTCTTAACTATATGGTAGTGTATATCCTTTGGATACTGGTTTAAGCTTGAGAGTGAGTGAGAGACATGTGTTTATGTTACGGGCAAAGAAGAGAGAAAATGAAGAATACAAATGAACTAAAAAAATGTTTGGGAGATAATGAATAAATGGCATTACACGCTGTTTGTATTTAAGGATCAAATTGATCATATTTTAAAATTTTTGAATGTGTTTGGTATTACCCCAAATTTCAAGGTAGGTTACTGTAATTTACCCTAAAATTATTATATTAGTTTTTTTTTTTTTTTTTTTTTTTTGAGAAGGGTAAATTATTATATTATTGAATGGTGAATCTGAGTTGAGAAAATAGATATAAAGTTTTGAAAACTAATTTGCACAGTAATTTTGAGAACAACTTTCTAAAAACAATTATGTGAAAACAGTTTATAAAATAAAATAACATTTAGTGGGACTGGCCGATTTGTGTATTTAAATTGCCAAAACAATTTTTTATTTTTATTTTTATTTTTTTTTGAGAACATCACCAAAACAATTTTAAAATAGGGTTACGTGTCACTTTTTTTTTTTTTTTTTTTCTGAAGCGTGTCAAATTTCTTGCGAAAGATAACCACTTTACTCATTTCACCAAATATATTGGACAGTGCATCAAAATTGGAAAATTTACATTTTAATAATATTACGCCAAATCACTCCTATAGATTAATTATATTTATGTTGGCAGAGAAATTTCACTAGATAAGGTCTCAAAGTCCAGCTCACGCACGAAGTCTCACCTAGAAATAGAATATCTTTGTGTATCAAAAATATGTTACTTTATACGGCCTCTTCTTATCTGAAAGATTAGTTTATAATTCCAAGTTACAATGTCCAATTTATCAAATGCTTATTTTTATCATAAAAAATAAAAATAAAATTCCTTAATCTTGCTCTGATCTCCCCAGTAATATAATTATTATAATAATAATAATTCCGAATCCTTTGCAAATATGATGATATCCGCAATAGCAGGCATGTGCACTAATAACAGAGGTCCCACTTCCAGCTAAAATCCATTCACACAAAATCGGATGATTGGCCTAAATCCTATCCCGGATCAAGATCCCATAATATAAAACAATCCCAAAGAATCGAAAGGGCTTTATTTTACTGATCCATCATCCACCCACTATCGCGGCACCCGCCATACCCTTCAATACTTTTCAGAGTGAGGAAAGTAAACGAATAGAATTGAGACGAATATTTTAAGAATAATTTCTCTCTTTCTTTATTTTAATATGTTTGGGATGGAAGGATTTTTAAGTAGCTCAAGTTTTTCTATGGCAGAAAACAGATAAAAAGGCTAAAATGCAAAATTTATCGTCTAAGTTTTATCTAAATTCATTTCAGTTTTTTAATTTTGTTTTCGTTTATTTCAGTTCTCTAAGTTTCAAAGTTTATATTCAATTAAGCTCTCTCTATTTTCAATCATTAATTGGATTCTTTTAATTAAAAAAATTTGAAGAAAAAAATTTATAATTTGGGCAATTGACTGCAACATTTAACAGAAGTTGATGAAAAGACTTTAATTGAATAAACTTAGAAATTTAGAGAATTAGATTAATTGCAAGTAAAGTTAGAGGACTGAAATGAATTCTGGTAAAACTTAAAAGGTGGATTTTGCATTTTAGCATATATAATACGGTCAGGGATGGCCAAAAACCCATTGGACAGTGGGTACCTAACCTAGCCCAACTTGTCAGAATATTTGGGTATTGAGTGTGGGTATCCTTGCTTACCCGAATTTTCTATATTGGGTAGGGTATTACCCAACTTGACTTTTTTTTTTTTTTTTCAAGATTTCAGTTTTGATATAAGAGAGGAAAAAAAGTTTTATTTTTTATTTATTAGAAAAAAAAAAAAACCTCTTGCCATAAAAGTTGCTATCAACAATTACTTTTAAATTTCTTTAATAGGTTACTGAATATATTACAATAAGTTACCATGATTAAAGTGTTCGTTCTTATTATAGGCTATTTACTACCCATTAGATTTGATAGTCAAATCAATAAGAAAGCAAATTAATTAAACATTTAAAACACCATTAAATACTATATTACTAGTCACTAACATTTGCGATGCACTTGATAATTAATGATTTTTTTTAAGAAGAAAGACAATAAGCTTTTATTCAAGGTAACTCGGCTATATCAGCTTGAAAAACATGAAGGAGTATGAGAGAAACTTATAGAATGTTTGGCCAGATTATGAGCTAATCTATTGCCCTCTCTTTTAGTATGAGAGAAACTCAACCATCTAAAGGAATTTGAAAAAAAAAAAAAAATCTAGCATCCTCTATGAAGTTCCCAAAAATAGCCAAGTATGGAGCTTCATCTGCAAGTGCGTGTATGACCATCTCAGAATCACCTTCCAATACATCTTGATTAATACCAATTTCCAAAGCAAATTCAAAGGCTCTTGCTGCATCAACAGCAGATAGAAGTTGAGGAATTTGTTGAGCCATGAATGCAATAATAAGCCCACTTGAATCCTGGATAACTATGTAATCCCAGTCCTATTTGTCTCTTCAAACACCGCTCCATCAAAGTTAATCTTGAAAATATTTGGTGGAGTGGAATCTAAAGAACTTTGGTGTGGGACTAAAGATTCATCTTCACAAGGTTTAACTCTAAGAACTCAGCACATCTAGTCTTGTCTAGTTGAGCAAGTTGAAGAAGGGGGCAGCAAGTTTGATTGGATCAAGCTTGGTTTCTGTGATTCCAAATGGACCAAACTTGTTTGGCAAATAACTTGGGATTACAATTACCAATAAGAACATGGTCTATAACTGGTTTAAAATTTTTAAAAGTGTGAGTAGATCAAAAGTTCCAAATTGGATTAGCTTCCTACATGATGTCTAGCTGAGGGTAAGACCGCAAGGCATGTAAAGTATCTTCGGGGGTCAACTTGCACAGATCACATATGGGTATATATTTATACTGACGGTTCAGGTTGAGTGCTGTTGTTTCCTTCAGTATGAGTATGACAGCATAGTTAATTAGCAATTATATTGTCATACAAATACAGCTATACTTCTACGCGTTGTTGAAGTAAGAAGTGTGAGCTGTGAGAGAGAGAGAGAGAGAGAGAGAGATATATATATATATATATATATATCAGTATGAATGATTGAGTTCTTTCATTATAGCAGTGTTCAGACTAGGAATGTATTAAAAAAATGAAGGAATTGAATGATTCTGTAATCTCCAACAACATGGCCTCCACCATTTCTTAATTGCAGAATCCAGAAAAGTGTTCTAAACTCTCTTTTTTCTTTTTCCTTTTTGTATATATAATTTAGTTGCTACATGTGTATATAGTTTTTTTTTTTTTTTGAGAAATACATGTGTATATAGTTGGTTAGTTATTACTAAGATATATAAAAACGAGTAGAAGAAAATAATAATTATTAAAATAAAGCTAGTCTCAAATTCATAAAGGAAACATTGTCATATATATTGACCATTTGAAATGTCAAACAAGTTTTCTTTAAACCTCACATGTTATTGTTGCACCGACTGGTTTATGAGTGTGTGCTCCATGCTAATTCTCCTTGTCTTTTTTTTTAAAGATTAAATGGTATTCATTGGTATGAACATGAAATTTTCTTGGTCTGTATTTCTTATTATAAGTTTCTGTTTTAGAAATGGGGTCCATGCCTCATGTAGGAAGAGAATTCAAATCTTTTTTTATACTAACGTTATAAATTTGACTCTAATTAATATGGGGGTTTATTATTTAATTTTTTAAGTAAATAATGGAGGTAACCGTAATAGCTTATTCATTTTGATAGTTGAATGGTTTTGGGGGGCATTGAATCAATGAATTTTAAATATCTTTGTCGGAAACACCAACACGTGTTAGGTGAGCTACAAAACTCTTTATTGTTTTATTTTTTATTTTTTATTTTTTTTAGAAATAATTACAACATGCTGCTAACCCTACAGCTCGAACCCTTTCCCCCCTAGACCCCTAAGCACTTTGTACATGAGGAAGTGTCAATTCAACCACAAAGCCTTTCGCACTCTTGATTGTTTTATTAAATTTAGATAAACTAGTCGTCTCACTCAATATATATGTTAAGGCCTTTCATGACTTATTAAGTTATTAGCATTTGATCCTTTTAAAAAATAGCATTTAATTAGCAAAAAAAAGTATATATAAGTAGAACAAAACTTAGTACAATATTTAAGTGTTGTTCTTAATTAGGTTCTCTTTTTAAAATTCAGCCATGTGACAGCACTTAACTAAGTTTTGCCCATATAAGTATTAGTCTCAAGCTTAGCTAAAAAAATTACTCTAACTTCTATGATAATTTAAACATTTTTCAGCGACTTGTGATTCAACATCAATTTCATCGTAATAGTAGTATGCTTTTGTTTTTTTCTTTTTTAAAAATGTCTCTTCTACGCGTGGTCTGTCCCAATTCACTTCTTTGATAGCAATATTTAGAAAGAGATTTTTTTTTTTTTTTTTAGAGGCTTTTAGAAAAAGAATTTTATTAACCTAAGCCAAAGTCAGGAGCGAAATAGCAAAGAAATTTAACTGAAGAATATACCACTACTCTATAAATGATTCTATTTGGAATTTCAACAAGGCAATAAAGTTTTCCAAAGCCTATGAGATCTGACTATCTTTCTATTTCTTTAAATAGTGGTTGATGTTTGACTTCCATTGTACAATCGTTGCACTTTGAATTGTAAACCATTCTCAAAACAAAATAAAACAAACCAAAACAAAACAAAACAAAAATTTGTAAACCATGGTCCATACATGTAGGCCATTAATTATATATTATATATGAACTATCATCACAAAATAAATTACTTCCATTTGTTTATACTAAAAAATGTATTCATGAGCCAAAGGCATTGTAGCTGAATTGGCACCTCCCCATGCACAAAGTGCTCGGGGGTTTAGGGGGGAAAGGGTTCGAGCTGCGGGGTTAGCAGCATGTTGTAATTATCTCTAAAAATATATATATATATATATATATTCATGTCTTAATTTTTTTTTTTTTTTTTTTTTGAGAGTCATATTCATGTCTTAATTAATGATCAACCAATGAATTACTTTCTCTATTTATTTATTCTTGAGTTTTGAATAGCAATTCTGCATGTATGGTACCTTCATGATGGGATGGTCCAACCCTTTTTATTAAATACGATGGTCCAGCTTAACACAAATAGGGAGAGGTTGGAGACGATGAGGAAAAACAATCCAAGTCACACACCCATTTCGACTTTTTTTTTTTTTAAAAAAAAAAGCGTAAATATTGGAATCATAATAATATTTATAGTTTTTTTCACAATTATTAATATGATCTGTTGTGGGGGTAGAATTAGATCATCTCTTTTTAATATATATGTCTATTGACTATTTTAAAAAATATAATGTTTATAAATTTATTGTTTTTATAGGTATGTATTATAATATTTTATAAATTAGAATAACATGAGAAAGGCATATAATCTATGTTTTAGTAGTGAACCATAAATCTTTCTTTTTGGTTGCATCCACATTAACTCGTCATATTAATAGTTTAAAAAAATGTTACATCTATAAATTTATTGTTTTTTATTAACAAATGTTTTATAGGTATGTATTATAATATTTATAAATTAGAACAATATGAGAGAAGCAGAGAATCTATGCTAGTAGTAAACCATAAATCCTTCTTTTTGATTGCATCCACATTTAGTTAAAGCATGTACACAAGCCATTCATCTCCCTGTAATTGTTGCCATTCCTATTCTGCTTAAAAGTCTTTATCAACATTCATTCGCAAGAGATAAAATCCTGACTTTTAAATAACCTAGCTACTTCAACTTGACTACATTATGAGTCCCAATTGCTCTAGGACCAAAGGAAAATTAATTGGCAGTGTTTATTCCAATTATCCTTTCCCTTTTGCTATATTTATCCATTTGATAAAATGATTAAATTTATTATTTTTTAATAACTTAAATTTTCAAAACATGTAATTTTATTATTGTATCAAAGTATGAGGTTCTAAGAACGACCTTTGTCTCTAGCTTGCCACCCATTTAAAAATAAATAAACAAATCTTGTGTGCACGTTAGATCTCATTTAACAATGGTGATTTAGGCCCAAACGTGAAGAGTGATATTTTATTAAATAATTAAATTAATAATTTAAACTTATGGGGCCTCTAGTAATTTATCATTATAGCTTTAAGAACAAAAAGTAACCTTTATCAAATCAAAGGCATATTAGTAATCACAAATATTATCATAAAAACCTTAAAACCTTATATTAATTTTTAATTAAAAAACAAAGCAAAAATAAATTAAAATTTTTATTTATTATATCATTGATACTATGCCAATCAAAAATTAATTATCATGTCAATTTATTAAATTTTTTAATAAATTTCATAGTACTTTTGAGTATTTCCAAACCACAAATTACAATATATTAACACCTCAAAAAAAATTTAAAAAAAAAAAAAAAAAAAAAAAAAAAAGAGGCACTAGCAAAGACAACTTAGAGCATTCACACCCCAAAATGCCATCATATTCTACTTACCATCTCAAAAAACTATTTTATCAATTATACAATATCATTTTACAATACTCTAGCATCCTAACTTTTATTTTACAATACAACACATTAAAATAATATTTCTACGCAATAAAATAATATATCCCAAAGTAGGAGAGAGAAAGTGTTGGAATTGTTTAATAAAAAGTAGAAAAGATAGAGAATTAAATAATAATATATCTCTTTACCATTTAGCTACAATGCAATTCTACATGTAGAATTGTACTGTAGCAATATTGCAAATTTTTTTGCAATACTTGGCTTTTACAAGTTCTAATGGAGTGAGAATTTTGGGCTTAAATGCTAAAAAATGCTTACATTTGGCATAAGACATTTGAGGTGTGAATGCTCTTAGTTAACTATATAATCTTTATGAATTGAACTATGAAGTCCTATATAATCTTTCTCACTCGCTCTCTCTCTCCCATGCCTATCTAAACCAATTCAATGCGATCGTAGTTATGTAATTTTGTAGAAAATTATAGTAATTTACTAGTAATGCATGCGCCTTCAATGTTCGTCTACGTTGCGCTAAACATTCATTGTGTAGTGAAAAGGACAATCCCTTAAACTAGAGATGTCGGTGAATGATCGATAAGGCATAAAAGGCGATAAGTCATTAGTAGTTTATTTATTTATATATATGTATATATATATATATATATATATATCTATATATACACTTATCTTTTGGTGATAAGTATGAACTTGAAAATTTTATCAATGGAGTACGAAGGAATAAATCTAGTTATTGATTAAATATTAAAATATAGGTCGTTTTTGTCATTACTTAGCCGAAAAAATTAAGTTGCCTCTTTAACTCAACCATATGTTTTTTTTGAGGGACAACTCAACCATATGTTAGTAAACGTGTTCAATGAATCACTAAATGTTAGTAAACATGTTCAATTTCAATGAATCGCTAATCTAATTGAGCAACGTTACTCTCACTTAGATCCACTAACTACTTCAATTTTATTATGTATTACTATTGGGTTGTAACCAAGCTAAGCTGAGTTAAGCCAAATATCAAAAGTTTAAGATTGCTTATTTAATTTTATTTCAAACATGAGCTAAACTCAAAGTCATAACCAAACAATATTATAAGCTCAAACTTGGTTCGTTATTTTCTGGTTGAACAAACTTTTGTTTATTCATATCCTACTCGATTAACTTGACACTATAAGATTATTTACAAACTTACGTAAGTAAACATTACAACTAAAATTGTCTATTCTTTCACAAATCTATGCTAATATAATATATTCATTTATGAATTTAAAAATTAGATTCATAGAACTTTTATATATATATATATATAAATATAATTTTTCTGTACGTAAAATGGCTTATTAATGTTATCAAAAAATTATAAACAATAATTTGATATATTAAGAGATTATTTATAAACTTAAATAAATCTAATCTCAAGTTCATATAAATGTATAATTAAACATGTGTTCATATAAACATAAATTATTATACATGATTAAACTAGCTAGGTCTCATAGTCATGAGTTTTTTTATAAATAAATTATTACATTTGAATTCAGCATTTAATAATCAGGCCCAAACTTAGATTCAAACTTGACATTTTCTAAATAAATGAAAATAAATAAGTATTTTTTAATGCAAAAAAAAAAAAGTATTTTCCTCTAATCATGCCCAAAGCGCTCACTTCATTTGCAATTAAGTTCATTTGCACACAACAAATCTTATCAATAGTTGTAAAAAATGTTGAGTCTCCAAAGTTATTGTAAATTTTTTTGATCTTATCAGTATCAACGATAGGAGTATAAATTGATCATTTAAAAAAAAAAAAAAAAAAAAGAGCCGAAAATTAAATAAGATTCATTAAGAGTTTAAGACATGGAATTATTCTAACCAGGATATGACACATTTAAAGGTTAGAAAAAGCTAAAACTTTTGGGAGACATGAGCTGCCACACATGACACATCCACAAATTTGAAAGAGCTAAAGGCTTTGGATTTGAAAAACAACGTGCATTTGATTAGATTCCGAAAAACACCGTTCATAATCCTTTATATCCTTTATATCGTTTACCAAAAAAAAAAATCCTTTATATCCATTGTAATCTGATAAAAGAAGAATATGAATCAATGTCACTTTCTTTTTTATCATTGTTAAAGATAAAGGACAACCCACCATGTCCACGCTCTTTTACATCTTCGTGAACGGCACGCCAACATCATATATATTTATCTGATAAAAAAAAATATTATAAAAATTAAAAGATATGATTAAACTGTTGCATAATTTTACTATGTAGGGCATAATTTTATACCCAATTCCTTTTCAATAAATAAATAAATAGACAAACCTACAATTTATGTGATAAGATTCTAACAGATTCAATGGAGGAAGGAATGGATTGAATTGAAGAAAAGGAAGACAAAGAAGAGAGAAAAGAATAGAGAGGTCTTGACTTCCAGGACTCTATGAAGTATCAAAATCAACAAGAGGTAAAGTGGGAATGGGAATGATTTGAGCCCCCAAATGCTTCTTAAGGCAAGAAACATGGAAAATAGGATGTAGGAGACAATCTAAAGGCAGGCCAACTAGTAAGCAACAGACCGTAACTTCTTCAAAACCTAAAATGGACCATAATATCTCGGAGAGAACTTGTTGAAGCCTTTGGACCTCAAGGTCAGCTGTCTATAAGGCTAAAGCCTCAAATAAACCCAATCCCCAACCTCAAATGACTTGTCAAACCAGTGTTGATTAGCTTGGAGCTTCATTCTGGATTGAGCAGCAAAGAGATTTTGTTTAAGTAAGGACAAGACCTCAGACCTAGTCCTAAGAAGGTGATCCACTGCCTCAACCTTGGTGGTGCTAGGAATATAGTCCATCTGCCTAGGTGGAGGGCAACCATACAAGGCTTCATAAGGAGTGAATTTGGTAGAAGTGTGGTAATTAGTGTTGAACCAGAACTCTGCCAAGTGCAACCAATTATCAACCCAAGAGTGAGGCCTGTCACTGACAAAGGCTCTAAGATACTATTCTAAGCTCCTATTAACCACCTCAGTCTGACCATCTGTTTGAGGATGGTAGGTTGAAGCCATGGTCAAGTTGCTGCCCTGAAGTCTGAAGAGCTCTTACCAAAACTTGGAAGTAAACACAGCATCTCTATCACTCACAATGGACTAAGGCATGCCATAGAGCCTAAAAATTTCCTTCATAAACACAGCAGCCACCTTAACAGCTGTGTATGGATGAGAAAAAGGCATGAAATGGACATATTTGGTCAACCTATCCACCACCACTATAATGACCTCAAATCCGTGGGATTTAGGAAGACTCTCTACAAAATCCAAACTAATATCAGTCCAAGGCTTAGAAGGAATTGGCAAGGGTTGTAACAAACCCCCTGGCTTGGTAGTCTCCACCTTAATTCTTTGACACACCTCACAATGCTTCACATGCCTCTTGACATCAGATTTCATTCCCTTCTAAAAGAAGTCTTACTTTACCCTATATAAAGTCTTCAAGTAGCCAGAATGACCACCAACAGGATTGTCATGCATATTCTGAAGAACCAAGGACTTCAATGGAGAGGAAGAGCTCAAAAACACCTTATCCTTATAAAGAATAAGATCATTCTGCAAAGAAAAGTTAGTGGAGTTGGAAGGACTGCCAGAAAGGGAAGAGAAAAGCTGCTAATATTCATCATACTCATTGTAGCTATCCTTCAAAATAGTCAACCAGGCAGGGCAGGGAAAAGAAATAAGGAATAATGAACCAACATCCTTTGAAGATTGAACAAGAGCATCTAATGTTTGCACATCAGAGCCCTCTTCCTTTCTAGATAAGGCATCAGTTGCCTTATTCTCCTTACCTTTCTTGTACTCAACTATGAAAGAACAACCAAGCAATTTGGTGAACCATTTTTTGCTGAGCAGGTGTTCCAATTCATTGCTCCAAGAGAAATTTGAGACTTTGTTTATCAGTCTTGATCACAAAGGGCCTCCCACCAAGTATGGCCTCCATTTCTTCACAGCAGTGACCAATGCTAATAATTCCTTCTCATATGTTGACAAAAGCAAGCTTCTGCCCTTAAGAGCTTGGCTATGGAAAGCCAATAGCCTATGATTCTGCATAAGGACAACTCCCAAACCAGTACCTGAGGCATCACACTCAATAACAAAAGGCTTAGTAAAGTCAGGTAAGGCCAGCACTAGTGGTTGTGACATAGCTTGCTTGAGAGTGTTGAAAGCCAATTCAACTTAAGTAGGCCATTGAAAAGATTCCTTCTTAAGTAGGGCAACAAGTGGAGCTGCAATCATTCCATAATCCTTTACAAATTTTCTATAATAACCTGTCAACCCCAAGAACCCTCTTAATGCTTTAACAGAAGTGGGAACAGGCCATTGCATCATAGCTTCAATCCTCCTAGGATATGTTCTAACTCCCTGCCAGAAATTAAATGCCCAAGGTACTCCACTTCCACACAACCAAAAACACACTTGCTTCTTTTTGCATATAATTTGTTGTCAAGCAACACAATAAGCACCACTCTCAAATGAGACAAGTGAGATGACAAATCCTTACTAAACACCAAAATATCATCAAAGAAGACAAGAACAAATTTCCTTAAGTAAGGTTTAAAAATATGATTCATGAGGGATTGAAAGGTTGAAGGAGCATTTGTCAAACCAAATGGCGTAACCAAAAATTCATAATGCCCTTCATGGGTTCTAAAAGCAGTTTTCTCAATGTCCTCCTCATTTATTCTGATTTGGTGATATCCTGATCTAAGGTCCAACTTAAAAAAAATGGAAGAACCATGGAGTTCATCCAACAATTCATCCACCACAGGAATATGGTACCTATCCTTGATTGTAGCCTTGTTAAGGGACCTATAATCTATACACATGCGCCAACTACCATCTACCTTTCTCACCAACACTGGTGAAGAGAAAGGACTTTGATTAGGCCTAATGGACCCAACCTCTAGTAATTCATGAACAATTTTATCAATTTCAGATTTTTGGTAATAGGGGTACCTATAGGGCCTTTCACTGATGGCTTGAGCCATTCCTTAAGCAAAATCTGATGCTCATGACCTCTCAAGGGTGGCAGACCAGATGGGATAGCAAAGACTGAACTGAATTCAGTCAAAAGGTCTTCAATCTCTGGCTGAACCTGATTTGAAACTGAAGAAGGAGTTGGGGAAACGACTTGGACACACAACCCCCTTTTTACTGCAGGTTTGAAGAACTTCATAGAGTCCTAGAAGTCAAGACCAAAGGGTTGTAATCCCTTAAGTAAAACTGGCTTACCATCCAAGACAAACTCCATAGTGAGGTGCTAGAAGTCCCATTGTATCAACCCTAAGGTTTACAACCACTGGGTGCCTAATACAACATCACACCCTCCTAAAGGCAATACATTGAGGTCCATGAGAAATGTATGCCCTTGAAGCTTAAGTTGGACTGCATGACAAGCACCCCTAGTCTACACCAATGCACCATTGGCAATCTTGACATCAAAACTTTCTTCAACAGATATGGGTAGTTTCAACAACATCCAAATGGAGGTGTCCAAGAAGTTATGAGTGCTACCCGTATCAATTAGGATCACCAACTCTTGATGATTTATCCTCCCAAGCACTCTCATGGTGCCTAGAGATGGACTGCCTAATAAGGCATACAAGGTAATTTCAGCAGTAGAATTAACCAAGTCAGAAGGTACCTCAGAACCAATGCACTCCTCTACTTGAATCTCCTCAGAACAAACTTTAACTTCAAGCATAGAAACTTGCACCCCTTCCATCAAGAAAAACTTGGGAGTCTTGCACTTATGCCCAGCAACCCACTTCTCATCACAGTAAAAACATAGCCCTTTCCTTCTTCTATTTTCAATCTAAGCAGCTGGAACCTTCTAAAATGGCGGTTTAGAAGGCTTGAAATCATTCTTGGTAGGTGGAAGACCAAGAATTGAAGGTTTTGATATTTGAGCTTCACCCCATGACTTAAGACCTCTCTTGCTAGCATTGAGGTACTCTTACTGAATCTTATTTGACAACAAGCGACTTTATCGATTAAACTAATCGGAACCCACATCATTTTTTTTCAATTTTCAAACCAACCTCAAAAGAAATTAATATCCTAGCACTCAAGATGGCAACAAACCAGTCAAAAGTTTTGTAACTCAAGTAATTGATGTCTACTAGTATTTTCAACCGAGACATTTAAAGTTCAAATCTTCGCACCCCAAATTATCAATGTATTAAAAGAGAACTTATAATATATCCTCAAACATGAAAACACAATTAGTACTAATATTACTTTCTTTTTAAGATTGTCCCCAAAGAAAAGTTTCTTTTGTAAAGATAATAATTCCAATTCCCTAGATCATCTTAATCTATATCTTCTTTGATGGGCAGTAAAGCACATCAAAAGAGTATACAGTAAAATAATAATGCTAAAATCACAACAAAAATCACAATTTTACTACAATTTGTTTATGTGATGAGTTGTAAATGGTAAATTTGTGAATTTATTATTTTTTCTCTTCACTCACAACTTGCCACTTGCTGATGCAGATAAGTTACTATAAAAGTTATAAATTTTGTTGTGATGCAACATTTTTTTAATGGTAAATATTAATAATTTACAATGAAGTGGGGTGGGTGTGGGTGAGTCATAAGTGAAGAGTATAGATGAGGGGGGAGGGGGGGTGTTGAAAAGGAGCGTGAAAGGAGCATAAAGTAAAGTAAAGAAAACAAAAAAAGATGGGCGTGGAAAGAGGTGTGAAAGACAAGGCCAATAAAGTAGAGAGAGAGAGAGAGAGTAAAAAGGGACAGTCAGAGTCACGGAACTGTACTGCAACGGACTACGGAAAAGAGAGCCGTCCTTGACCGGTAATTACGCTGCCATCTTTTCTTTCTTTTCTTTCCGTATTCACTTGTCTCTCTATCTTTTCCACTATTTTTTCCTCTCTTTTATAATTACTTTCACTTTTTTGTTTTTTTGTTTTTGTTTTTGTTTTTTAACCTCACCTCACCCACTATCGATTTTCATGTTTTTTTAAGAATCGCCTCACCCACTTTTTATTGATTGATACTTTAATTGCTTTTTAGTTTACATCCCAGTCCCCAGATACCACCTAAAAATAAACGTCTGATTTTGGATTTTAAGGAAACGTTTTTCTTTCTTAGATAAAAGAAAAGAAAGGCTTCTCTTTTTCCTACTAAAATTAAATAAATATATTTTTATTAAAAAATTATTTATATCCTACAAATTTGAGATTCATACCTTCATGTATTACAACTAGGATTACCCATCCTGACATGCGACCCAACTTATCCGCTCAAATTGTTTGACCTAGACTGAAACCCACCCAACCCGTCCCCGGCAACAGTCGGTGGCGAATTTCCATTTTCAAAAACCGAATCTAGGGGGCCAATTGGTGGGTCTTCACATAAAAAACCGAGTCCAACTAACCTGATCAGCCTCCTCCTGTCTCTAGACGCAAATTCGGCCAGATTTCAACAAGATCCGTCAAGATTCAGTCAGATTTCTATGAGATTTGTCGAGATCTCCACCGTTGCTCTTCGTTGGTTTTGACCCGAAACAAATCGCCACTGACCCAAACCGAAACCGACTCGACCCATGGTTTCCAATGGTCAGGGACGAGTCAGCTTCTCTGCCACTCGAATCTGGTGGGTCGATTCCGGGGTGGGCACAAACCCAACCCGAACCGACTTGTGGACAGCCCTAATTACAACAATATTAATATGCCCACTCCACTTTGTCACCATTTTTCCAAAATTTTCTCAATAAAATAAGACCATTTTGGAAGTAAAAAAGTATGTGTCCACTTGTAACATCGTCATTTTAAAAAAGGGTTGATGGAAAAAACGTGACAAATCATAACGGAAGGGGCCTATTAAATATTTCAAAAAAAAAAAAAAGTTTGTTGTAGTAGTTGATATATAAAGTATACTTAATTTAATATATACACTTTTTCATTTTGTCTCAAATATTTGGTTCAAATTTGATCTTCACTTCTCAAAATAAATAAATTTCAAAATTTATTTTTTTGAAAATTTTAAAATATATCAATTTGTACTTTTTGTTTATCCATGTAAAGTAAATTTAATAGATAGTAAAAAGAGAGTTGTTATCGCATGATAAAAATTTATGTGGCATTGAATAAAATTAACAAAAATTTATAAAAATTGTATAAATAATTCAAGGCAAAAATATAACCTTTAAATTTTAAGAATAAAACTCGAACCGACAAATTTTAGAGGCAAAATGTATTCTTTAACTTACTTTTTCTCCAATACTTTCTATATATGCATTTTATAATAACTTAACAAGTGGATGTTTCTGTGGGTTCTAGTTAGATGATCTGGAATTGTTTTTTTGTTGTCAAGTAAGAGATTGTTAGGAACCTGGTAGTTCCTAATGGGGATGAATAGAAATCGTAGGAGAACTGACTTAATTCGAGGTAATCACTCTCCATAAAGAAAGAAAGAGACTAAGAGAGAGATGCACTAATACACTAAGTAATTGGTTAAATCTTCAATGATAAAAATGTGATTACAAAAACATCTTAGTTTGATAATAAGAGAAATAATCATGAAACGAACGTCATTAGTTAAAATTCTATCATATTTATTATTAAAAAAAAATGCACGTATCTTAAAATAAATAAAAACTCCTTAACAAGTGCATGTATGATGTTTTGCATAATAATAACCAGAATCAGATAACTATAACTCTAACATTTACATTAAGGATCTAGTCTAAGCAAGGAAATAAATCCAAGTATGATAAGATTGTGAGTATTAAGGCAGTTCATAGACCCAATGATAGGACAAGTATTGGAGATTTCCCAACTCTCTAAAAACATTAACCAGAGATTGAAATTAAGTTCTGAAGATCCGGTGATTGGAGTGAAGTTGTTGTAATCCAATTTCATCAAAGTTGCTAGTACAAACCTTTAAATGGATACTCGGAATCGTAAGAGGGAGGTTTACGTGCAACAAGATCTAGAAGCTTGACAAATTAGTTTACGTTCCATTGGTTTTTCCTAGATCACCATCTTGTTGTCTCATTATGATTTACTTTGTGTAGCATATTTTGTGACTTAACCAATTGACAAATTGTTTATGAATAGACTCTTGAAGATTAGGGCTCAATTAACAAACAAGTAAAGTATAGACTCATTTATAGGCTTGGTAATAAGCTTGATACGAGATTGACAAATAAACTCATATCTTATTACGACTTTAAGTAATTGAGATTTGTGACTAATCATCCAAACCAAATTGTTTTGATAATGTACTTGAGTTGAATCTCAAGTTCAAAAGCTTGATATTGAGCTTCATCTTAACTTGATTAACGAATCAAACTGAGTTCAAACTTTTTAACTTTTTGACAAGCCCGAGTAGCTGATTTACTTAGATCATTTATAACCCTATATGTAGGTTGGATTTGCACCCAAGTCATTTAGTAAATGACAAAAAAAATTTCTAATTAAGTTAAATAGAACCCAAAAACACAAATTTTATATTATATATACAATTAATGCACATGTGTTTTAATTTGAACTCTGAATATCTCTATCGGAAAGACTAAAAAATACCAGTTGAACTATGAGGGGTCTTTTGAAAAGCTTCTTGAACAAGCTCAATTATCTTAGTCAAAATACTATTATAGATTTGAGTTTATTAAATTTATCATAAATCGAAAAATGGATACATTCGAATTTTTCTTTTCGAATAAATACACATACACATTGATTAATATGTACTTCTCAAGGTTTTACAATATGATTTTTTTTTTCCCTCAAGGTTTTATAATATGAATTATCTGTATATATATATATATATATTTTTTTTTTTTTGCTTTTTGTATCTGTATATATTAAGAGGATTCTGAAAGTTAGTTATTGTTTTTTTTCCTGTCAAAAATACCCCTAAATTAATTAACCAATAATTTAAAAATGGGGTTAAAATAGTAAATTGACAAAAATAATAAATTTTTACTTCTACGTTGAATGTCTTCTTGCTTCTAATAAACTTATACTTTTGCGTTGATTTAAATTCCTACTTCTACTCACTAACTTCCTACAAAATAGGATTACTCTTTTGTTAGTTTTAAAACTCTTCCAATCTATAAAACTCACCCCATGTATTCAATTTTTTTTACCCAAAAAATAGAAAAGCCTCTGAGCACGCACGTGAGCGCGTATTCAGAGGCTAGTTATACTTGTCAAGTTGTCAAGGTAACTTCTCGTATTATGATTTATTATGATATCAACGATAAATAATCTTACATACCGTACTTCCGTACTGCATGTACTTTCTTGTAGAAAGAACAAATGAAATGCATGGCCTCTATGAGGTAGGATTAGTTTACCTAAGTTACAAACATACAATGTTAATTTAAATTTTAGAATTTGACTTTGACCCTTTCTTCAATTTTAATACAATTTCGTATGTAATACTTATGACAATTGAAGGTCCCCCGGAATGTGCAATGGTTTTCTTTTGTTTTGAGTAGCATTAAAAGGTGAAATTTTAAATATATTTTTAATTACAGGTAGATATCATTATATTTTAAAGAGTATCCCATTGACAAAATACAATTTTTATATATTGTCACATTTCTACTAAGTACAACTTCCATGACGACATTATTGTACTTTTTTTTTTCATAAAATGTTCTACTTACAAAACCAATCGGATTCCGTTTAAGTTACCAACTAATAACTAATACCAATTAAATTTTGTTAATCTAGAATTAGTTGATTAAAATGTAGGTATGCAATTATGTACATTCCACATGTACGACTTAATTATGAAAATATAAGACATGTTTATTTAATAATTTCATAGTTGGAGAAGAAGAGATTTCAATTCTGCACGTATTTATTGAAAATAGTAAAAAATGTTAATTGAGTTATATGATTCTTGAAAATTTTATATCCTAAAATTTGGTGATTAAAATGAAAACTTAAAAATTTAGACAAGAATTTATGTTTATAATTCTTAACAAGCTCTTTTTTTGTGTGGAAAGATTGACTAGTTTGAACATAATGGTTAAATTTTAATTCATAATGCTAACCAAGATTATTTTTTGCTAGTAAATTCATTATCTATCATGTAATTTACAAAATACTATTTCAAACTTACAGTGATTTTTATGCATCATGATTGATGATATTTAACACACAATTCTTTTGTAGACTGTACTTTAACTTTACCGAACATTCTTTTACAGGAGGCATAAATGTTTAGATTCGGTAGTTTATCGTTCAAAAAAAAAGAAAAAAAGATTCGGTAGTTTATCTTTAAGCTGTATTGGTAAATAAAAAACTTACATTTGGCTTTGTACTTTACCTTCTATTTTTAAAACCCTTTTAACAAATATCGTTATATAATAATATAATAATACTCAGAAACATTCTCCCAAATGCGCAATGGTTTTAAACTTTGAATTTGTTTTCCGTAGTTTTAAGAGGTGAAATAAATTATAAATATATGAAATAAAGTTAAATTTAGAAACAAATTAACATGTTGATCAATACAGCACAGTAAGTACTAAAAAAAAAAAAAAAAGCAGTTGGATTGGACCAGCCAGCATCTCAAGAAAACAAATGTTATAGTTAGATCAATGTAGATCATTTTTATAGTTTTTTTTTTACATTGATATTTGATATTGGGGGATTTGAATTTTATATGTCTCTCTATTAAAAATAACAAAAGGTACCAATTGAATTACCATAAATTGTTCTCTAAAATCAAATAAAGTCATCCTAGTTTTTTGTTTTTGTTTTTTTAAATTTGATAGTTGAAGAAGATGAATTAAAACTTTAAACGTCTTGGTTGAAAATACCAAAAAGTGTCATCCTTTTTTAATTGCAAAATTATGAATTGTACAATTAAATTATGTTACTCAAAGCATGAGTAAATTAAAGTGCAGCCATACCTTTCACACTTATGAGTTTTGAGAAGAATTGAACAAATTTTAAATGCTTAAATTTCTTCTTTCTTTCTTTCTTTTTATTATTATTATTATTATTATTATTATTATTATTATTATTATTATCATTATTATTATTATTTTTGCAATGAAAATTTTAAAAATTCAGAAAACAAATTAATAGCTAGCATTCGTCATTGTTAGACAATCATGAATTTACCCTCACCAATTATCAATTATTACTGGTAAAATCTCTAATAGTTGAATAAGAGATTTGAGATTCAACCTCCGCTTACACCAAAAATTGATTGGTGTCTTGGTCTAATGATGATAAAAATCTATCATTAAGAGCGGACACTATAAGTTGAAACTCTCTTTAAAAAAAAAAAAAAAAAAAAAAAAAAAAAAACATCAATTGTTACTTACAAAAATTTTAAAAAAAAATTCCTCATTAATAATGTTATAGTAAATTTATTGTATGTCATCGAAATTATAGAATATTGACTATTCAAAAGGGAAAATTATTGTGTACTCTCGGAGTACTATAAATGCGTACTCACTCCTCTCACATAAATAGTGAGTCTCATTAATTAAATTCATGGTAGGACCCACTATTTATGTGAGAGGAAAAAAATATACATTTATAATACTCCGAAAGTACCTTATAATTTTCTATTCAAAAGTCACCATGACTTCTTGCATCATTCATGACATCAATAGTTTTTTTTTTTTTTTTTTTTTTTTTTTTTTTTGAGGGGAGACATCAATAGTTAATAATCGTATTTACCGTACATTTGTTTTACTTTAGGTTTGATGGCCTCTGACTTTGTAGGATTAGGTTATCGTTCAAAAAAAAAAGGATTATATTAATGTTTACCTCTTAAAGCTGTACTGGTATCTGTACGGTATATGTATATATATATATATATATATTTGCTGAATCGGTAAATATAAATTTAAAACTTAGTTTAACCCTTCCCTAGTATTTTACTAATCAAATGTCTTAATATAATACTCAAGAACATCCTGTCCAAATATTGGTTTTCTTTTGTTTTGGATTACCTTAGAGTTCTAAAAGCAATATCTATTTATTGTGAAATGAATTAAAATGAATTTTATCATATCATAATTCATAACCATTTAAATTAACATTAACTAATTAAATTTAGATGTGTATTTTTTTTTTTTAGAATATTTAGATGTGAATTTAAGTCATTGATGATGTGATAAAATCAAATCCACTTATTTTAAAACTTTTATGGTAAAGTTATCTTAAAAACTTTAATATATATTATTTTTGATAAAGTTAAATACTTTCTAACTTTATATATATATATATATATATATATATAAAACTAAGCCAATTTAAGTTACAAAATTAATGTGATCATTTCAAAACTAAGCCAATTTGAGTTACAAATTAATGTTATTATTAATTATAGCTTGAGTGTATCTAGATGCAGGTATTAATTTAGATAGCTTTAATTAGCAACAAGTTTTTGAGAAAAATTAAGCTCATTCCATATGCTACAGTTTCTCTTTTCACCAAAAACTTTATTTTTATCATTAGACTATAAAATAATAATCCTTGTTTATACAAAAATAAAATTTTATTATTGATAGTCTAATAATAAAAAGTAATAATTATAAAATGAGTATCATGGAATTTTAAATTCTACTACCTCTATATATATATATAT
This sequence comes from Notholithocarpus densiflorus, assembly GCA_030021035.2. Lineage (NCBI taxonomy): Eukaryota > Viridiplantae > Streptophyta > Magnoliopsida > Fagales > Fagaceae > Notholithocarpus > Notholithocarpus densiflorus. The sequence continues at coordinate 45,138 of JARYZH020000406.1, forward strand.
AAGTTTTTATAGACATTTTTTCTCTCAATTAGTTTAGAAAAAAAAAATCTTTTTTTTAAGAGAGTTTTAATCTATGATGTCCGTTCTTGATAATAACTCTTTATTTTATCATCAGACTAAGAAACAAATCGGTTTTTGATGTAGACAAAGAATCTCAAATTTCTTATTTAATTATTAGAGACTTTACGAGTTGAGCTAATTTGAAACTTAAATCTCTTACCAATTTAGAGAGAAATCTATTATAAACCATTATGATCAAATATTTATGGCCATGAATTTTAATTAGATGCCTTATTATTAACTGATTTAAACAAGTTATATTGGTCAAAATGTAATTCTAAGCAACGTTCTTATATATTATATACATCAATAAATTTATTACTATCATGTAAATTATATAATATTATATAATATTATTTTTTAAAAATACTATTTACGGTGAATTCGTGTATCATTTTTGGCTATTGACTTTTTTTTTTTTTTTTTTTGAAATTTTTATGCTATTGACTTCGTGTAACATGATGCAAGATAACAACAGTGAAATATCTTTAAAAACCGTACGGTATATTCCGTACTGTCTTTTTGGAAGAAGAGAAAGTATGGCCTTTTATTAGATTTTGAAAAAAAAGAATTAATTCATCTCTGAGTTGTTGTACCAGTAATAAAAACTTAAATTTGACTTTGACCCCTCCATTCTATTTTAAACAAATTTTGTTGTACCAGTAATAAGAACACCCAACCCTAATGCCCAATGGTTTTCTTTTGTTTCGATAGCATTAAAATGTAAAAATTGATATATTTTTCTACAATATATTTTCTGATTTTATAAAAATATAATTCGATTTTCATTACGATTCATAAAACTATACAAGATTCAAGTCATAAAAAATACCCATTTTTATAAAATGATCACCTATATTTTGATAATTCAAAAAATGATCATTAAATTTTAGTTTAACAAACAAGGAAAAAATATTTAAAATATAATATAATGATAATATAGAAAAATTCATTTTTTTTATTAAAAAATGTGACAAAATAAGAAAGAGACAAGTAATAAAATAAAATCTCTTAGTTTAAGTGGATAAAATTTTTCTTGTGTGTTTGGATGGCATGATTTGGGCATTTGGATTTGGATTTGGATTTGGATGATTAAAATCCAAATAACTTGTTTGGAAAGTTTAAAAAATGTCAAGTATTTGGATTTGACAAATGTACCAAGAATTTGAAATCTATTAATTTGAAATCCAAATCTAAATCCAAATCCAAGTTTCTAAACCCAACCCAAATTCATTTGAACTGACATGTAATGTATTGAGGAAGTTTCTTACAAGCGGATTTGGGAAAGAAAAAAAATCTTATTTCTCTTTAATATAGTGAAATCAATAAAATTAGAAATACAAGTGAACTCACAAAAATGGATTTCACTTAACCCAACTAGTAAAGTTTATTAATTTGACTTAGATTCATTCTACTTAAACAAATAAATTGAAACATATTAGTATTTTGATATGCTAACAAAAAAATAATCATTATAACATAGATATAATAAATTTCAAACCTCATCAAACTCGTTAAAAAAAAAAGTTAACTAGCAAAAAATAATTAATTTTTGACATGATAATAAAAAAAGAAAAATTCTAAAATCTTTTTTTTTTTTTGTGAAATAAAAATACAATAAACACAAACTACTTTATAAATTTCTAATGGAGTGAACGGTTATTGGCAAGTAAAAAATAATGTTAAAGGTTTCAAAAAAAAAAAAAAAATAGTGTTAGTAGTATGCTAGATGAGAACTAGTAAAAATCTACTACATCAACAAAATATTACAAAATAGTATATGATTATAGAAAAATTATTAGGTACTCCTGAAACACGAAAAAATTGTACTCTCTCTTTATTCATAGTAGACCCCACCATAAATTTAATGAATAAATTTCACCATAAATATAAGAGGAAAAAGTACCATTTTTCGTACTTTAAAAGTACATCAGAATTACTAGTGATTATAGCATTACTTAAAAAAAAAAATACTACTAATCACAACATAAATACATGTTATAAATTTCAAATCCCTTTTTTTTTTTTTTTCTGAACTAGGAAATAAAAAACAAAAAACGAAACGGTGCCAAACGTCAGTCTCACCTGCAGCCCCGTGATAGTCTCCTGAAATTTATGCTTCCATTCCATGTAACTTCAAATTTCAAACACCTACTGCCACTACCCTATACTTTCTCTCTCTCAAAAAAAAATAAAAAAAAGCATATTTAACAAAAATAAAAAGAAAAGATAATAATAAAAAGAAGTTATTATTCTCTCTCATACTAATTGTACCTGCCAAGTACGCCTACCTGTACCTCCTAACCATTCTCTCATCATCACCTTTCTATGTTTCTACCCTCTTCCTCTCTTTTTTTTTAATTCCCTTTCTTGCCCTTTATATACCTCTTCTTATCTCACCTTCCACACCCACCACACCCACAACACCACAACCCCTCTCTCTCTCTCTCTCTTAAACTCTCTCTCTCTCTCTCTCTCTGAAAAGCAGAAGAAAACTCTTCAATATTGCACACGCTCGCTCATCTCATTCTAACAAAACTTTCATACTCCACAATGAAAAAATTGATCAGCAAACTCTCCCGTGTCGCCGACTCATCCCAGTACTCCCTCCTCCGCTCCGCCGACACGCGCCGTGTCGCCACAGCTCACGCACCCCAACAACAACACCCATCTTCACGCAGGGCCAGCTCGTTCAGAGCCAAGCTGAGCCGCCGCCGCTCCTCCTCCTCCGCCTCCGTGGTCCCGGAAGGACACGTCCCGGTCTACGTAGGAGACGAGATGGAGCGTTTCGTAATCTCGGCCGAGCTCCTCAACCACCCAGTGTTCGTCAATCTGCTCAACAAATCGGCTCAGGAATACGGATACGACCAAAAGGGCGCCCTCCGTATCCCGTGTCACGTACTCGTATTCGAACGTGTCCTCGAGGCTCTTCGTCTCGGACACGACCACTCTCGTGACCTCCTTGACCTCCTCAACTCCTTGTCTTCCTCCGAGGATTTCTACTAAATGGATCTCCTAAATTTTTTTTTACTAGGATTGAGAGAACAGACAGGGCTAATATGGTAATTTAGGAAGATCGTTTCTTGGTTTTTTTTGTTTTGTAAATATTTTTTGCGATCTTCAAATATTCAGAGAGTTTGCAGCAGGTGAATGAAATGAAAGGTTGTATTATTGTTAGAGAAAAAAAGAAGGGGAAATATATTGCAAAAAAAAAAAAAAAATTGCAAAAGGGTTTTGTTTCCTTGTTTGTTTGATTGTAAAGAGAAATATATTTATATATATATTTGTACTTGTAGTACTAGTATTACTACTACTACTTGTGCTTTCTGTTACTGAGAAATATATATATATATATATTTTCACTTGTTATTAATTTGTTTGTTTCCTGAGAAAATTTGAGCTGAAGATCTTGCATTTTTAGGCAAGTGAAAGCAAAAAAAAGGGAGAGTGATTTGTTGGGTTTTCTTTGTTTTGGATTTTGACTTAAAACTGAAACAGAATTTATAAGATTCCTTTTTTTTTTTTTTTTTTCTGGGTATTCTTGTTAGATTTTCTCGGAATCCAAACAGAGTTATCTGATGCATTCTCGGCAGCTAAAGTTTGCTTTTTTATCCTTGAATTAAAAAAGGGAGTCTCCGGCATGAGCTAGTTGTCACATGATAGTAATTGGAAATACTAAGTGTACTATACAGAACTTGTTGGAGCTATCGCTCAAACCGTATTCTCTGAATGCCGGCTGTTAGTTAAAAATAGAAATAGAGGGCGCCCTTTGTCCCTCTCTAAATACTTGGAGGAGTTAATCGCTCAAACCGTTCCTCTCTGAATATTGGGCCAAAGACTTCTACCTTCGCCAGACTCCGAGTTGTCTCGTCAGCTAAAGTTACAATTTCGGTTGTGGTTTTTTTTTTTTTTGGATAAATGGGGGACATGAAGTTGGTGAAAATTACGAGAAAATGGTATGGATTTTGAATCAAATTACTGAAAAACTGAATTGGTTTGTTAGTTGTAACGGCCGGAGTAGAGAGTAACGGATCTGAGGAAAGTAAAGGAGGGGGGACAGAGATGGGGTCCTAGGCGGTTTGTGTTTTTTTGGACAGGTCAGGTCTATGTAATTTCCGTGGATTCCGGTGGCTTTAATTCATCATCATGACTGTGAGAGAGTCAGAGAGAGTACTGACTCGTAAAACTGAAAAGTGTTGAATTTTTTTTTTGTATTTGAGGAGGGGTGGTTTCGTCAGTTTAGGAAGTTTGATAGTATTGATGTCTTCTTGGGAAGATAGATAATGACGAGATTTATGCATATGCTGTTTGACGGTGGTGCTAGCACCTACTCCTAGCAAAGCATCCTAAGACCATATTTATATTTTTTAATATTTTTTTAATAATATTTTTTTTTTTAAAGAGAATTCGCATAAATTTGTGCCAAAATTTTTCTTTTATAATATAAGAATTTTAAAATTTTTAATTTTATTTTAAACTGCCTCTTTTAAAAATATCAATATTAAATTATCTATTCTATATTCTACATTCTAATTTATTTAAATAACTATTTTATTATTATTATTTTTATAGAGAGAATTTGATAAAACATGAGAGTAGAAAAATGTGAACTTTGGATAACTTTAAGTTTAATGGGCTAAAATGTGATCATTATTATATAAGTATTGATGCGAGTATGTAAGTGTTAAATTGTTAATGATATAATAATGATAATAATAATAATAATAATAATAATAATAATGTCAATAAGCTCAGTACTACTTAGCCTCTATTTGGATATTAATGAAAAATGAAAATTATTTTACTATTTAGCTTATTTTTATTATTATTTATGAGTCCTACTGCACTTTTTGGTATTATTCATGGGCACCATTGTACTATTTCAGCTAAATTTTATCTTTATCTACAGTACATTCAGTAATGAGTTTTCAGTTTCAGTAAAATAAGCGGTATCCAAACAGATCCTTAATAAAATATTATTTTCTAAGAGTTCTATAGTTCAACTAATTGACACATCCTTTTATACTTTTTTTTAGGGTTCAAATCACCCCTCTCCCATTACAATTATCAAGTTATAAAAAAAAAATTTATTTGATTAATTTTACTTTGCGTTACTTGCATGCCATTATATTGCATTATTTATTATTATTCTATTTTCTTGGTGAAATTACGATTTACCCTTTATTGATTTAGTTATATCAGAGTTTAGTTTAGTATGTAAAGTTTTAATTATTGCATTTGATCTTCTTAAGGTTCTAGATTAAGATTAAAAGGGAATAGTTAATATTCCGTTTGAAGAATTATTAAGGATTGAAAGGATAGTGGGATTAAATTTTGTAGGACCAAACTAAAAAGGGGATAAGTTGTCATCCAAAATTTATTTGTACCATTAAACTAAACTAAAAGGGGGGTGAAGTGGTGGGACTATAAATTGTTTTAGAGGATAAGTTTGTAGGCTAGATTCCTTTTATAAATAAATAAAGAAAAAAAAGTTTGTAGACTAGATTGTTACATGATCCAAACACATGGTATAAAATTTTTTAACTTTTCCTATTTTTTATTCATTGTGATTAGGGATTGAATCTGGACTCATTTACATTAATTAGTGATGCCAAGGAAACTTAATTTTGCAAGGTACTAAATACTTAATGCATTTGAAAATTCATCGAGTAGAACAAAATTTGTAACTTTGTGACTTTTTTTCTTCTTCTTTCTTTTGAGAGTAGGCAGAGTGTGACTTTGGAGTTTGGACTAGCTCAACCGGCTGGATCACACAACTTAGGGGTTGTACTGTTGTACTTGATTTAATTTAGTGCCGTACAATTAACTTACCTTTGTAAATTCCATTAGCCTGACTTAGCAATTTGTACTTAGGAAAGACCGGATAGGCTACATCCAAATGAATAGTCCAATTCTCTGTGATTTTCCTATAATTCAACGATGATTATATTGATACACATGAGTAATTTTTAGGTGCTCTCGGAATATGGAGAATGATGCTTCTTCTTGATGGGGGTCTATTTATTAAATTTATGGTAGAGTTCATCATGAATGTGAGAAGGAGCGCCATTTTTCTGTACTTCGAGAGTACCTAAAAATTTTTCCACAGTTAGACACTCACAACCCTTGTTTCTCTCTTCTTTTTTATTTATTTATTTTTTATATAACTTTTCTAATACTTCAATTTTTACGATATATCTACATAAATCAGTGGACTGATGTAACGTTTTTCTAGCTAGCCAATATGTATAGAGTAAAGTTTGGAATTATTGGTGATGATATTGAACTTTGTAACAACCATCAATCAATATATATATAAAAGCAGAGATCTCATGTGAGAGTGCATGAGGTCCTGCCACGTGGCACTTTAATGTTGCATTTAGACTTTTTTACCTCTTTTCGTTAAGTTTTTTTTTACTATTACTCAATAGATCATAGTAACTTATTTTTACTATTGTTTAAATTTAGCATTTTTTACCTATTTTTATTAACTATTTTTTACCGTTATCCAATAGATCATAGTAACTTCTTTTTACTATTATATCAAATATAAGCTGTTCTAGACAATTAGACCAATTAAACCAAAAGTTATTCACTACAAAATAGACTACCTTTTAAAAGTAGACCAAACCTTATGAAAAACTCAAGCCCAGTTATTACCTTACATAATATGACCAAAGTTTGACCTTTCTCATGTGTAAATCAAAGCAAAAACTCTTACCCTCTTACAAACTCTCTTCTTCCTCCCCCACGTATAGATGATACTTCTAGAAAATCTCATTCTCATGAAATGTCTCCACTTTTCTCCAATTTCAATTCAATATGCTTTTGTCAATTAATAATGTTCTATGAAATTAATGCAGACAAATTCTCTATCATCGATCAGTACCAAAAAAAAAAAAAAAAAATCTAGAGATCCCTGAGGTTGTTGAAATAATTGACAAGTGCATATTTCTAAAATTTATAATAACAAAAAGTCTAATAAATAGCATATACTATCTCACAAAATGCCATTAACTTAATATTTTCTTTAAAAAAATTCAATGATAGGAATGGTAAAAAACATGATCCTATACAAGAAATACCAAAAATACATGCAAAAAAATTTTCATAGGAGGATTTATCTTTAAATAATATAAAGACAATAGCAAAGATAAAATGCATTGAATGAGATCCTACAAAATAGGTTTGTTAATCATTTCAAATTATACTCATCATTTACATAAAAAAATAATAATACATCATATTATTTACATTAAAAAAATAATACATATTAATTTCAAAGTTCATTGCAAGATGTGAACTGTTAGGGTATTGCAACAATAAGTAACATTGGTACAACAATGGGTTGGTATTACATTTTGTGCGTACTTTGTGAAAGGAATGTCAAACCATAAGCAGGATCATTTTGGTGTGCAAAATGTGAAACAAAAACAACTCTTTCCATCCCAAAGTTAGAGGCACTCACATTAACTACATACTCTCCAAATATTTATAATATATTTATCTAACTATAACTACTATATATATATATATACACAATTGCAAACTACTTTAGATACATGATTCAAATTGAAGTTTTTGATGCAACTAACAAAACAAATTTTGTGATATTTAATCGAGATGCCGAGAAAATCCTAAATAAATCTACAAGAGATTTTGCTGAAAAATAAAATGAAGTACAACTTATTTAAATTATTGTAAAACTATTGATATTGGAGAAGGAATCCCACGTGATTTGAAAAAAAATTAGGAAAAAAATGGATTTTCCTACATTTGAATGAATTCAATCTAAATGATGGTTTTGAAAATTAAATAATTGCTAAGATTTTTGATGCACCTTCAAATGACAAAAAGGTATGGAAGAAAAAAAAATACACAATCCAATATGCTATATTAATTCTTTTTGCCCCACTATTCCAAAATTAACAAAAATAAAAAATAAAAACATTTACAAAAAAACTGTCACATCATTGAAATTTAATATAAATGCAAATACCTACGAAAAATCTTAGTGACAAAGTCCAAACTTTGTAAAATCCAATTAAGAATCTCCCGGTACCAATTCATTAGTGATTAACACAAATGATGCAACAAAAGGAAAAATGATGAAAGCTCAAAAATTGAACAAATATGGACGGACTAAACTTCAAATGTTGAAGATGGAGAAACTAATGATGATAACAAGCGTCACCATACTGCAAAAAAAAAAAAAAAAAAAAAAAAAAAGAAGTAATGAAGCTTTTTATTACATCACATAATAAAAATCAATAATATAGAATGAATTAATATGCTTTTATCAACTTTTATTATATAATATTACTCCAAAATTGTTTTAATTATTGCTCATTACCTAAACAAAATAATTATAATAGATAGGGTAAAATACTATTTTGGCCCTTAAACCTTATCAAAAGTTTGTTTTTCATACCTAAACTTTAAGAAGTTCATTTTTCGTCCCTAAACTATTGAAAAGTTCATATTTCGTCTCTAACTATTGAAAACGTTTTATTCATGTCTTTAAACTTTACTAAAAGTTTGTTTTTCATCTCTAAACTATTGAAAAAGTTCATTTTTCATCCTTATTTTTGTCTCTATACTATTAAAAAAACTTTTTACAAAGTTTAGGGACAAAAATCAAATTTTAGTAAAGTTTAGGAACCAAAATAGTATTTTACCCTAATAGATATATGTGTGCAATTTATAATTGTTACTTTTTATGATAAACTCATTACTAACAAAATTTTATAATAAATATGCTATAATGTATGTATAATATTTTTCAAAATCAAATTTACATAAAATATTATAACATTATCCGTGTATCGCGGGCAACTTACTCGTTAAAGATAAATCTAGTACGGTAGTACTGTAGTAGTAGTAGTGCCATAACATCAATGCTGTCTTGCTCAAATTTAATCTATCTGCTACTGTTTCAGGTTCTAGACACCTCATCCAAACAGCAAAATATGCATCACCTGGTAAAATATTGTGCATAAAAATGATAAAAATACAACAGTTACTCAGCCCAAAGCAATGATGAAAAAGAAACTGTCAAAATTTGGGTTTTCAAAGCTACACTTGATTAGATTAAAGCTTAGTTTAGCATACATGCGCAATTGATCAGGGGTCATTTCCCACCTAAAACAATGTCTAGCTAGCATGATTAGTGCCTCAAACATCACACCTAATATGATTAGGTGTGCTCTAGGTGTGAACCCATGCTTATTTTTGCTAATTAAATTTCAAATTTTGAGCAGGGTTGTGTATCATTAAATTCATGACAAATTAAAGTATATTTTACGTACAAAATTTTGTATCATTTTGTGGATCTTTGATTCTACTTTATCAGTTAGTAGATGGAATGTATATTTGTCAAGATCAGCAACGAGAACTTAACCATTATAGTGAAAAATTACCAACTTTAGTGATTATTACGCTCAAACTTGTCAAAGAATAAAATCTTGTACCATTATTAAACTTGTCAAAGATGTTTTGGTAGGCCTGCTAAACTTGTCAAAGATGTCTTGGTAGGTGCTTAATATATAATTTCTTTGTAATAAAATGTGCTATTATTATTAATAGTATTAGATTTAATTGAGTGGAGTTACATCATATCAATTTAACAGTTTATATATGTCAAAAGGATAAGCTTTGTGAAATAAATTAATGGGAAAAAAATATAAAAAAGCAGAAAAGAAAACTAAGTTTAATTGAGTCCAATCATCAATATTTTTCACATTTCAAGCACAATACCTCAACAAATAATTGAAGAGGAGCTAAAACAATACCTCAACAAATAATAGAAGTGGGAAAACGTCATGAATGTATAAATTCCCAGCTGCCTAAAACACCAAATTAATTCAGAATGAATATAACAATTTCCTTTGCTTAATTACATGTTAACAAAATTAGGAGCTAAAACAAACATAATGATGTAGTTTTAGGCATGCATAGTAGAGAAATGGACCTATTCAAATGAGTACATAATAATGTAGTTTTAGGCATGAATTGCTTCAATCTACATTGACGATTCAATGTTCTAAGGACAGCAAAACATGACAAATGTTGAGGTTACTTTGGGGGAACACAGAAAGGGGAAGAGATTGATACTAAATTTTTCTATAATGACATTTGAGAGTAAGAGAAGGGGTCTCGAGCAAGAAGTGATGAACAATAAGTGGTGGGAGAATCGTCGTTTTCTTTGGCTTGCATGTTGGTTCATGACCCCACAAACAAAGGCAAAAAATTTTTGGCTGAGCTCGAGCACAGTTTTATATATGAATAGTTAACCGAAGTTTTTAATTTAATCAAGGAGTCAATCAATTATGATGTGGACCCTCGTATTTGATACGGCAATATGAAAGAAAACAAGCAAAATCGACAATCTTCTTTGCCTCACAAGATAAGGCACCCAAAAAATATGGTTTCAAACCAAAGTGAAGAAGATATATCATACATTTTGGAGAGCAACATATAAAGTGGCGTCATTTGCACGTATTTTTGACGTTTTAGGCACTAGAAAATCAAGTTTGATCACAAATTAGTCCTTTATTATCATATTTACGCGTTCATTTTACTCGATCAATCATGAAACTTCATGCATAATGTCCTTATAGGTTGACTCTAATTGTTCGAATTTCCAATGGACACAAGTTTTACTTTGTTAAATATACATTTTGAATGCTAACAACATGGTTTAAAATTTGGGCAAGAAAAAGTTGGTAAGGTGAATAATGGGTTGTTCTATTCGAATGCTTACCACATTGTACATTTACCCCAAGAGTGATAATGATCCAATTTTGTCCTTGGGTGTTAGGACATATGTGATTCACTTGTTAGGAACATATGTCAATATTTTATGTAATTGGCTAATCTTTTAACAAAACGCACTTTACTTATATTTGGATAGATCTAGGATGTGTTTAATATTTCAAGAAACATGTTGTTCAAGTCTAGTATTAAAGCCATGAAGATTGGACCAAGAAACAAGCGAAAAAAAGATGTTCATTAAAGCTTGACAGATAGCTCGACAGCTTCTCGACACCTAGGCTATCTATCGAGCTCTTCAGTTGATTGTTATCGCAATCTCGACACCTCTCGATAGTTGGTGGATCGATCGAGAAAGCTCATGTCTCCTCGACAGCTACTCGATAGCTTCTTGATAGCTGTATCTGTCAGAGTTTAAATCTCGACACGACACCTCCTCGACACCTCCCGATCGATCAAGGTTACGGGAATTCAAATTTTCAGATCTGATTTTCGACCCATGATGACATGTATGTGTAGGGTTTTTTTTTCTCACAACCCTAGACCTATATAAGGCTTATTTTAGAGGCAGTCATATAAGAGAATACAAGGAAAACATATGCAAAAGGTGACCGATGCCTTATTCTCTCTGAAAGAAGCTACTGCGTCTTTGCGCCTTAGAGTTTTGTAACCAAGTGCTTCTTGATCTTCATTGTTGATGAAGTGAAGAAATTTGCAGCCAACAATCTTCTTCTAGTTGGTGATTAAGTCGTGTACTAGGATCCGCGCAATTGGTTAGTTACGTACTGGGATTCGTGCATCATCAAAAGGGTAGCGTTCATATATTGAAGAGTTCAGAGGTTCTGAAGCGGTAGAAGGTTTCTGCTGTGAGTTCATCTATGGGGATTGTAGAGTCTAGGGACAAATGTTTTATACTAGATCTGAAACTTCTTTTTACTATAGTGAATTGCTTTTCGGGAAGGTTTTCCCTCAGGTTTTTTTTACTGTGAAACTAGTTTGTTTTATTGGTTTTCTTGGATCATCATATCTTGTCTTATTTATTTTTCTGCTGCATGATTTTAACATGATATTGATGTTTGTTCGTTTTAACAAGTTTTATTCATAATAAATCTAATTAATAATTTGGGTTTAAAACTTGTTAATTCTATCAACCGGGGTCTAAATTTCCCAACATTGTGGGTGTGTGTATCTCTATGTTGATTTGTCTGTGTGGATGTATGTTTGTGTGGGTGTGTTTGTGTGTATCTGAGGAAAAAGGAAGATGAGGAGAGGAAAAGTTTGAGACTGAGTTCATTTTGCACACAGAGAAGAGAGAGAGAGAAAAAGGTGCGAAATTGGGAAATTAATAAAATAATAGTATACACAGCTATAGTAACCGTATATATATGCACGGTTACCGTAGTAAATGTGTAAATATACATAGTTTTAGAAGGACTGATGTGAGAAGTTTTGTGACTTAAATGTGTAAAATTTATCCATTTTTCTACTATACAAGAGTTGGTGCGGATGCTCTTACTTTGTTAAATATAAATTTTGAATGCTAACTGTAGGGAATTAACTCGAAATTCCCAACCTGTGAGAAACAAAAATAGAGAAAACACACGCCAAAGAAAAAAAATCACACGCACAAGACAATATTTACGTGGTTCAGCAGTTTGCCTACATCTACGGAGTTGCAGGAATTTCACTATTATCAGGGAAAATACAAAGTGCGGCTACAGTGTTTTTCACTCTCTCAAGACGACAACAACAACTAAACCATAATCACCAAAAACGGTTTCTATATCCTGCGCATAAGATTCACAATGGGCTACAAAACGGGCCAAAAAATTTTTCCGGGAGCGCTCAGGCTTGGGCCGACATGGACTAAGCCTCAGAAAATCTCCCATTAAAAACCATGCAACATTATTCGGGTCGAGTCGGGTCGTCAACCGGATTAAACACAACTAGACTCCACAAAGCCCAACAAATCTCCCACTTGGAGACTAGTTCAATCACTAACATCAACCGCAATCCTCCAAAAAACATCTCTCATCCCTGCAACTCATCCTCCTATCCTCAAGCTAGAAGACCAACTGAAGCTGCACACAACTTCAGCTTTTCAATGGTGACACCCTTAGTCAACATGTCTGTCGGGTTCTTAGATCCACAAATCTTCTCAAGTATTACCAGCTTATCTTCAACAAGGTAACGAGTAAAGTGGTATTTTGTCTGTATGTGCTTCGACTTTGAATGAAAAGCCAAATTTTTGGCAAGAAAAATTGCACTCTGACTGTCATTGTGTAGAATGTCCATTTCCTGCTTCTTACCCTATTCATCTAAGAAACCATGTAGCCAAATCATCTCATTTCCAGCTTCAGTTGCTGCAACATACTCAGTTTTTGTAGTAGACAAAGTGACAATCTTTTGTAGATTTGAAGCCCATTATATAGCTGTACCACCCAGAGTAAAAACAAACCCAATAGTACTCTTTCTACTATCAATATCACCAGCAAAATCAGCATCTACATAACCCTGCAGTTTCAAACTTGCACCTGTGAAGCAAAGACATGTATCTAATGAACCCTTCAGATATCTCAAAATCCACTTGACTGCCTCCCAATGCTGCTTACTAGGCCTACTCATGAATCTGCTCACAACTCCCACTGCATGTGCAATGTCTGGCATTGTATACACCATAACATACATCAAGCTGCCAATAGCTGAGGCATAGGGCACCTTGCTCATATGGTCCCTTTCTTCTTCTGTCTTCGGTGACTATTCTTTGCTTAGTTTGAAATGACTACCCAAGGGTGTGCTCACTGGTTTAGCTTCATTCATATTGAACCTGCTGAGAACTTTCTTCACATACTCTGATTGTGAAAGCTTCAATGTACCATTAGCCTTGTCTCTAATGATTCTCATACCAAGGATTTGCTTTGCAGCTCCCAAATCCTTCATTGCAAACTGTTTGGACAATTGCTTTTTCAAATTATTAATCTCCTCAATGCTAGACCCTGCAATAAGCATATCATCCACATACAATAGTAATATGATATAAGAATTGTCAAAAGACTTAACATAGCAACAGTGATCAGCTTCACATCTCTTGAACCCAATTCTATGCATAAAACTATCAAATTTCTTGTATCACTGTCTAGGAGCTTGTTTTAGGCCATACAAGCTCTTTCTTAGTTTGCAGACTAGATTTTCTTGTCCCTGAACAATGAACTATTCTGGCCGAATCATGTAAAGGTCTTCCTCCAAGTCACCATGAAGGAATGCCGTCTTCACATCTAACTGCTCAAGATGTAAATTTTCTGCAGCCACCATTCCCAGTACCAGTCTAATTGTTGACATCTTCACAACTGGAGAAAATATCTCTGTAGAGTCAATGCCCTCCTTCTGCTGGAACCCTTTAACAACTAATTTGGCCTTGTAACGTTTGCTACCATCATGCTCATTCTTTATTCTGTATACCCACTTGTTGTGCAAAGCCTTCTTTCCTACTGGCAATTCAGTCAGTTTCCATGTCTGATTCCCCAACAAGGAATTCATCCCATCCTTCATGGCTAATTCCCACTTGCTTGAATTCTCATCTTGCAAGGCTTCATCATAACACTCTGGCTCACTACCATCAGTCAACAGGAGATAATTTAGAGCGGGTAAATAACGTTGTGGAGGTCTAATGTTCCTGGAAGATCTGCGGACTTTAGCTACAAGTGTACTCTGATCTACCTGTGAATTTACATTCTCCTTATCTTCTTCACCCCTTTTCTGGACAGTGCTTTCAGTCAATTCATCTAAGTTGACAAACTCAGATTTCTTTTGATCTATCTTTGTAACATCTGACACTACAGTTGACCTATCCTTGTACATAACTTGTTAATTAAATATCACATTTCTATTTCTGATGATTTTCCTGTTTTGTTCATCCCAAAACCTATGGCCAAATTTCTTATCACCATAGCCAATGAAAAAACATATTTTAGACTTTATATCAAGTTTACTACGAGCATCAGAATCAATATGAACATAAGAAACACAACAAAAAACTTTTAAATGTGAAAACTTTACCTCTTTACCGCTCCAAACCTCCTCAAGAAGTTTGAACTCCATGGGAACTGATGGTCCTCGGTTTATCAAGTAAGCTGCAGTGCTAACAGCATCAGCCCAAAAAGTTTTTGGTAGTCCAGCATGCAACCTCATACTCCTAGCACGCTCATTGAGGATTCTGTTCATGCACTCAGCCACACCATTCTGCTGTGGTGTCCCAGGAATGGTCTTCTCCATCCTAATTTCCTGTGCAGCACAATACTCATTGAACCCTCCATCTATGTACTCTCCTCCATTATCTGACCTCAAACATTTTACTTTCAAACCTGTTTTCGTCTCAACTATGGTCTTCCACTTCTTAAAAGTTTCAAATACATCAGATTTATTTTTCAGAAAATAAACCCATACCTTTCTGCTTGAGTCATCAATGAAAGTGATGTAGTACCTTGAACCTCTAAGGGATGCAATCGGAGAAGGCCCCCACAAATCAGTGTGTACTAACTCCAATTTTTTAGCCTTCGGTGTCCTGCCAGTTTTCAAGAAGCTCACATTTTTCTGCTTTCCTAAGATGCAGCTTTCACACATGTCAAAATCAATGGACTTCAATTCTGGTAGTTTTCCTTTTGACAGCAGCATCTTCATCCCTTTCTCACTCATGTGACCAAGTCTGCGGTGCCATAGGCTTGTATCAATACTTGCATCAGCAATTGCAATTGTGTCTCTTGGACTTGAGGTCATATATAGAGTACCAGTCTTCTTTCCATGAGCCAATACCCTAGCTCCCTTTGTAACTTTCCAAGTACCACCAACAAATAGTATTGCATGTCCTTTATCATCAAGTTGTCCAACAAAAATCAGATTCCTCCTCAGGTCAGGAATATGTCGAACCTTCTCCAATAACCAAACAGATCCATTGGGTAACAATATCCAGACGTCTCCCATACCCACAACATCCAAGGCTGAACCATTAGCCAAATACACCTTACCAAAATCACCTACAACATAATTCTGTATGATTTCTCGGTGTGGAGTGGAATGAAACGAAGCTCCTGAGTCCAAAACCCAATTATCAAGTGGACTGTTTACTGCAAGAAGTAATGCATCCTGTACCTCTTCTATTACAGCATTAGCAGAGTCATCTTCATTCTTCTTTTTAGGACTTTTGCATTGCATCCTAAAGTGACCTGTTTTCCCACAATTCCAACATTGTACTTGTTAGCCTGATATAGATTTACTTCTGTTCCGGTTAGAATTTCTAGATTTTGATCTGCCCCGATTTGAATTTCTGTCATTACCTTTACCTCTTGTCTCAAGGTTTAGGGCAGAACCAAATCTTGAGGTTTCACCTGCATCTCTTCTACGAATCTCATCAGCCAGAATTAAATCTCATATGTCATTGTACTTTAGCTTTTCCTTTCCTGTAGAATTGCTTACTGCCATCCTCATTACCTCCCAACTGTTTGGCAAAGAAGCCAAAACAATCAGTGCACGAATCTCATCATCAAAATCAATTTCTACAGACGACAATTGATTTATGATGGTGTTAAATTCGTTCAGATGTTGTGCTACTGATGCATTCTCTGCCATCTTCAAATTGAACAGTTTCTTCATCAGATGCACCTTGTTGTTTGCTGACGGCTTTTCATACATATCAGACAAAGCCTTCATCAGATCTGCTGTGGTCTTCTCCTTTATAACATTGTGTGCAACAGACCTAGACAGAGTTAACCTGATAACTCCCAGTACATGTCTGTCAAGAAGAGCCCATTCCTCAGCCTTCATAGTCTTAGGTTTTGTCCCCAAAAGAGGCAGATGCAATTTCCTCCCATAGAGATAATCTTCAATCTGCATCCTCCAATACGCAAAGTCTGTGCCATCAAACTTTTCTATTCCAAACGCCTTTCCTGCTTCCTCTACCATTGCTCCCACTCAAACCTAATCCTAGGCTCTGATACTAGTTGTAGGGAATTAACCCGAATTCCTAACCTGTGAGAAACAAAAATAGAGAAAACACATGCCAAAGAAAAATAATTACACGCATAAAACAATATTTACGTGGTTTGGCAATTTGCCTACATTCATGGAGTTGCATGAATTTCACTATTATCAGGGAAAATACAAAGTGCGGCTACAATGTTTTTCACTCTCTCAAGACAACAACAACAACTAAACCCTAATCACCAAAAACGGTTTCTATATCTTGCGTACAGGATTCACAATGGGCTACAAAACGGGCCAAAAAATTTTCCCGGGAGCGCTCCGGCTTGGGCCTATCGGCCCAAGCCTCCGCTCCATGAACTAAGCCTCAGAAAATCTCCCATTAAAAACCACGCAACATTATTCGGATCGGGTCGGGTTATCAACCGGATCAAACACAACTAGGCTCCACAAAGCCCAACACTAACAACATGGTTTTAAATTTGGGCAAGAAAAAGTTGGTAAGGTGAATAATGGGTTGTTTTCTTCGAATGCTTACCACATTGTACATTCACCCCAAGAGTGATATTGATTCAATTTTTCTAAATGATTGATTGTCATATCGTAAATGTGTGTGTATATATAGAAATGTACGTATTTATGGGGTGTCTTTATATAGTAATAGAAATATAGAGAATAGCCTAATAGGACAGTTAATACAACACTAGTACACAGATACACCATAAAAAAAAAAGTAGTACACAGATACTATAAATGTACAGTGATAGTATATAGGAATAGTAAAATGTACTCACAAGGTGTACGGAGATTTGTAGAAGCTATAGAAGTTGTATCTTTGTGTGCAATTTGACTAGTTACTGCATATTTTGGACAGTTTCTACACAAATTGGACTTTTCCATAATGATTTATGATGTGCTACCCTACCCAACTTTGTAATTCACATGCTGGTCAGGTCATTTCACAAATTTTTTTTCGAAAACATGAAAAACAAAGTTCAATTCGGTAGAGAATATCTGCTAGCCTCTAGGTAGTATCAGTTAAAAGAGGAAGTTAGAAGAGAACAAAAATTAGTATAAATTTTATATGTGGTCGAAGATCCTTATGGTACTATTTTGTTGCACATATCAAACCCACTTTGGAGTTGGTAATATTATGAACTCAATGATCATATGCTAAACAAAAAAGAAACCAAATATATTCTCTTATTCTACCAGCCGTATAGGAATATATATATAAAAGCTGTGTACAGCCAAACTAAGATAAAACCCAAAAGAAAAATGGAACTCTATAATTGGCCAATGCCAACCATGCATGTTTTATAAGTATTTCCAAACATAAAATATTAGAACTATAGGCCAAAATAGATAAACAAATATATGAAACCTACCGTACGATACCACATTGAATTGTGTGATTTTATAGTCATGCGAAGACAGTTAATGATTCCCAGAATATTGTTAAAACTATGTACCAAGAGTCCAAGTATGAGCTAGCTTAATCAATCAATGAATTAATAAATTCAAATATAGCAAACTGTATAGCACAAAAGAGTATAATATATATAACTCCGAGAATAATGTTTGGACCAACTAGTACGAGTCGACGTGTGCTAATGCTAAGACATTATAGTTAGCATGGAAATGCATGAGCTAGCTAACTCTGTGTACTAGGCACATGGCAACTCAGCCATCACGTTCTTCTTGGTTTTGATCCAGCTTTATAGAATATATTTTGCATAATATTTGTCAGAATTAATTATAAGGAAGCCTAGGTATTCATGCCTTACAACAATGGAGTTTGGATTGGACTTTGGAGACTACGTAAAATTGAAAAATATTGTGATAGAAGATCCGAGAAAAAGGCATAGTCGTACACCAAAGAAAGACGTGAATTTTTATGAATTATGATTGTACAAAGACTCACATGCTTGACATTCGATTAAGATTTTATTCCCATAATTAGGAGATCTTCTCTGAAACCTACATTATTGCTTATGTTTTCTCCTTGTTAACAAAATTTTGTTGCTATTTATTTATACAGTAAGTTGCAGTTAACTTAACTGGTAAAATCTTTAATGGCTAAATAAGATATTTAAGATTTGATCTTTACTTATATAAAAAATCGATTGGTGTCTTAGTCTGACAATAAAAAATTATCATCAAGAGTAAATGAAATAGATTGAAACTCTCTAAAAAATTATTTAATAGCCTACTCATTTTTCAAACACATGCTATGGGGAATCAATTTGGTTTGAAAAGATTTACACGCATATGGGTTTGGTTTCCTTCTAAAAATGGGAATAAGTTATCCAATCCTATAGGCCAAATCCGAACTTAATATGTATGATACATTAAAAATGAATGTGTTACGTACTAATATACATTACATAATATAAAATGATGAATTCACACACAAGAATAATATCTATAATGATATAATATGCAAAGTACTTATATATTCGTTTGGTTTGACATTTTTTAAAGGTTATTTAGCTTATTTTTATGTATAACTTAATTTTTAAATTATCATATAAAAAAAATTACACTTTTAGTAAAAAGCCAACTAAAATATCCTTATACCAAACCAAGCTTAACCAATCTATAAAAACCTTACACCTCTTTGATATTATTACTTATGTTATTTGTTTCCCTCTTTCTCCCTACTCTTTGATATTATTACTTAAGTTATTTCTTTGTATATGCTTTTCTTTCTAAAAAAACAAAAACTGTAAAAGTTAAAATTTTCAATTGAAACAACCCGAAGATATTTGGTTTAGGTTGGTTGGGTTTAAACTTTATAGTCAATTCAATTATTCAATTTTGGATTGAATTTTGAGGGAATGAATTTCGTGAATTCAATGCTTTTAATTATGTTGAAAGCAATCAAAACCAAGTTGCATATGATATCCTTACGTACTACTAGGGACTAGATGGTACGTGATGTCAGTCAGGGCATCTCTATAGATCTCTTTCTATGCTTGCAGACTCAAAATTCCATCAAGCTGAAAACTTACAAAAAATATTTGTCCATTTATGTGATATGTACATTATTGGGCATCTAAAGTCCAGTTCATGAATTCATAATTCACATGTAGGAGGATTCTCTCAAATCCATGCTTGCAGATTCAGATCTACACCATCCAATTCTCTTTGAATGATTGAACTTAAAAAGTTTACTTTCAATTTCACCCATTGAATTGTAATTTTTACCATTTTACTTTTTTTTTCTTTTAACTTCTCTCTCGCACATTAGACGGTTACTGCATGGTGCAATAGCCTTAGGTATTGCATCAAATCTAACTCCCCATGCTTGCCTCGATCCTCTATTTGCTTTAGAGATATTGTACAATGCACATTATGGGCACTTAGACCTCAACCATACTTCTCTCCAATCCTCATTTAACATTATTTAATTTTGGGTGAAAGGCAAATATTGATTGTGTTTGGTGTTTCAAGAAAAAGAGTTAAAAAGAGAATTTTAAGTATTAAAAAACAAGTTTCTACTTAAAAACATAAACAGTATTTCCTTTGTGACATATAGATGATGAACATGTTAGTGTTAGAAATATTAGGATTAATTTGGTTACTATATGGGATTAAAATGATATACACATTACATGGTGATTTTTATCTTGTAATGAACAGGATCATGTTTGTTTTTTAGTGAATAGACAATAGAAACATGCACATATATTCAACACTTCATACAGTATATAGGCATCATTCAACTCAAGGACTAGCTAGTGAAGCAATGAGCCACACTCAATTATTTGATCTCAATTCTCAAAACAATCATTTAATGAGTACACACTATAGTTTTGGAAGCAAGGGAATTGTTAAATAATAGATGAAACAAAAAGTCTATATATTGGCAGAGCCTACACTAATAAGCCGCATGAAGTGATGGTGTGTTTTATGTACGCCCATTCTTGATTTGATTGGCCCATCCGCTAGAAGATTTTCGACCTCAAAATCCCATGTTTTACTCCCTACTAGATATACTGTGGGTTACAATTAGCTCAACTAGTAAAGTCTTTGATGGTTGTATAAGAGATTTGAATTCAATCTTCGCTTACACAAAAAACTGATTGGTGTTTTGGTCTAATGATAAATAGCTATCATCATAAATAAACGTCATAAGTTAAAACTCACTGAAAAAAAAAAAAAGATATAATTTTAAGATTTAGTATTTATGGTAGTTGTAACTAGGCTAAAATATTTATTGTCTATTTCAAGTAGGGGTTGATTTTAGATACCACTTTGAAAATGATGGAGTATATATTTTTAAAAGCTAGATTTATATCATACACTAGCATACATTTATTTTATTTAGTTTTTTATACTTTGATAGTTACAATGTCAATGGGAGAGGGGCCATTTGAATCTTAGATATTTCTGATGAAAATAACAAAATGTGTCATTTAAGTTACAAAACTTTTGGCCATATATACATTAGTTAGAGGGGGCAAAAAATATAATTAATACCACAAGCCACAATTTTTTTAAGAACTTATGTGGAAAATATAATAAACTATATTTAGAAAATAGTAGTAATTTTAAATGTAATTGGGTTTTGAAAACACATTTCGACTTAAAATCAATTTATAAAAGTACAACTGAAATTGTGATTTAAAAAGATATTTATATATGCTAAAAAAAAAAGTAACTGTATGTCCAAAACATAATTTTAAAAATTCCTTTCATATCTCACAATCAGTGGCCTTCCGGGAAAGAAAAAAAAACCCCTTATGTTTGGATGGAGAGAGTTGGGAACGGAGGAGAAAAGAGAAGAATAGAAGATTACTAGAATATACTAAACTTATTTTTCTCTACTTTCCTCTCTCCTCCCCCCATCTCCGTTTGTTCCAAAGATACCATACAATATTTTTAATGATAGTTCTTAATAGCAAGCTCAACTATCCTATTGCTCATTTCACCAAGAGGATAATTTTAATATTGTAATTGAATTATGCGGATAGCTTACCCTCCAATAGTATTTCAACCAAACTTATTAAAGATATTTTTTCAGGCCCTTCAAAATTGTTTGAATGTCTAGCAAGATATAGATTTATTCTTTAAAAATTGATAATTTTGGCTACAAACTCAGTTCGGCATCATCATCAATCTTGACTTTAATGAATATGCATGTGAGCAGGTTAAATGAATGAATTTGTATATATACATTTTCTCTCTTCAAATGAGACTTAAGAAGTAGCATGCTCTCACATATTTGGAGGGAGGAAAAAGGCCAAGCCAAAACAGAACAAAATTCCTTTTTGTCCATATTTTCCTTTTCCAAATGCCAACAATGTATTTGTTAATGGTGTCTCCTAAGCTTCATCTACACATTTGTTCCGTTTATTTCTTGGATGTGAGAGGGCAACAACCGATTTTAAGTCAAAACTAGAGCACCATGAATTAATTCACATAAGCATCAACAATCAAATTTTGATTAAAATACAAATGATTCAAATCCATATTTCGGGGCTACAAAGTTCAAATTTCAAACATCCCAGAAGTAAGCAATTATTGATTAATCACTTTGCAAAGAAGTTTATACAATAATAACAATAAAGCGTTAATCACAAAATTTTGGGATCAGCTGAATTCGTAAAAAAATACTTATAATCAATTATATGTATTCTTTTTCATCATCCGATTTTTTTAAAAAAAGTTTATACTTACTGTAAATATAACTTGTAAGTAAAACAAGGATAGCAAATAATAAGTGAGATCTTGGACAAAAAAAACTTGGAGGTTTTGTCACTCTCAACATCTTCTATGTTGGTTTAAGAGCCCACTAGAAAATGGCTGAGCTGTGAGCACAACTTTTTCATACATAACAAAGCAATACATCATTTTCAAATAATGTAATTGATTAGGGACTCAATTAAGTGAATGTGGAGTCATTTAAGTGATATGTTATATGTAGATAATAAAAAAGAAGCATGCCTTCACGGCCACGGGATTAGGTTCCCAAAATTAATTCAAAACCAAAGAGAACTAAGCAAAGGCCTAGCTCACTGTTTGATTGTGGAGCCACATTGATGTATATATTTCTTTCTTCAATTAAAAACCATGTTGCTTCTCCCAAGTTAAGATTAGATAGTGATACCCTTACTTTCTTTGTTTGCTTTTCAATTACATAAATTAATAAGTTAAAACTAGGTTGAAAAAGCCAATCAGATCAATTCAAAGGAATTGCGTGACAAACTTTACTTGACTAAAGGCAGTTTATCTGCCCCAGTTGACTCTAATTTCTTGAATAGCTAGTTGTTCATCGAAAATAGTACTATGTACTATGTAGTATGTACCTTGTTTTTTTCTACTAGTGCACTATGAGCTAGGCTCAAGGTTATAGATATATATGTAGCGTTGTTTAATATATATATACATAATACAAACAAAAACAGAACAAATAAATAAATACATAGAGAACAAGGAAAAGTCTCCATACGTCTTAGAACATATTGTTTTATCTATTTTAATATATGTGGTATGCTCACCTTTTACGCATTCAAATTGAAATTTTATGGGGGTGGTTATATGAGATTAGTTAGAAAAGATGGAATTCATACTCTCTATGTATATGAGTGACTTTCATGAATATATCTGGTGGAGGTTATTCATATTTATAATGATAAGGAAAAAGGGTATCAATTATCAAAGAGGACTTCTCTTACGTAAGAGAATGTTTGGAAGAATGATTCATGTGTATATGTATAGTTTGAATTATAACAATACAAGTCATGCAGTATGCATGAGTTTCATTAGTTTCTCCCTCTTTCTTTTTTTTTTTTTTTTCCTGAATATGTTTTCTTAAGTTTGGTTGGAAATTGTGTTTAGTGCAGATCCATTCCTATTCTTTCTTCAAATTTAATTAATTACAAAAAAAAGAAGAAAAAAAAGGGTTATTGATGATGTTTTTAATCCTACCCAAGTTAATTATACTGCCACATGTTAATTCTCTTTAAAGATGGAACAGTCTCTATATGTTATTAGTTATTACTCTTTTTTTAGTTAATTATAAATTATTAACTTGGATATCAAATCAAAATTTAAATGTACTATTTTATCTTTAAAGAAACACAAAATTAAAAGAAGAAATTAAGTTGGCCTAACTCGATCTTCCCCCTGGAACATATATATATATATATATATATATTTTTTTTTTTTTTTTTTTCATTGCTAGTCATGTAAAACCAAATTAAAGTTGTTCTTTGTAAAAACCTTATGGCTTAATCATAGTATTTCTTATCTTCTTCAATGAAAGAAATTTAAATTCCTAAGGATTTATATTTTAAAGGGGAGTAAAAATATTTCTATTGTCCGTAAATCAAAACAAAAAATTAATTTAGTTTATATATGTAATTTAGTTTTGATTTAAAATTCAAAAACATATTGTAGGGACACGTTTTGCAGCCCATTCCCAAAGTGTGTAGGATATTGGCCCAGTGAGCTCAGTACAATAAATTTGTAGAAAGTGGGTTAAAGAACTATGCCCTAGTGAATTTGACAACGGCTTGTATGAATGTAGAAGATGATTAAGCAAGAACAAGGAGCATAGAGCTGAATGGACTCACTGTCCGAAGAGGTAAGATGAATGAACTTCTTGTCCGAGGAGACAAGTGTTCATATAAATCAGTTAAATAGAGTACAAGTGCAATTTAGATTGCTACAGTGTTCTTTCTCTCTATTTTTTGATCACTTCCTCATAGAGGGTCTCTTACATTATATAACTCCCTTTGGACCATCTTGATCCTACACTTGTTGGTCATTTGAGCCTTTATCTGAGTACTTGTCTCATCAGACACACTCTTTGGCTTTCTGTGAGTTGTGGTAGCCAAGGCAGTACTATTTAGAGGTCTTTTCCACATAAATGTGGTCAGAAAAGTAGCTGCAATGCATTCAATGCGGTGGTAGCAGCTTTCCCTTAGATATTTTAGAGTTCCCCTCCTTCTTGTACGTTTATGGCGCACGTTTCTATCACTAGAACTTCTTGGAAGGTCACTTTGATCATTAGGATCTATATCTGATCTATGTTTAGCTTGTCCGAGGAGATATTCCTTTTCGGACCACCTTCCCATTTGTACCTTACTCATTAAGTCCAGAGTTTGAACCATTCATTACCATTCGTTCGTCCTTGGACTACTCACGCTCTTGGCCAATGCCCAAAGCCCAAGGCCCAATATATAAATTTGGGCCCTTACCCCTACATATATATATATATATATGTTTATGTATTATTGCCATTTATTAAAAAAAAAAAAAAAACCTTAATACTAGCTAACTATATTTATATTTTTAGTAATTCAGACGTGGTCTTCACTCTTTATGATTGGGTCATGGGATTGTGGGCCAATCTGTCTATATTTTCTTCTTCCTCCATAAAATTAAAGAATATTTATACATAAAAGTTGAGTCAAATGTCTTGAAATTTGCGAGTCATGCAGTAGCTCTTGAACAGCAATTTCAAGAATTTCGTTTGACCGCATCATCTACTCCCACTGTGTAACTAAAGTCATGATAATATTTCTGAATTAAACGTACCAAATATTAAATTATGGGTGATGCTAACCGTGCAATAGTTAACAATATATTTTAAAAAAATTTTATTATTACTTTTATGAAAAATAAAAAAATTGTCAAAACTTATAACATTTTGTAAAAAAAAAAAAAGTCAAAATATTAATTTTTTTTTTCATAAAATTTTCTTTAAATGAATTATTAACAATTATTAGCATTTTTCTTAAATTATTAATCAAAACTAGCCGTTTGTTTTACCACTTTAATGTTGGATTGACTGTACTACTCGTGCAAGCACAGTAGATTGAAAATGCATAGCCATGATTGATTTGTGCACTTGGCACATGGCACCTTGGCCCTCCTACCAGTTATTAATGGTCACGTTCTTCATCATCATTGTCATCTTACAATTACAATTCTTATAACCTTAATTTTTTGTATTTATATATTTCTTGACAAGTTTAAGGATACAGTATTATTCATAAGGCGGAAATCACATTTTCGTCCTTCCATTTTTAGGCGATTCGCACTTTAATTTTTAAATTTTATTTTTACTATTTTTAGTCCCTATCCTAAAAACACTTCCCGTTGTGGTCCATGCCGTTACATTATAGATGAAAAAAGCATGCGTGACAAACGGGAAAATTAAAAAAATATTATAATACCCTCTATGCGTCATGGGATGCTCCGTGTGGCTTTCCCACCCTTAGTTGGTCACGTGGCCCTAATGTGTCCTGCAATGTGTTTGCATCCACGGACTCCAACAACTCAACGCTTCCATGTTCCTCATTTTCTGAACATTATATTAAATCAAAATAGATTTAGATCCAATTAAATATTTGCTTTACACTTTCTATGGATAACTATACTTTTGTTCAGCTTATTTTCTAAGAACCAATGCAAATGAACAATAAGCTAAACAAATTAGACGATATGAAGGAAAATTATTGACCCAAAAATTGAATCCGAAACAAGCAACACTGGAAAGGCAGCCCTAGAATCTCAAAGGAAACACTTTTATTTCATTTCAAAACAACTAAATAAAGTACGATCAAGAACAAATTGCACAATTTTTGTGACTTCAGCCACCGAATGAACTCTTGGCGAGCTCGATTCAAAGCTATTAAAATAATCAATTTCAGTGTAAAAAACAAAGATCAATTTGGCATCTAAAACTTTTTGCTCTTTACATAGAATAGGTTTAGTCTGAAGCAGAAAGTTTTTCAAAAACCTAAATCACGCTTTCTTTATAAACAACAAGATCAATCAGATTCACTCACACATACAACCCAAAAAAAAAAAAAAACTTCATACACAATAATTCGAAAATGAAAAAGAAAGTTGTGGATTTAGAACCTGAAAAAGAATGGTGGAGTGATTCAGAGAAGGAGGAATTGAATAAGAGGGAATCGTCCTCTGAGGAGACATCGATGAGACTGAGGTGTCTGCCTTGAAGATCGTTGTTTCTCTTGATGAAATCCACGTGGAGCATCCCATGACACGTGGAGGGTATTATAATATTTTTTTTTAATTCTACTGTTTGCCACGCGTGCTTTTTCTATCTCTGATGTAATGGCAGGTACCATAATGGAAAGCATTTTTTAAGATAGGGACGAAAAGCAGGAAAAATAAAATTTAGAGACCAAAGTAGGAATCGCCTGAAAATGTAGAAACAAAAATGTAATTTCTGCCTATTCATAATCATTAATGCATATAATAAAATTGGTATTGATTGTGATGAACTTAAGACGAATACAATGTTATTTTAATTTCAATCATTTACTTGATAACTTAACAAGTTACAAGAAATATTGTAAAAAACGTGATTAGTTAACATTATTTTTAATTTATGGCCAAGGTATCTCTGTAGCGAATTAAGTTGCGAAAAATGTTATAAAAAACGTCAATTCGCTAACATTACTCTTAATTTCTAGCCAAAGTATCTCTGCATTGGAATTCAGAATGATTCCAGATCCTTTCAAGGAAGAAAATGATTGAAGATCCAAGAAAGAAGGACTACCAAACATGTGAGTTTGAGATACGAGTCACATGGCCAAAAGTTCATTCGGATTTCATTCCCACATTAAGGAGATCTTCATCAAACAAATACGATGACTATGTTTCTTTAATATAACAATGTTTTGTTGTTATTGCTAGTCGTGGCTTTCTCTTTGGCATGGGACATAATGTTATTATTGCTATTTGGTGTTCGATCTCTCTTGCATGGGACTTTGTTATTATTGCTATTGCCTATTCGTCTTTTTTCCTCTAAAGCAATTAATCGAGGGATTTCGTGGTGGAGAATGCTTGTGGATGAGCATCTAAATGTACGATAAAAATGAAAAGTTCACATGCAGCTGTTTAAAGCTCTTTCTCTTTCTCTGTCTGCTGGCACGTGCATTTTGCTTTCAAATATTCCTCAAAAGAAAAAAGTCACATTTTCTTTGTTGATAATTACAGAAACACTTTTTGTGTGTGCCTAATACTACTACAATACTCAGATCATATTCCATGAACATCTAGATACACCTAAAAATGAGCCGCCAAATAAGAAAAATAAGATTGCAGATTGGAGCATGTGATCTTAGAGAGGGCTTAAAAGGCAAATCAAAATGGGAAAAAATTTAAGAGACATCCTTGAGGTTGAGGGACAAGTAGAAAGCGAGTTGTTAATTTATTATTTGGGGTTACATAGATTGGCGAAGTCATCAATATATGCTTCCAAGATTTATATTCGGTCAAGTGTGAGGGAAAAAAAACGTGCCCAAATAAGAAGAATATCCAATATACCTAATTGATTAAGTTTTTTAGTCTAATATAAAACTTTAAATTAAATTTCATTTTCATACAGATTGGAAGGTTTACCAATTAATAGAGAAAAATTTTCCTCTCTCATTCGGTAGGGAAGAAGAAGAATAAAAAGGTTTTGTGGAAGAGAAATCTCATAGAACAACGAAAGATAGGTCCGATTTTCAGAAAACATAGAAAAAAAGTAATTAAGATATAAGTCGACAGCTACCAAGAATATTGTTATTATAACTCAGTAACATTGCATGCTATCATTTATGAAAAGAACCGGGGTTTAAATCCCTCATCTTCGTTAGATGAAGTGGATTGGAGGACAAAAGAGACATTTTGCATCGGTATAGATCGACTCACTAAATAGTCCTCCATTGGGTTTAGAACATATATGAAACCAATGAACCCATGCAATTTAGAGCCAGGGCCGGCCCAAGGCCTAGGCAAAATTCTCCGTTAGGGAAAAAGGCCCCACTTCTCATTGTTAAAGGCCCAAATATTTATAAAATTATATATATTTTTTAAAGGTTGTACATTTTTTTTATTAGGGATGTTAAGGATACTACAAATTTAATTATTGGTTTACAAATTGTCATGTTATTAATCACAAAAAAAGTGATATAAACATTCATTAGTTAAATTGATGAAGTTCATCAATGAGAATCAATGTCACATTATATTTTAAACATTTTATAGTGTTTTTAATTAGTGCATTTTTTCTTTTCATTTCTATTAAGACTCT
The DNA here is from genome assembly GCA_030021035.2 of Notholithocarpus densiflorus. Taxonomy (NCBI): domain Eukaryota; kingdom Viridiplantae; phylum Streptophyta; class Magnoliopsida; order Fagales; family Fagaceae; genus Notholithocarpus; species Notholithocarpus densiflorus. The sequence continues at coordinate 74,008 of JARYZH020000406.1, forward strand.
CAAAGTACAAGACCGATAGAACCTTAATACAATTGAAACCCTAAAATGTTTCAAAAAGATGTTGCAAATGTGTTAAATCATCAATAATATATTAATCTCTCCTAATAGTTTGAGACTTTAATTTTTGTAAACTGATATCCTACAAAGCCACACACCAAATAATATCTATCTCTCTCTCTTAAAAACAAGATATAAAAATAAAAATTAGATTACAACTTTACTTAACTATGTATCGTCATATATCCAAAATAAAGTATTTTTTTAATCGTAATATATTTTTATTTCTTTTTATTAATATTTATAATTCAAATATGATATTCGATTCTCTATATGAAATTAACATTAGTTTAGTTGGTATTAGTCATCAAATTATGTATTTAATGTATCAAATTAACCTTGATTTGATTAGTATTAAATAATTTTTTTTAATTAATATTTACATATTAAAGGCCCCGCATAAATTTTTTGCCTTAGGCCCCAAATTATGTTTGGCCGCCCTGTTTAGAGCATGTCAAGACTCACTAAATAGTCCTCCATTGGGTTTAGAACATAGATGAGACCAATGAACCCATGCAATTTAGAGCATGTCAATTGCCACATTGTTATTTAGTTTGAACTTGTGGTAATTGCTACAAACCATATGTGCGTAAACACAGCCTTGCCAGTGGCATGGGCTGACCCGTTAATGCTCCGCCAGCTTTATTCCAATGATAAAAGGCTCTTCACTCTTCAGACCCAAAATGAAAAAGGCCCAAAGATTCATGGCTGAGGGTGGTTAATATCACAAGACTCTTCACCCTGTAATATATAGAACCCCACTCTTTAGCTAACTACCAATATGGATGAAAAATCATTGTTTGTGCACTTTATGTTTTAAATTCTTTCTAATTGCACCTCTCTCTAAAAGTATAATGGCTGAAAAGCATATCAAAGTCTATCACTCAATCATCAATGAAGTTACCATTTTAAAGTTTTGAACAAACAATAGGTCGCAATGATTTCTACTTCTACATACGAATATTACTGACACAGAACGATTGCCATTCAACTTTAGAAGACTAAGAAACCAAATTCCATCCCAATTTGTAAAAGTATAACTAGTAACAGGTTCGGCTAAAATGAGTTTGTCCACTTGTCCAACCTACATATTTTTCATGCTTCTTTAACTGCTTAAAGTCAAGGACAACAGCCTCCATATATATACCAGCTAGAGTTACACATTTCAGAGACAAAGCAAGAACCACGCCACTTCTTTCTTTTATTTCAGACATAGAAAATCACTTTATAATGATTTTTTGACACTAACTGTTTCTTGGGCTTTTTCTTGGGGGTGTTATAATCTGGGTTTCTTTACATTTATAAGATATGACCATTGACAGGCCCAAAGAAGGTGAATAAGTGACACAAAATAATTACTCAATTACATGGGTGGGTTTGTTTTTTCGTATTCCCTTAGCCAACTCAACTGTCTCTCCTCCTAAAGAATCGAAAGAAACATGAATATGTTTCACTCATTATATCGGAATAAATCTGTGCAGAACATATATATATATATATATATATATATGTATCTCTCTCTCTTTAGGGAAGTGCATTTACCCTTTTTCATGCCTCTATCAGAGTATTCTTGAGGGCATGTTTTCCACAATTATGGGCCGAAAAAATCTAATACCACAATCTTTTTTACCACAATTTTGTCACAACTATGACGTGACAAACTGTGAGTGGTAGAAAAAAAATATGAGTCCATATGAAAGTAATAGGCCACCATTAATAGTCTACCATGTTAAAATTGTGATAAAAAGACTTGTGGTCCTAGAAGGCTAGAACCACTCTTTAGGGCTTATAGAAATACTTATAGACAAAGCCCACAAGGTCCAATGCCAATCCATAAAGAATTTACAGTTGACCTTATTTTTGTATTACCATTTGATATGTGGACAAGGCCCACATGTAAAAGGACGAACCTAACAAAAAAGGATAATTAGGAGAAGTGGATTGGAGGGTAAAAGAGTCATTTCACATCGGTATGGACTCACTAAACAGTCCCCCATGGGGCTTGGAAGACCAATGAGACTAATGAACCCATGTTATATGCAATGTGCAACACACGGTTACTCATTAGAAGGGCCAAATACATGTTGAATTGAAACATATCACCCAAACACACGTTTACGAGGGTTAACCAGTTATAAAATATCTATTAAATTCAATAAATTGGGAAGTGAGGTTTCCTTTCAGAAAAGCAAGTTTTGTGGCCTCTGGCTAGCTAATTGCCTGGTGTCCGAGGAAAAAATAGTTACCTCACTCCTCAAAATAAGCAAAACCTAATATCCAACAAATACAACAATTTTCTTCCTATTCAGATTATTGTATTTACATTCAATTACCTCTTACACTATCATAAGGAGTCTAACCCTATGCTGCATCTTCCAACACATTCAGCAGGTGGTTCAATACACTTCCATGAGTTTCTAAGTGCACAAAACAAAAACAAAAGTGTTTCCTTTTTCCTTCATCCCATTAATCCCAATTATCCTTATTCCAAAATTAACATCATGATTTATCTAAGTTTTTGTGAGCTAGCCATACCATTCTTCCTTATTTTACTAAATATCTCACAAAGAGTATTTGGTGTAAGTTATCTTTCTTGTACTTTATTCTTCTTGTACATTATTATTATGATAAGAGACAAAAACCCACGTATAGTTGCTGCCATCCACACTTGCTAGTGTAAATCCTTGGGTCTTGACTTAAAACACATACATGATTTATTTTGGTCAAGAGAGAAGTATGAGTTGCTAACAACTATATATTATAAGATAAGTATCTAATACCTCTCTCTCTATTACTTGATCATTTATTTGCTTGAGTGTGATGCTATATATATTTATTTGGGCATAGACAAATATATTTGTTTAACATCGGCAAATATTGCTTAGCACAACATATTTCTCACAATTATTTGTACATGCCTCATAGTTAAACCACCTACATATAATTACACTTTTTTTTACCATTAATTTGTTATCTCCATCACTCATTATATTATGAGGAGAAGGCTCAACAGTATTGACCAATTGAACCTATTGGCATGAGTACTAAACTCGACTACTGGCCCCAAAGAATCTGGGTCTAGCTGCTAACCTATCAAAAAGTGACTCATGTTATTATGGCCACAAAAAGACCTCAAACAAGTATCAAATGCGAATCGAGAAACAGTAATCTCTTTCTTTTGCCTCTTCCGTTGTCATACCCACATTGTACGTGGGTCTAACAAATTTTGGGTCCTCTGAAGAGTCCCTGAAGCCCTCTCTTATTAGTGTTTTAGATTTTATCAAGTTAGATTTTACCAAGGTAATGAAATCACATTTATTAAAAAAAAAAAAAAAAATCTCTGACGTAGCAAAAACAATAATGTGATTTCATGGTGTACGGTGTACCAAGTGTGCATGAGTCTCTCTCTCTCTCTCTCTCTCAGCTAGGATCTGAAAGAAAGTATAAGAATATGGGACCCTAAACGAAATGTGTATATAGTTTTTTTGTTTAATAGAGAATTGAGACGTGTATATACTGTATATACATAATAGAAGTGTTGCACCCAAAAACCTAAAACCCTTTCACAATTAGAGGCGGTTATAGAATACAACTCCGGATGTAATTAGAGGAGAACTAGCTCTTACTAGTTGGAATAGGATTGTCCAATTCGAAATAACCCATGTAGTAGTAGTAGATATAAATAAGAACCCAATAGGCAATATGTACCACAACACAAGCACATAATTTTAAAGGTTTTAAGGGAGAAGAAGTATATCGATGATCAGTATGCCTTCCATGTTTCCACCACCATGGCTAACGTTGATTTTAGATTCTAAATTCTATGAGGATTGTGACGAACACGAAGGTACACTCTGTAATTTCTTCTGTATAGACTGCAGCGATGTATTTTGTGAAAGTTGCAAACAAGAGCATGATGATGAAGGCCACAAAGTTCTCCAAGTAAGTTTTTTTTTTTTTGGTTAATGGTGGTTACTTCTTTTACACACACATATATATAATCCCAATTTCTTGTTGTCATATATTTTACTACCATGTTTTTTTTAGGTTTACAAAGCTTCACGTCACAATGCACTTCGAGTTATAAATATATTCGAATTGTTGGATATTTCCGATATACACAAATATAGTTTTAACGGCTTTAAAGTAGTTTTTCTTCACTCAAGAAACAAAGTGGATAAATGTCGGGCCAATGCTACTTACAAGTGTCAAATATGTGGATATGAACTATTGGATTTATCCAAATTTTTTTCAAGAGGGTCATTCAAGTTTTGCTCACTCGCATGCAAGGTGAGATATATATATATATATATATATATATTTTTAAATTATAATTACCTTTCAATATTCTGATTTGTAATTTGATATACATGTTCGAAAAGATTTCTCACTGGTACATATAATTGGATTATAGGTGAAAGATACAATGATATCAGAAGGAGATCTTTCCAATGAGATGCCATCTTTGGCAACTAATAGGAGTGATGAACCTTGTCAATGTAATCCCAAAAGACGTAGAAAAGGGATACCTATTAGGTCTCATTTCTTTTAGATTTTCCTGATGTCATATTCTATTATTGTGTAATATTACCAATAAGAGCGTGTAAAGATTGAAGCAAGTTTTCATCCTTCTAGCAAAGTAGAAAGCATATATTTTTCTTATGTAATGGTTATTTTTATTATGTTTAAAGTTAGAGAGGGACTTATTGATATATTGAGATTGTCTATGAGATACAGTTTGTGAGAAATAATTAATATTTCAGTTATGTGGAGAGAACATGTTCCTTGGTTCTCGTATCACTTCACATGATATTTGATAAGAGTTGAACGATTCGAGTATTGGGACTCCAACAAGTGTATTATACCCATAATAATAGCCCCATCAAAGCCTGATGATCATGACAACGCCACATTTGTTTAGTGACTTCTTTCTCTGTTTTTCTTTTTCTTTTTTGCTTGCAAATAAAAATAAGTAAAAGAAACAAGGCAATTGGGCAGATGAAGTCACCTCAAAAAATAATATTGGAGTTCAAAAAAAGAAATTAAAAGAGAGATTTTCAAAGCAATTTGTTTCACTTGCTGCTGATATTGAACGAATAGTGAGAAGTCTGATCTTACGAAAGTAACATTTGAAAAGGTCGGAACGTCAAAAATAACTTCATTGTTCTTTGGAAGCTAGGTACACAAAATTAGGATTGCTAATCCATAGGTAGAAGTAAGTTTTGCCCCGCTAAATTTATAAAGGGAACTGTAAAGAATTGCATCTAGGGAAAGGAGATGTAGAAAATGGGAACCAAAAAAATAGAAAAATATACATTATAAGAAAATCACAAAATTTTTGGAAGACAATAAATTACTAAGCAGTCAATACTACACTTTTCTTGGTCTTTGTCTTCCCTTTTTTCTTTTGCTTCTTATGTTGTTCATATAGCTGTAGGTATAACGTTGTGCGATCTAACTCGCTCCTCAATCTTTCATTCTCCTTAATGTCACGAAGAAGATTGAAATGTGTTGAAAGCTTCTTTCTAACCTCATCTTCATCGACTGAACTAGCATCTGGAATAGGCTCAATAGAAGCTGATTTGGAAGACCCACTTCCTTTTTTCCTCTTGTTATTCAATTTCATGCTCTCATTCTGTGGCTTGAAGGATTCACGTTCAAGTGACAAGTCCATGAAAGCTTGTTGAGGAGAGACGATAGATAGATGAACTTGGTTTTGAGCAGAGCTCATACTTGAAATGTTTGAAGCCATTGTTGAGACTGTTGGGTGATAGTGCTTAGATAGTAGATTGAGTTCCCAAAGTACTGAAGCAAGAGCACCACTTAAATTGGGGTCTGAGGCATATGGCTGAAATTTCTGCACAACGGACAGAGAAAGAGAAGGAAAATTTCAGGTTAGTTATTGAATTCCCAAAGGAATGAAGCAGGAGAACCACTTTAATAAAATGCCACAAGCTCATGGAAGCGAGCTAAATTCCAAACCGCAGGTATATATTATAGTCCATCCAAGAGCAACTTTTATGTAGACAAATATACCTTTCTAAATAATATCTTTAAAAAAAAAAAAAAAAAACAAATATAGTGCAACTGTCAACATGAATTGTAATAATCCTGTTGTTGTAGGCATTAAAGCACACTGAAAACGTTCCATCTCATTTTACAAGGCCTCTTGATGAACTCAATGTTTTTTGATAAGTCTCTTGATGAACTAAATGTGTCTCAGTAAGTAGAGCATGTAAAAAATTTTAATTAAAAAAATGAGTGAATTCTCATGCATTACAAACAATCAAGGTGGAGCAGAGGTTAGAAATAAAAAAAACACAACAATGTGCATATTTTCTCTTTGCACAAGAATTGCCAAGAACTTACCGCAATGATACCTGAAACGGAACCACCTCCAGCATCATTTTCTAACAGATTCCGGCATTTGATATTCTTCTGAAGAAGATGCTTTAACGTAACCAAGGCTGCAAAGTCCCAAAGAAGAACCAGATAAATAAAAGAGAAGCATACCAACAGGTTTTTGATAACTAATTAGGTAACTGCACATAAATAATATACCAGCCATGGACTCAGCAGATCCAAAGCATAACGAAAATGTGGCCAAGCGTTTTACAAAACCAGCAGCCTTTTGCATGTCATGCTGTCTATCCTCACACAACATCAGCTTCAGAGCTTCAGCTAACACTTCACCCCGGTCTCTGATCCACAAACCCAAATAACAAAATATAAAAATAAATACATTGCATCTCCCTTGCGTGCAGCCACTATTTGGAGAGAGAGAGAGAGAGAGAGAGATGTTAAATACAACTGAAGGAATGAAAAAGAGAAAGAACACACTTAAAACCCAACCCAAAAGAAGATGGAAGGAAACAAATAAGACCAACCCCAAAAGAGAAACAGAAAATGTTATGCTGCACATCTGGGAATAAATTTATGGTAAAGGTTTCAATAGTTGCCTGACTTGAACTGGACAGAGCAAAGCACTTGTGTCCACAAGTATTCAAAATGCACATCTAGGAAAGAGAAGGGAGGAGGGGCGAATTCATGTGTGAGTGAGAAAGAGAGGGCTGGATCCATGTATGGTAAAAAAGGATGACTTAACTGACTCCATTTGGAGAAAACAATAGAGAGAGAGAGAGAGAGAGAGAGAGAGAACATGCACATTAATAAAGGATATGCAGGTCAGGAAATATCAATACACATGTACAAATTAAACTTACAACAGATAAAGACAAAGTATCCGTTGTTCAATACTATGGTGCACATGTATGCATAAGTGTCATAGTTACGAATTATTCTTTCATGTCAGATAAATCAGTTTAAACAGAAACTCTCATTTAGAAAAAAGGTCGTTTTTTATCTAAGAAAATAGGGCTGCGGACTCTCCCCAAGAGACTATAACAAGCTAAAGCAGGTGGACAAGGCTGTTTCAGAAAGCTCTTGCAGATAAGCATACAAGTTATAATATAATATAAAATATAAAATAAAATAGAATTAAATAAAAAGACAACATTTCCTAATAGGTAGCAGTAGAGAATATATGTTTCCAAAGCAAGGTTTTCGAATCAGCACAATCGCTACTAACCTTCCAGGGCTGTACTCAAGCATAATATTGTAAAGCTGAACAAAGAATTCATGTAAATCAACATTCAAGGCATCAAGATTGCTCCTCATCACTCTAAAAGCAATAATGCAGCACTGGAGGCGCTCAGATACAGTCAAATATTTCGAATTTTTCTGTGAACAATTGCCAGAGTTGCCACTGCCAGAAGCAAGCTTTCTAAGATAAATCATAAGGTCGCCCATAAAATCTAAGTCAATTAGATGCGAGAATTTTCCTAATCCTTTCAGACATGGAGAGAGCAGTGGGTGGGACCCAGATGCACCAGAATCTGAATTAGCAATCTCTTCCTGGCTGAGAAATAAAATAAGGAAAATATTTAGTAAGTCTAACTCCAATTTAACTTTTTAATACAAATTATCAACAAAAAAAAAAAAAAGTATATCTGAACAAAAACCTCTAAGAAAAAGAAAACTCAAAAAAAAAAAAAAAAAAAAAAAATTATGACCTGGTGCTAATCTGAGTATATATGAGAACTCAATTCAATGCATAAACAATTTTCATGGAATTAAGCATTCGTCCAGACTCCAGACATTATTTTCCAATCACCTATCTCTGAACAGTTTCAATCTATAGAACCAACTCCAAAATTTTAAAACCTACTTGCACTCACGCAGATCATATTGAAAATGGATTCAATATGTAGCAACTATAATGTCTTAGATTGAACATACTTAATTATAGATAAAATAATCAGGAAGATGGTATCAACATAAAATTTCCTATAGGTAAAACAGTTAGAAAGATGGCAACTAAGCCTCCGTTTGGATACCAATGAAAAATGAAAATTATTTCACTATTTAACTTATTTTTGCTACTATTCATGGGCCCCACTGCATTTTTTGGTACTATTCATGGGCCCACTATACTATTTCAGCTAATTATTACTTTTATCTACGGTACTTTTAGCAATAAGTTTTCAGTTTTAACAAAATAAACGGTATTCAAACAGACCCTAAGAAGATACCAATACCAAATTACAAGAAAAATTTTACTATATCAGAGAGCAGTAATACAAAAAGTTCAGGATAAGGTACATATTATTTGCCTGCTCTTATCTATAAATACATAGCATTTCAGATTTTAATTGTTTGAAAATAGAGCAGGCAAGAGAAAATCATAACTGCTTGCTTGTTGTCCAACCTAGAGGCAACTTAAGAACAATTACCCTGTCTCTAAACAAGGGTCAAAGCAACAAAAGATAAAACCTACTAAAATCAAGCCAAAGAAAAGTCAACTTTCATAGGATTTTCTACACTACAGATTCCCCTTGACCAACCATTATAACAATCATATCAAGTAATATCATTATTCAGACAAAAAAAGGACCACAACCAATTTCATGCCCATTTTCACAACCATCCAATGTGACTAATTGTGAGTGGTGGGAAAAACATGGCAAGTCCATGTGAAAGTGACAAGCAACTAGTTACAGTCTGCCACATAGGATGGTTGTGAAAATGAGTGTGGAATTGGTTGTGGTCCTAGAATAACTCTTATTCAGCATATCATTCTGCAAGGTCGAACAAAAGCCCAAGACTAAATTATACCCAAAGGTGACAAAAGCAGCAGTAGAAGTGAGCATCAATTTCCAGAATCATCTTCCAACACCTAAAATTGTGATAGAAGTTCACTTACATGCATAAAATGTAAACAGCCAATGCAAATCAACTATTTCCGAGATATAAACATGCAACAAATAAGAACTAAGGCAACTGGATAGATGGTTAGTTGCCTAGACTCCGAAGCATAAGGCAGAGCTAAATTCTCATCTAATGACTGATCTGCCATATGCAAAACATGAGCCAAATTGAAAGTGGATCTGCCCTCACTGGCCCCAATTATGCAAGTTAACCAATTAGCCTTTTACGGACAGGACAGATTGGACTACTAAATTCATATTATGTCTCTTTTTCTTGTAAAAACATGTGAACACACCTCGCAGATGTTGATTGCATGGTATGCTTCAAAATACGGAAATATGTCTCAAATACAGCAGAAAGCGTCTGTGTTTGCATCACCCTCCGCTCTGTAACATCAGGGGTAAAAGAAGCAGCCTTATAATCGGCAGCAACCTGTAAAAAGCATCATGATGAACAAATCAAATAAGAAACATAAAAAACCAAGTAGACAATTATTCTCATGGATAAAGGAATACCTCCTCTCTCATCTTTGTCATCAACTCTTTCCTACTTTTCTTTTTATCACTGCCTAGCATTTGGCTTGGTTCCTCAAGATTCTTTCTTTTTTTATTTTTCTTGTTTTTGACTCTATTGTCCTCATTTGCTGCTTTTTCTTGCCTCCGGAGATCCTCATCAAATGACAGAGACAAGAAAACCTGAGAAAGAGTGAAAACAATAAAAGAGATATAAAAAGACAGGCAAAAAATCAGTGGGAATGAACTTATAGAATATAAATTGCAAAGATCAGTCAAAATGACAAGTCTCAATAAGGCTAGACATCAAAAGAGTCTTTAAGCACCTCTGTGACCCAAGATATCTTCTTTCACATTAGCTACTCACTCATGGAGTCCAAATTTAGGTGACAACCAAAGATAAGGTATAAACAATCATATCATAAATCTAGTTTTTGTACAGCAACTGACAGTATAAGTAGGATGCTGCTATACTTTCTACTAAGTCACTACCATCCAAATTTTGAATCAAACCAGATTTTGTTTCTCCTAGTAATTCACATCCAGGGTTGACTACAGCAAAAGAATCAATTAAAAATATAATAAAAATAAAATGAACTTGCACCTCAATGGAATCAGGGTGCAACTGGCAATTATGAGCTTTCACATGATCTGCAATCATTCGAACAGTCAGCACAGTAGCTTCACCTCCATGTTTTCCCTCGTTGGTAAAAAGTGACTTAGCTGTAGCACAGCAGAGTTTCCTGTCCAGTAGTAGACATTTTCAAAATGAGAATTTGAGAAAAAACTAAATTCTCTATAAAAGAGGCCTTCACTTTGTCCTATACTTTTTCCCCCAAATTGGAATTATACCTTTTTATTTCAATTTTAAACATTAAAGGCAATTCATGTTATTCCTCAAGAAGATCATTGATTTTTTTTTTTTTTAATAATTAGATTATTGGGGGTGGGGGGATTCAAACCTTAAGCTTCTCATTGAGCTACAAGGCTCTTGGCATCATTTGAAGAACCTATATAAATAGAAAAGGCAAATAAATATATGAAAACCTTATCACATCATCTGAGGAACCTATATTTCTGACAATAACACCTAGCAAGCTCTCCTGGAAGTTAAAGTGTGGAACTGCATCAAGCAAAGTACAGATACAGCGAACAGCAACATGCTGAAATGAAGGCTTCTTTTCTAACATTATCAACCACTGCAGGTATGCCTGTAAACATGAATTAGATGAATAAACCCATTAAAACTTATCACGATGAACATTCAAGCCCTTCAGTTTTCAGACAATCCAAACAGGTAAGAAATATAAACATTCTGCAACATTGCCAATCTATTCTAATTAAAATACCTTGCTGATGGAATCATGAAAGTGGCCAAATATGTTGAGCATGTAACAGTATTAAATTCCAATCTGTATCAACTATTAAAAGAAATCAATCCACATTATGACATGGATTTAACTAGAAGTGCAGCTAAACCAAAAACCCTAGCTATCTGAACTCAATGGATTGCTCTCCTTTTATTCCTAAAACAGTTACCTAACGTGAGTGTCCATAACACAGAATTGATCAAACTTTACCACTATAAATGGATTGTATCATTGAATAAACCCACTGGTTTGTATCTTGAATAAACCCACCAAGCATAACAAGCGACTCCTGTTTGTAATTGGTATTGAATTTTGTTATTGCTGTTCTATACAAATTTTCATATCAGAATCTAATTTATTTATATTTAAAAAAAAAAAAAAAAAGGAAGTCTTAAAGTTTTAGATAAAGTTTTACATTTTAAAAAAAAAATAACAAATTACAAGGAAAAAAAACAGTATAGCACTCATCTATACATATAAAAATCTCAAGAACGAAAGTAAAATTAGTAAGAGAAAGCTAGGTGGACTTTAATTCTTTTTCTTTTTTGGCCCTTCTATACATTTCCGTCTACCCTTTTTCATTTTATGATAATCTTATTGTCTTCTACTTATCAGATACACAAACAAAACAAACCTTTTTTTGTAAGTAAAATAAATTCACACCCACACACACCTTCTTTTAATAAGTAATTAAATTTTTTTTTGAACTATAAGAACCAAAATTGTTTAACTGAAAAATCACTTTAAAAAAAAAAAAAACTAGACTCTAATATCCATGGAGTTTAAAGCACTCATCAAGAACTTTATAAATCAGATCAAGTCTACAGGCACTCCATTTCTTCTTTAAGCACACACTATAATTTAATTAACGAAATCTGGTAAAAAAAAAAAAAAATCTGCATGCTCTTGAAACTTTAATAACATCAATAGGTATAACAAAAGATAGTAATTTGATTCATTAAAATTTCATACATTACAGCTCATGAAAAAAATTAAAAATATATGAGGCAGACAAGTTATGAAAAACCAATTTATTGTTGTAACTTGTATATTATATCAGGGTAATATCTTTTATCAAAATGTTAAATATTTGAGGTCATGGAACAAGTTAAAATCAGATGAGGCAGAGAATTAATGAAAAAACAATGTATTGGTATCAATTTTAGAATTAAGAAATGCCACAAAACCAGGAAAAAGAAAACCTTCCCATAAAAGCACATTGAGCGACAGGATACATGATAAAATTCTAAAGAAAGAAACATATACAATAGCAAGCTTCCAAAATCCAATTTGGCATTAAGCTTTTAATATAGTCAAAAGGAAGTGCACCAACCTTGTATGCAGATAGAAGAGTTGATTCATAGAACCGCATCTTCTTAACATCCTTAGAAACCTTCATTTCCAGCTCCTTTTCAGTAGGAAGCCTGATCCGATAGCTGTGATGCTCAAAAAAAAAAAAAGACAAGTAAGAAACTAAAGCTTTAACGTGAGAGAGAGGGGGGGGGGGGGGTAGAGTAAATAAGATATACAATGTGCATTATAGACTAAAAGCATGGGTCCTACCCCGGGATGATGTCTTTAAAAACAGCCAACATGGATAGTACTCCAAGTTTGGCAATAGCATGATCATTATCTTTAGAAATTTGTAACATCTCCTTTAATGATTTAATATTTGGATCTGGATTTGCAAGGAGTGCCATTCCCAGCTCTGCAAGTTTTTGCTTCTTACTTTCAAATGCTTCTTCAGCTGTGAGATCTTCTTTCACCTCAGCCTATGCAAAAAAACATAGATTGCTTTATGGGATATGCAGAGCACAAATTCAAGAGAATTAGTCTGCATGCAGAGGAGCATATACACATCCTAAGATAGAAAGAATTATTGCTGATGTTTTCTTAAAGGGGAAGAACAATTGAAACAATTCTACAACTCTCACTCTTTAACAAAAATGTAGATTTAAGTATTGTCCAATAAACTGCAATTCTCTTATATATTAAAGATGCTAATGCATTCGGACAATGGAAGACAATATGAAATGCAGTGAGAAAAAACATAGGTAACAAGTGACAACCATAGCTACAAAGTCCGTGCACATGGTTTTCCTTGGCAATTGTCACAAATGTACTCATCACGCAGTTGCAAAACTTCAAAAAATAATTTCTTTTCCTTTTTTTAAATAAATTTAAATCTCAGGTTATTCAATTTCCAATTGCTTCAGATATAGGGAGGAAAAAAAAGTTAAATTTTTTAATAACATCAGAAAGTGACTCCAGTTAGACAATACCAGCACTGCCGCTTGAGGGGTCTGTTGCACTTCTTCTACTTTCTCCAACTCCTTCCCTAGTTTCTTTGCCTCTTTCCTCTGCTTTTTAAGCTTTGCCCTCCTTTCCGGTTTTGTCAGCCTCACTATGCCTTTATCCGTGCTACCAGCTTCCTCGTCACCAAGTTCAGATAATGTAGATGTCTTCGTTACTGCATCATATAACAACAACACAAACCATTCAAACACATTATACAGCTAAAGATCTTTCTTACAAACAGATAAGACACCGCAATACAAATACACAAAGTGGGTCTCAAATCTTCAAACTTCATCCTCCACCCCATTAAATAGAGGGAGAATATGGTTTTTTGAACTTCGCTCATTGGTGCGCGCGCACACACACACATGTAAAAAAGGCCAACAATAATCACAACATACGTGTTCGATAGTAGAGTTTTCCATCTAAGGTCTTAACAGGAAGGGCATCCACAGGATCAATCTGAACTCCGCTCTCCTCTTTTTCTTTCTGCAATGCCTTCTTCTTTAAGCGCTTCTCATACAAAGCCTCCAAAGCATCTTCTTTCGCATCAGCTACACGAGTAACATGCCTTCGCACATACAATAAAATTCATCAAAATCCACTACTCACGTAACATAATCTTTAACCCAAAAAATAATAATAATAATAATAATAATAATAATCCATCACACACAGAGTTATTGCATTTATATATATATATATATATATATATGTATGTAGGTATCATTATTATAATCCTTACCCAAAAAAAAGCTTGAATTTGAAATTCTAGTTTACAAACTCACACAACACAAAGCTCAATTTTTTGTTTTTGCCAACAGCCTTGTAGCTCAACTGGCAACTCCTAGCCTCTCAAACAGAAATGTGTAAGATTCAAATCCCCTCCAACTAATAGCTACATTTTTTTACACAATCACGTAGCTAAACCTAAGTAACACATTAGACTTTCTATCAAAATACACAAATTCTCAATAATTTTTTTCTGAATTAACTACAAAAACTGAAAATTCAAAAATTCTCAAATATTGTTTACTCTCTCCAATAGCTATATATTTTCCATGCAGTCACATCACTATAACTAAATTTACAAACTAAAAGCAAAAAAAAAAAAAAAAATTTACCATTTCTATCATAATAACACATAAAAATACAAATTTTCTCAATAAATTTCGTCTCTATCATCTACATGTGAAACTCTGAACATATCATTTTCCCGAATTTTACTTCAAAATACAGAGTGAAACGAAAGCGTTATCATCAATTTGTATTTGAAAAACCAGAGCGAGTGGAACGCAAAATACATTCTAGGTTATTATCAAAGCAAAACGACATCGTTTAGAGAGAGAGAGAGAGAATGTGTGTGTGCAGACTTGGTGATAGATTGGGTGTCGAGGCGGGAAAATCCGAGAGCGTATTGGCGATTGTGTTGGACGAACTGTAAGTCCTCGTCGGAGACTTCGACTTCGTCGTCAGGTATCTCCGGCGGAAGCTCCGGCGGCAGAATAATCTTCTCGCTCTTCTTCCTCCCCATCGCTGTTTCACTGGTCACTGCTGCGTTGCTGTGATTTTGGGGTTTTTGATTAGGGTTTTAGTTTAAGAGAGACAGAGAGAAGCATTTTTTCCTTTTCTTTTTGTGGGTTTCGGTTTTTTTGTTTGGACCCTTTGTTTTGGGCTATGTGGGTGTAATCGGCCCAACCTAACGGGCCCAAAGCTTTCTTTTTCTTTTTCGGCTGTCTTCTGATTTTTCTTTTTTCTTTTCTTTTTTTCATAATTCTTTTTCTGTTTTGGTTTTCTGTTTGGACATTTACAGTTATTTCAACAAATAAAAGAAAAAAAAATTTTAATTTCCCTAGTTAAAAAAAAATTCTAGGACTTACTTACAAACAGCTTGGGCACCTATTTGCACCACCACGCAGTTAGTTTTTTTTTCTTTTTTTTTACACTTCTTCCGTTATTTACAAAGCAAGTGGTATGTAACACTTGCAGTTTTAATCCAACCATCCAATTAATAAATACCTCCAACCACGTGTATGGTTAAGAAGGAAAAGCCTACAAAAGCAGGTGTAATGGTGTAGAATCCCAAGGTTTTTTTTTTTTTTTTTTTTCATCTTCTTTTAATTGGACTTTTCTTCTATATATTTAATTGTTATTAAAATAATAAATAAATTATATGAAATTATAAATATAATATAATAAATTACTCCATTAGTAAATCAGATAAAAATATATTACTATATTATGCTGGTCTCATCACAGGTTCTTTGTGGGTGTGATGAGGCTTTTTTATTTTTTTGGTTCAATGTCACATAATGTTTAAAAATAAGATAAAGATAGTATTCTAATTTTTATAATATTTCTCTATGTGATGTTTTAAAAAATTTATTTGTACATGGGTTTAAAGTTTGAATTTTTTTTTTTAGAGAATTTCAACCTATAGCGTCCGCTCCTAATAATAGTTCTTTATTATCAGACCAAGACACCAATCAATTTTTGGTATAGGCAGGGATTGAACCCCATATCTCTTATATAACCATCAGAGACTTTACCAGTTGAGCTGAATTTAAAATAAAAAATAGTAATTTAGATTAAAAAAAATAGAAAAGAAAAATCATAAAACTTAGGAACAGTAAATTACTCTTTTAACCAGTTTGTGTATTTTAATTTAAAATTACCGTATTTAACTAAAAGATAGGGGTATTTTAGAGAATTTAAGAATTTGTGTGAGTATTTTTTAGTACGTAAGGGGCTGTTTGGTAAAAGTATTTAAATATAGCTTTTTGTTTTGCAATCCATAAAATAGTGGGTTCCACATTTGAATTTATTGTTTGGCTAATATTTTCTAAATATAGTTTTCAAAAAACTGTATCATATCTTCCTGATTTAAAATAAGATTTTGAAAATGACTTAGGGGTGTTTTTAGGATACAGAAAATATTTTTAATAACATAGTTGTAAATAAATTAAAAACAGTAGACCTCACATATTTGTCCAAACTCTTTTATCTCATAAATTTAGGAGTTTATCTTTATCACAAAAAGAATTCTCACATTTCAAATTTGAAACTTATCATTAAAAATAAAATAAAAAACATGATAAGCTCTATTCCCTTATCATTATCCATAAAAAAAGTAATCTACAGATTCTACACGTTGCTTTTTGTAAATATATATTGTATTTTTTTAAATCTCAAAAATAGAAATGGTCTCCCAAACAATTATTTTTGTTTTTAGTATTTTGAAAATTGTTCTTAAAAGTGGGAGCCAAACACGTAAAATATAAAAATTATTATCTGAAAACTAGTTTCAAGTTCAATTTTTTTAAAATTGTTTTTATACTGTTTTGAAAACAAAAACAAAAATCCTCCTACCAATCAGGCCCTAAAATGATGAAACTCAAATAGGGAATCATGTTATTAATAATAGAGATACGGAGTAATTTATATATATATATATTTATATAACATGTAATTAGTTGTTTCTTATTAGAATTTTTTTTGGTATTGAAATTTGAGTGATTGTTTGTCTACTATTTAACATTCTTTGATTTATTATTATTTTATCTTAATCATTATACTTTACTATGGTGATAATTTATTTTGAAAATCTAGGTTTATGGAAAAATTAAAAACTATTGACTTGTTCTCTTTGTTAATATTGTCTCTTGGTGGTTTAATTTTAATAAATACGCATTTTTAGTACACATTGAGTTATAAAATATTTAATATACATATATATATTTATATATATACACATATGTTGAATTGTACTTACATTACAATTAATATATACATAGAAAAAATTATTTTTTTGTTTGGCCTTCAAAGATAAATTCCTGGCTCTATCATTGATTGTATTGATTGTCTTGATATAACATCATTGTGAACACTGAGGCTTGAAGAGCAATTGCAACAAAAATTAAGAGCTTAGATACAAGGCAAATTACTACATTGGAGATCTTGTAAGTTTCATTGTATCGCAACCTTTTCATAGTGGATTTGATGGTCTAGGCCATAGTTCTCAGAACCGGACCGGACCGGGAGGTCGGACCGTAAAAACCGAGAATCGGGATGAAAACCGGTTTTTTAAGCCTAAAGAACCGGATTTTTTGTTAATTCCGTGAACCGCTAAAACCGGGGTTGGACCGCACGAACCGGTGAGAACCGTGCGGTCCAACCCCTTAGCAATTTTTTTTTTTTTTAAAACAACTTAACACAATTTTATTCTACTTAATTAAATTATTCATCTCTTACAAGGAATAAAAAAAATTATAATTAAAATACTTCAAAGATATTCAACTTTACTTCAAAAATTAATCATAAATTTTAATGTTTTCATTATTATTATTTTATTTTATTAACTTTCTTATTTAATTATTAAATATATACTTGAAAATCATTAAATTTCCCTCACATATATAGATATATTGTCAATTTTGCTAGTTTTATAAATTTAATATCTATATTAGGCTTTAATTAATTATTAAATTAATTATGACGTCATCACGGTTCGACCCCGGTTCGACCTCGGTTCGACCTCAAAAACCTTGAACCTCTCCCTTTTACGGTTCAATGAACGGTCCGGGTCTGAAAACCTTAGTCTAGGCTAGACCCCGGGTTGTTTTGTTACTTTGTGAATAATTCCTTGTCTCTTGTGCGTGATTTTTCCTACTATGATTGCTTTTATGGTGTTATCCATATAACAAATGAAATCTACTAATTAACTACTTCACTTGAACTTGTTTAATTGATACAACTGGGCAGTAAGTTTTTTTTTTTTTAGAGTTTCAACTTATAGCGTCCGCTTTTAATGATAACTCTTTATTATTAAACCAATACACCAGTCAATTTTTTTGTATAGACGGGGATTGAATCTCAAATTTCTTATACAACCATCAAAGACTTTAGCAGTTAAGGTAATTAGAACCCACACTTGGCAATAAGCCAGTAAGTTGTTGAACGTAACTTTCATACTTTGATCGGTAAGCAGGAAAAATTATTTTAATTCAAAGAAAAACCAAACCTTCCAAAAGACTAACATGTGTGATAATTTTTCTGATTGATATTATTTTGCAAAGCGTGAAATCATTTATAGACTTACAAACTCCAAACTAAAAGAAACAACCAAACAATCAAACTGAAAGAAAGAAAGAAACAACCAATCAACCTAAGCAATAGATAGTTAAATATAAGCACAGTGCTTATTAACTATATATCACTCAAACACTTCCAAATTGGTAAGGATAATTTCTCACATTATTCAAAAACTCAAACTGATAACAAATGACAGACAGCATTTGATGATAATTCACAACTAGATGCTTCAACGTACAGCAGCGTCCAGTAGCAGTTGTGTGGACATAACAGGTGGTGTTTGGGCAACCACTTTAGTGATGGTGTACAGGAAAAGAGAAAAGACTTCCAGCAGTGCTTTTGGGTTAGGATTCAACAGGGCAAGGGTAACGAGGGTCGAGGATGCATGGTGTTGTATTGCGGGAAGGGGACGAAAAAAGAAACTGACCGTCCGGGTTATTAATTACTAAAAAATTGGGGTTTAAAAGAGAGAAGCTTTTAAGTAAAAAGTGGCAAAATAAATTTGGGATTACAAACAGTATCTGGTTTCCAAATGGTTTGGTTTTGTTTTTCTAATTAGGATCCTCGGTCAAATTTTTTTTTTTTAATTGGGTGGACCACTTGAACAAAACACGACAAATGACGATGCCCTCCCATAAGACCAAATATTGTCTGAAAGAGTCCAAAGCCATTAGATACAAGAGTAATTCTTAGGTACTCTCGGAGCACGGAGAATGGTGCTCTCTCCTCTCACATTCATGGTGGGGTCCGCTCATTAAATTCATGGTGGGGTCCACCATAAATGTGAAAGGAGGAAGTACCATTTCACTATACTCCGAAACTACCTAAGAATTTTTCCAGATACAAAAGGGAAATATGGATCCCTAAAGAGGTTGCTAATCCTGGTATGAGAAGTAAGGGGAGGCAGAGGCATAAGGAGGTTATAATAGTGGGAATAAGAATACTATCGGCAATCCCTACACAGCAAATATGCCCGTGAAAAATGCCAGCATCATTGCTCCCAAGGCCAAAATGGTTAGGTTAAAGGCCGCTAAGAAAGAAGTGCCGCCTGAAAAAGTAAAATATTGGTCAAACCATCCTGGCACGAATAGCTGGAGGAAGGCAGAAATAGTAGATAGCACCATGGCTATGCTATTTGAAATAAGGAATGCTTTGAAAGCAACATTTTTCCTCAGAATTGCAAAGCCTTGGTCTGCGCCTTTTTCACTTACAAAACCTCCAGGCACGGTTATTCCTGCTGTAAAGGTCACAGTTGCAATGAGTGCGGCCACAATTAAATGGGCTTCGGCTGCTTTCTCGACTTTAGACATAAACTTTTCTTCGATGATATCATCTTTCTTCACAATCGTGTCCTTCCCTTCGACCTTGACCACTCTCCGAAATGCACGCTTTGATCGACTCAAGTTCCCATATGCAACATGGAGAACAATAAGTCAAGATTGAGAAACAGAAATGTTAGGACAACTGACAATTTATGAAAGAGTATAATTTATTATACACACCCCTTAAAAGTAATTGAGATTGTGACTTCAAGTCATAATTTCTATTGTTTTTGGAGAGTGTTAAACAGACTATGTGCGACAAGTTTAAGCCTTTATGAAAATACGACATTTGAAAAGGGACACTATGTTCTTGAAGTCCGAAGTAAAAAAATGAAAAACAGAAGGAAAAGGGTCGAGAGGGTCGAAAAGGTCGAGATTTTGTTTATTGAAGGCCAACTTATCTACTCTCCGGTCATTCATAAGTTTCCGTAGGAGCCGGGAAGAATTAGAATGGTGATGGAGAGCTGTGTTTCCATCGGCATCCTTCTCATTCCAAAGGCTTCTAAAACACGATTTTTCTAGAATGATACTTACTACACCCCGAGGATAAAATGAGTTCACAGCAAAATGGAGTGCATTAATTCCAACCTCTCTCATCATCAACTAGTTCAGAACAATCCGGACAACTTGATAAAATCTTTTCCATTATTGCATAATGGCCACAATAAGCTGCAATGTGAAGAGCTGTTCTGCCTCGTTTGTCTTTCATCTATGCTCCATGCCTATCAGCTATCAACAATAGCTCTGTTGTACAAAGAGAACCGAAGGATGCAGCCAAGTGAAGTGGAGTCAGACCTTGTTCGTCTGCTGGTTTTGTTAGAACTCGGAGAGTTGTGTTTCTCAAAATTGTTCGGGTCATTCCTAAAATAATTGAAATATGTTAGATGCAAGAACTTTCTAAATGACACAGAAGATTTTATGATGGCAATTGAGTTAATTTATTATTATAATGCGGTGCCTTTGCTCTTTGAATAATAAAAAACTAACAATAACCTTTACTTAGTCTTTAAGCAATTCAATTGTTTCGAGTTCCGGCTACAAATTTATATTTTTCACGTGAGATGATATGCAAAAGGCAAATGCAAAGGAAGAAGACAATAATGTTTCTACTTTCTACTTATTAACTAATGCCTAAGTGATGGGTTCCACTAACTCAACTTATAAAATCTCTTATCATCGAATAAGAGATTTTTGGGCAGAAGGAGGCCAAATTGTAGCATTGATACATTATTCATAGCTCATATTGAACACAAAATTATCAACTCTGATATATTATTATATTCTTAAACATTAATGAACATGCAAAAATTATATAGTTCATTATAAACAAATACAAAAATATCCAATAAAAAAAAATTTCACATCAAAATTATGCTGGGTGATCTTTCATGGAAAAAAGATAGCAATACAATATATTATCATATAGCAATACAAAAAATCAACAACAGAATCTTAATAAATAAAGAATATGCATGAAACTGATTTAAAAAAAAATCATATTTAATATCTAAGCACTCATATAGTGTATAAGAAAGAAACAAAAATGAAATCATGAGACACATCCACATAGGTGCTTTCTTGAAGGCTAAAACAGAAAATTAAACAAAATAATACCATTGGTAAAAGAATGATAATGATTAATAAAAGAGAGAGTGAGAGAAGAAAATGCACACGTACATATTCACTTTAGCAAAGGGTCAAGGAGATAATGCGCCTGGACAAAAAATGATTAATAGTCATACTCGTTTTTTTTTTTTAGATGACATGAGTTTGTGAGTAAGGCTAAACTTGATAAGGGAAAATCCATTTTAGGAGCACCCCCTAAGGTTGTCAAGAAAGAGACTAAGCAAAATAATCATCATTCTATCAGCAAGAAGTCTCAACCGAAGAAGCCACGTTTCTGCCATTACTGTGGAGCATCAGGACACACTCATCCAAATTGCAAAAAGTGGCTAGCCACTCAACAAAGCAATAGTGTGTCATCTTTTGGAAGCCAAAATCAACTTCAACTCTCTTTAGCTTATCTTGGAGAACTTCTTAAGGCTATCATGTTACTCTCAAACTTCAATTTTTTCAACCCTCCTTCTTATCCATCTGAACAGAGGTTTATGCAAAAGAAAGCTCCTCCATCCAAATCACTTGTCTGGAAGGAAAAAGATTCCAAGTGGTCATGTCACTTTCTGTTTTTCTTACTTTTCTGTTTGTTTTTAGTCAATCTAGTTTTTATTGCTTTTTAATATGTTTGTTTGTTGTTTTTTTCTTGGATTTAATAAATAAAAAAGGGAAAATCTGAAAAATACAAAAACAATGTGTGTGTTTTTTTTTTTTTTTTTTGTATATTGGTACTTGTGTATCTTGGATGGCCTTTGAAACAAAGTTCTTAACTTTGTATCACTTATAACTTAGATGAGCATTCTCATGCACAACTAAGCAATGTGAGTTTTGTGGCTCGTTTATGTGATTTGTATGATTTTGTTAATCTTTTATCATTCATATCTTAATTACTCTTTTTAACGGGAAGGATTGAAAAATCCTAAGAGAAAGGCATAAATAACCATCTCACCACTAAAACTTGTCAATCATAAAATATCTATGTGCAATTAATAAAAGCCGTGCTTGGTAGGTGTAGCACTTGCACAGCAAAATCAAGATGTTTGACTTACATAATTGGTAATTCTTTTCTCTCTTATATACCCATGCATGTTATGTCAATTTATGCTTTAAAGAAAAATATGCAAAGACTATGAAAAGTAAAAAGAATCAAAATACTTTTAAATATGGTTGCAAGCGTGTTTCTAGGAGATATGAGAGTTATATGATGCACCTTAAAGGTGATAGTCCCCATCAAACAGTTATGATTGTGTGTGGATGTATTTGATTCTCTTATATCAATACTCTTCATATAATGTGACACTTATGCCTTCTTGCAAAAGTTTCACACACAACACTCATACTCTTTGCTACTCTTGATACTATTATACAAGTACAATGTAATTTGGCCATCACAAGGAATACATGTGGTAGTATAAGCTTACTAAACTGTCTTAACTTGTTTTTGAAAATAAAATTGGTTAAACTTGTTTAGTGTGTGTTTTGATCTAAGAATGCTTTGCATCTAGAGTTGTTGATGTGTTTGAGTGCTTAAAATGCTTCTTTGTTGCTTGGTTTAGTGTCTATCTTGCTTGCTTTTATCTCATGTGTTTTTCCTCCTTGAAAAACCTTGTTTCTGTATGCTCAATAGAAGCTCAACAGCAGCTTGATAGAAGCTCGATACCTCTCGACACAAGCCTCTTCTATTGAGGTTTTCTAGATTTTTCTAGATACCTTTCAATAGATAGCCCGATCCATTGAGCCTTTTTTCTGAACTCTTTATCTGGCCGATAGAAGCTCGACACACCCTCGATCTATTGAAGCTGTTTGGCCGTCAACTCATCCTTGATACCTTTCAATCTATTGAGATTTTGTTCTTAATACATCCTCGATCTATCTAGATGCGTGTTCTATATATAATTGGGGTCGACCTGATTCATTTCATTCTCAAATATCTCAATCTCTTTCTCTTTTCTCTCGATCCAAACACCTTCTTTTCACTAAAATCCTTCTTCCCATCAAGATTTTGGCCTATTCCAAGCTTCATGCATTTTGTGTCCTAAGTTTTAGGTTTAGGGTTTTTGTGAAAATTTTTGGGTTGGGTTTTGTTGATATGTTATCACATGCTCATGCATTGCATTCTAGCTTTGTGTAACTGATTATAACTTGTGAGTGCTGTAGTTGGATTTGGTTTTTGCCCATGATGCAAATTTTTTTTGGTTTGCACATAACATGTTCATGCATTACCATGCATTGCAGTTCTTTTTCCTTCTTTCTTGTGCATCTTCCCTGTTATGTTGTTCTTTTTCTTTTTCTTCTCCTTTAGTTTTCTGACTATGGCACCCAAAAAGTCAGTCCCTTCTAAGAACTCGATCACTTGACATGGTTCTTCACTTCCCTCTATTTTTGCTAGGGATAGGTTCCGTGATTTAGACTCCCAAAAGGATTTTGATTTAGTGACAGGGCAATTCATTTGGAACGCCAGGTCATCCGAACTATCCTAGTCATCCTTGTCTCTGTTCTCTCTCTCAAGACGAGTTGGCCACATGTTTCTGTGAAATGGCCAAAGTGTGGGATGGAATTAAAAACTTCACCACCACTGACTTTGCTAAGGGTCCTCAAATTTTTATTATGGTGATGACTTTTGTTCTCACTCCACGGTCACATTATAACACTATCACTAAGCCTCGTGCTCATTTTCTTTTCTCTCTCTTGGAAGGTCTTTCTATAGACTTTCCCTCATATATGATAGTTTCTATGATAGATATCTATCAAGACATAGCTACACGTGATAAGCTAATTTGTCCTTCAGCTATCACATGCATTCTTACACACCTACATGTCACTATCCCTTCTACTCCTTTTTTCTTTCCGATCATGGGTGTCATTACTTAGGGATCTTTACGAATGAGTGATGCACAGCTGGCCTCTGAGGCCAAGCAACCTTGCGATGAGTCCACCCTCGCTTAACAAGAGGAAGCTGCATTCCGTGCTACTAAGGATGCTGCCTACGCTACTCGACCCTTTTCTTCATCTGCTCCATCCTCATCTTCTGGAGTGGAGGCTTCGCTTGCTGCCATCTTGGATCAGCTTCAGCACATGCGTGCTGATTTTGGTAGTCGTCTTAACCATCTTTCTGATGAGATGTGTCAGATGAAAACCAAGATTGGTTGCATCGCTTGCCATTAGTCTCGTCTTGGCGGATTTACTCCTTCTCCTTCACCCGAGCCTACTGAGGATTCTTCTGATGGTGGAGATGATGGTGATGATGCTTCTAGCTCTTCTAGTGATGATGAGATGACTGCTTCTCAGTGATTCACCCTTTGTCACTCGTGATAAAAAAGGGGGAGAGTAGTCATGTTGTTAGGGGGAGAGATAGCATAGAGATAGTTTAGTTAGGGGAAAATTGCTTTGAGAGATGTAGTGAGGTTTTGTGACCACTTTAAATACATTGTACTCATTTGCTATAGATATATATATATATATATATACACACACATATGATGATGTCTGTTTCTTCACCTTTATCTTACATGTGTTGTTTCTTTTCTCTCTTTATACACATGTTTCTTCTTTTATACAATTTGTCTATGTTTCACACTTGATGCCTTGATGAATCTTATTTAAGTGTTTCAGATAAGACAGGTTGCAATTCCTTCATGCCATGATCTCTTTTCTTAAAAAGTTTTTCAAGAGTTCATTGTATTAGTTAGGCTTATGTCTATGTGTAATAGTTATGGAGAAGTATATATATAAATATATATATATATATATTTATATATATACTTCTCTCATAATTATGCTAGTGGTTTTGTCACAGATTGCCAAATGAAGAGATTATTAGGGTCATATTTTCTATGTAATTGGCTAATCCTTTGACAAAACGCACTTTACTTGTAAATTGGGTAGATATAAATTAGGTTTGATACACATCAAGTGGTTGCATTAAAGACATAAAGATTATCCAAGAAACAAGTGAAGAAAAGTTGTTTTACTAAAACTCGATAGATAGCTTGACAAAAAGCTGCTATTGAGATTTAATGGCAGCTCGACACAAGCTTAATCTATCGAGCTTTACAAATTCAGAATTTCCAAATCTGAATTTCGTCCCATGTTAATGTACTTGTTTAGGGTTTCTTTTCTCACAACTCTAAATATATATAAGGCATTTTTAAAGAGTCGCCACACACAAATATAGAGACCAAGAGTTTATTTTTCTCTGTGAGAAGATACTGTGTTTGTACGCCATAGGGTTTTGTAACCAAGTGCTTCTTGATCTTCATTGTTGATGTGGTGAAAAACTTTGCAGCCAACAACAACCATTCAAGTTGCTGGAGTTAGTCACGTACTGAGATCCGTGCAAAGGAATTAGTCACAGATTGGAGATTTGTGCAACAAAGGAAAGAAGGCTATTACAAGATCAAGTTCAATTGAGTATTGGAGCAAAGGATCAACTGTAGGTTGGTATTTCGGGATAGGCTAGGGTAGTGGTAAGATTCTTTACACTTGTATCCGCTTGATTGTTGATTAGTGGATTCTTGGAAGTAGTGACTTTAAAATCACCCGATAGAGGATTTTTTCCTTGCAAGGGGTTTTCTCCATTTGTCAACAAATCACCGTGTCAATTTAATTTTTGCTGTATTTAGTTTATTTGGTGATTTGTTGGTGCCTCCAAGATTTGCATGCACTTTAATCTAATTAATCAACTTGAGTAATTAAATTAATTAACTGGAATCAAGTTATCTTAACCCAACAGAGGAGTCTTTTGCTACCTTTGATCATTTGATTAATGTTATCAAGCCTACCATAGTTGCCTTTAATTATATTTTTTTTTCACATACTTGTAGATCAAGTAATGTTATAGCTCATAACCTAGTTAGACATAGTAGACATGTTAGTGGTTATTTAGTGTGGATAGATGTGCCACCACATCTTTATAATGTACTTATAGCCGACTAATGGCTAACTTTTTTTAATGAAAATTCTAGGTATTCCTCCTAAAAAATTAAGATTTGGACTGACGAACCTGATTGACTTACAAAATGAGGAACTAAATGAACAAAAAATTAACCTTAAAATACTAATTTGAGAATTGAAGTAAAAGTTAAGGGACAATATTGATTTTGAGCCAAAAAATAAATAGATAGTACCTTCATCGTCCCAGATTACTGCGGCATGCAAAACTGTCCTGCCAAGTGGGCCACCATAAGCTGGTGAAGAACAAGTGCATAAAATTTCGGACACCAAATTTGGAAACTTTCTCTCAGCGGCCATGTAAAGTGGAATCTCACCAGCATCATTAGCAGAATATGAAAAATCCGGGTCCTCAGCAAGTAACAATTTCACCACCTCATGGTTGATTATAACGTACCGCCTCGTGCAATGCTGTGTCTTTTACTACATTAGTCATTCTAAGCATTTCCCTAGCCGCATTACTCCCACTTTCAAGCTCTTGATGCGGAGATTTTCCTCGTTCAATTAGGACTTTCACTATGGTAGCATGACCATACCTTGCTGCAATGTGCAATGGAATTTCATATTTGGCATTAGATTGCCATAATAGTGGCAGACACATGTCAAGAATTTCTCCCACAAATTTGGTTGACAATGATTTTGATTCTTCTGCAAAATAAACAAGGCCCATACATTCTTTCACAAATTCTTTGAAGGATAATTTTGATAATTCACTCTGTTGTTATGAGGTGAACATGGAGGACTGTGTTTCTATTTGGGGTTAGTATGTGCTGAAGAGGCTCCTTGTTATCTTTGAAGGTCTCGATCATGCCTTCTACTGCAGCTTCATAGAAAATGTGATCCATGTAAGTTATATCTGTTTGCGTAGCCTGATTAACATTACTGGATGCGTGACCTTCTAAATAACAGGAGGAACTGGAGGAATCCATCTGTATAGTGGTTACTATATCTATGTATATATATATATATTTTTTGCTCCAGACAATGGTAGTTCCTTTGCCTCGCTTTGTGCTCCCTGTCATACAATTGATGTATGAATTACAAAAAAAACAAAAGTTCATAATTGTCTATAAAGAGGATGAGATGAACAATTTAATGAACCGTAAGAATCAATTTAATGACTACAAAAATTTAAGGTTTACTGTTACATACTTTCCTTGCAAAGAGTATTGATTGTGCAAGTCTATCACAAAATGGCTCTAGCAAATAATCTGCATGAACAAAAAACAAATTCAAAAAGAGTATGAGATGAACACTTTGTCAATTTCAAAAGAGAATGCATACCTTTTTAGTAGTATTGATTCACAAAATGGCTCTCAAAAAAAAGGAGGAGTGAGAAAAGTGGGAGACTTGAGGTGAATGATTGTGTATTGAGTGAGTTAATGTTTTTAGGGGAGGTTGGGTGGTATTTGACATTTTTGACATCTTTTTTTATTTTCTTTTTTAAAAAAAAAAGATGAATGTGATATTTTTTTTTTTTCAAACAAATAAAAAAGATAAACTTCAAAAATAAACCGTAACTATAATTTCTTTTTTGAACGTGTGTTTGAAAGTGGTGTAGTGATATAGAGAAAAGGTTGGGTAGGAAAAAATAAGATGAACATGGGGGAAAGAAGACTAAATTTTAGGAGTTCTCTTAATTTTTTTTTTTAACTGGAGGTGTTTTATTCAGATAAAAAAACATTTTTTTATAAAATAATTCTCTATTCCTATTCATAAATTTTCAAACAAGATTACTTATATTCCATTATTTTCTTATAAAACATTCTAAACTAATCTAGATGTTTCTAAAAAAAACTAATCT
Source organism: Notholithocarpus densiflorus (assembly GCA_030021035.2). NCBI lineage: Eukaryota > Viridiplantae > Streptophyta > Magnoliopsida > Fagales > Fagaceae > Notholithocarpus > Notholithocarpus densiflorus. The sequence goes on from JARYZH020000406.1 coordinate 102,293, forward strand.
AGATAGTTTCTTTCCAATTCTATTCCATTTCTCATATTTAATCCATTTCATTCCTTTATTACTCAGTCCTAGAAACAGCAAATCACCAATATGCATTAAATCAAATCTAACAAACCAATCAATGCCATACTAACCTCATCATATAAAAAATGAAAAATTATACGTCCATAACATTTTTACAACACTTTCATAACAAGTCATAGGTGGTAAGTTATTATTGATTCTAATTTGAACTCACAATTAAAATTAACTTTTTGCCTACTAGTAATAGCTAATAACAACCTGTCATTTAAGATTTATTATAAAAATATTGTAAATGCATATTTCTTAATAAATAAAAATATCTCTTCATCTCCTTAATTTTTGTATAAAAGGTTAACATTTTGCATTTATTATAATTTGGAAATATTTTTTTTTAATTTTTCAAACAAATAAAAATGATAAACTTTAAAGATAAATAGTAACTACAATTTCTTTTTTGAACGTGTGTTTAAAAGTAGTGGGTAGAAAAAATAAAATGAACGTGAGGGAAAAAATGCTAAATTTTAGGAATTCTCTTAGTTTTTTATTTTTTATTTTTTAAATTGGAGGTGTTTTACTTTTATTCAAATGAAAAAAGAATTTTAAAAAAAATCTAAATTTTAGGGAATAAAAAATGAACGTGAAGGAAAAATAAATCATAAATTTTAAGAGTTCTCTTTTTGAATTGAAAATGAAATTTGTTATTTGACATTTATGACCCAAATTTTTTAAAAAAAAATTATCCTTCATTAATAAGAGTGTTTTTGAACCATATAAAAATCTAGTGTAAAGAGGAGAATCCTCTTATACATAGTATAGATAGATTATCATTTTGCCAACTAATTACAGCCCTAAAAGCAAAAGTGGCAAACTGACAGGTAGAACATAAGATACCAAGTACCAAAAATACCTGGTATGTATAAAATATTAAACTTAGTACTAACAACACGACATAAAATAAATAAATATATATATATATATTTATATATATATATATATATATATATATATGAACCAATAGCAAATTCACAAGGAACACAAATATTGAACCCAACAGCAACACAAGGAGAGAAAATATTGAATTGAACAGCAAACAAAAATAAAATCGTTGGCTTTTTTCAAAAAATATATTTAGATATACAATTTTTTTAAAGAATAAGATGATTTTATTACAAATTAATCTAAAACAATCATTATACTAAGTCTAATTAGGCCAAAATCAAGATAAAAATTCAAATTACTCAAAGTTAAGGGTTGCTCCTATAGGAATTCACCAATTCAGACCAAATCAAATAATAAGCCAGCAGTAAATTACTATCTTATCCATTCTTTTTCCTTGCCAGAATTACGATATATGTAAGGGAAAAGTTAATGGTGTCCAAAGGAACTTTTACAATATATTTATTACCACTAACTTTTACCAAATCATCTTTTTACAAACTGAAATTTATTACAAACTGAAAAATTAGCATGCTCTCATTTCCCTTCAACAGCCTAAATTTCTAACTGAAATTCCATCAACATCAAGTGAAATCAAAGTCAACTAATGGAAATGAAAGAAACTAAAGAGAGATTTTCAATTTTACCTTAAAAGTTTTCATAAACGGACCCATGAGATTTGGAGAAATCTTCAAACCAAATTGAAACAGTAGACCAAAAAGGATTGAAGTGAGGAGGAAAGGATTGAAGTGAGATTAACAGAGAAAAGGAAGTGTAGTAAAACTGAAAAATCAACCAAGCACTTTTCAGCTCAGGAAAACAATTGGGAATAATTATTTTAACTGCTTTAACAGGGATAATCTTTTTACTCATTTTAGTTTTTGAATTTATCAATAAAGAAAGAAATTTTTGCCTGAAAATAATTTGTAGCTAACCATAAAATTAGACATGGCAAAACAGGTCAGAATTTTCTAACTCAACCCGACCCGACCCGAAAAATACTCGTCCCGAACACGATTTTTTTTTTTCCTCGAAGCAAAAACGGGTTGACTTGTGACCCAACCTGCATTTTTTTTGCGGGTCAACCCAACCCGCGACCTGACCCGAACCCGAACCATTTTTTAAAACTTTTTTTTTTTGGGTAAAAAATAAAATAAAATAAAGGCAATATTAGTTTAATTGTTTGTTGTGAGTTTTAAGGAAACAATTGAGATATTTACATAACTGCATACAAATTAATTGAAAGATGAATGGTTGAGCATTCTGCAATGAGTAAAGATTTTTAGATATTAAATAGCAAAGTATATGTGAAGTTAATCTGGTTACAGTAGAGTTAAAAATATAGATTTAAAATTGTAGACATGTGTGAGAACTATTCATAAGTGTGAAAATAGTGAAGCCAAAGTATCAAATTAGCATAAATTATGACTGCTTAGACCTATTTTTTAACAATTTATGTCCAAAACAAACAGTTTTTCAAAATAAATTATAATATTTCCTAGAGTGTGTGTTACTTAACAATGATATGATATTCATAAAAGAGACTATGTATAAATAAGTAAACAATCAAATTTTAATGTATATCTCAAATTGAAATAGAGTGCCAACCACTATTGATAATAGATTATAAAATTAATTTTCAAGATTGTAAATTTTTTATATGTTTTTATTCTTTATCAAATGAGTTATCCATTAAGTCATTTGTAATTTTGTTTTATATTTTGGGATGTTGATATTGTATAGAAATAAAACTTGTATATTTGTTTTACTTATCTTTGTGTTATTTTGTTTTAGACAGCAATGTTAGGATTTGTATAATTTTAAAATTATTGAATAAGTATTAATAAGTTTAACTGAGTTCATTCTTGATAAGTAGTGAATTCAAAGTAATGCATTTTACATCAAGTAATTTTTTGCATGACTTTCCAAATGGCAAATACATATTGTTTTCTTTATTAAAAAAAAAATTCATGTGAAAAATACGGGTAAAAACCTTTTTTTTTTAGAATACTAAATATTTTTGACACACACATGGGGAGAGGGGAGAAGGTTTTTACAAAAATTCATTCATACACAATTTTTTAATAAAAATATAATGTATTACTTTTTGTTTTATTTAATAGAGTCATAATAGTAAATTTCTTCTAATTCTATTTTCTATCCTCTCATCTTTCTTATCAATCAAACAAATACGTTTTTATCCCTCCATTTTTTCATCCTTCAAACCAAACACTATAAGAGAAAACTTAAATCTCTTCTATCCATTCTCTCCTCATTTATTATCCTCCTACTTTTTCATCCTTCCAACAAAATGGATCCTAAGGATGAAAAATATTGAGAGTGTAAAAAAGTGTGAGTGGAAAATATTGAGAAAAAGAAAAACTGGGAGAATAGAAAATATTTTATTTTCCATTTATGTGTGTTTGGTTTGGAAGATGAACAGTTCTTTTATTTGGTTGGAAAGAAAAATGAGAGGAAGGCAAATGTAATCTATATGAATATACTTTCATGCCCCTTTATAGTAAATAAAGGTTTATTATAATAATATAATTATATTAACAAGTTCTTCACCACAATCTTCCTCATTCCTGAATTGGGGTTGGTCATAGGTTCTATGTTTGAAAGGATTGTTCTCCCTTGATCAATTGATGATGTTGAAGCTTTGGCGGCAATGAGAGCTTTGCCTTTTGCTCAAGATATCAGCATTTCTTCTTTCATTCTTAAGGGTGATTTCACTGGTGGCTCTACATAGAGTCCAGGGTGGTCCTGTGACCACCCTGGCCTGGAAAAAATTATTATTATTATGTATAAATTTTAAAAATTTATGATTTTTTTATCCTTAAAAAAACTTAGTGACAAACCTAAATTTTTTTTTAGGCCCAACATAACTAAACTTTTGGACAAAATTTGGCAACAAACTTGGTTGTAAACTAAGGCTACAACTCCATTCATTTTTTTTTTTTTTATTGATTATGAATTTTAACAAATCTATTATTTAATTACATTTTCTTCTTATATCCTCTATACTTGCAAAATTTCAAGAAGATCAAAGATTAATAGCTATGTCATCAATCAAATGTTTAAATTTCGAGTTTTTGTAGTTTAAAATTATACATAAAAAATAAGTTTTTGATCGAATAGTAAATAACATCCGATTGACATAAAACTTGACATATGTTTTAAGAACATAGAGAACATGCAATTCAACGATTAGATTTGCAAAATATGTAGTAATGTTAATTTGTTTAGTGAGAGTTGTAGCCTTGTGCTACAACTTAGTGAGCGTTTGGATCCGCGTTTGCGTTTCCACGTTCACGTTTTCAGCTTCTTCTTTTTTCTTTTTTCTTTTTTTTTTTCCAGTGCGTGAATAGTAACATCACATGAATTTACTGTGCAGGAGACAAAGTGCACTGTTCACGGGTCCCACGGCACTATTCATACATTTAAAAATTATTTTGCTACAGTATTTTCAGTTTTCAGTTTTCAGTTTTAGCAAAAATAAGTTGTATCCAAACAGACCCTTAGTTTGTATCCAAATTTTGTCCTTAAACTTTAGTCTCCTTAACAATATATTAGGTCCTTACATTTAAAAAAAAAAAAAAAAACTCCAAGAAAAATTTTAAAAGAGATGTAGCTTACAACATTGATAATAAGACTATCATGTGACGATTTCAAAATAAGAAAATTCATAGAAGGAATTTGTAAGACTTTATGTGTTTGCATGTGAGTGAGTGAGTGAGTGTGTGTGTGGGGGGGGGGGGGGCTGTTTGTTGTCAATATATGAAGTTGTTTTTTTATTATATTTTGCATAATTTAAGTTTCTTAATAACCATCCTCAAAAATATTTCTGGAGCCGCCACTGGGTGATTTAGAGATAATCATCAAACCTTTGAGAAGCAATAAAGAATCTTTTGCCTTAGATGGTCATCTGATTGAGGAGACAAAAATTTTAATAGGTTCTTTTGCTAATGTTAGTTTTTCACATACTTGTAGATAGGGGAACTCTGTAGTTTACAACATTGCTAAACATGTTAGCAGTTTTTCGGTGTGGATGGAGGATTTCACATCTTAGATTCTTAGTCTATAGTCTTAGCTGATATGATTACATTTTCTTAATAAAAGCTACACACCCACTTTTTTTACCCATTTTTTTAATACAGTACGAAAATACTAGTGCACACTAGTTGTTTCTAAAAATTTTAAAAAATAAAAAATTGTTGAACAATTATTTATATATATATATATCTGTATATATACAATTTTTACTCTAAAATTATGATTTCAAGTCACAATTTCAGTTCATAAAATTTTGAACTGAAATTGTTTAATGCAAAAATTGTATTACGATTGTATGCAACAATTAGTGTGAAACAAATATTAGTCATAAAATAAGTGCTATTGGGCATAAATAAATAAATAAATAATGGAACAACTTTAGTCTTTAGACTCAAAAAAGTCATAGAAAAGGAAATGCCTACCAAAAGTCGGCCCCACATTCATCCTCCCAAAGAGACCAGCCTGTCTGGAAGAAGCCCACAAAACATCATATCTTTGAGCAAGTTGGCCTTCAAAGTTCAAACCATTACTTCCCAGTTTCCACTATTTTGGAAGCTTGATTAATGGAAAACAAAGACGCCCACAAATAAAAGTAAAACATCATATCTTTGTGCAATTTGCTTCAAAAGTGTCACCATTTCTTTTCTTTGTATAGAAATAAAACTTGTATATTTGTTTTACTTATCTTTGTGTTATTTTGTTTTAGACAACAATGTTAGGATTTGTATAATTTTAAAATTATTGAATAAGTATTAATAAGTTTAACTGAGTCTAGTCTTAATTTAAGTGATGAATTCAAAGTAATGCATTTTACATCAATTAATTTGTTGCATGACTTTCCAAATGGCAAAAACATATTGTTTTCTTAATAAATAAATAAAAAAAAATCATGTGAAAAATACGGGTCAACCTGACCCGACCCAATACGGGTCAACAACAAGTGAAATCAAAGTCAACTATAATGGAAATTAAAGAAACTAAAGAGAAAATTTTCAATTTTACCTTCAAAGTTTTCATAAACGGACCCAAGATTTGGAGAAATCTTCAAACCAAATTGAAACAGTAGACCAAAAAGGATTGAAGTGAGGAGGAAAGGATTGAAGTGAGATTAACAGAGAAAAGGAAGTGTAGTAAAATTGAAAAATCAACCAAGCACTTATCAGGGCCTTAAATTGGGGTTGATGTGGTTTAAGTTAAGCTTGGTTATATTTTATACTGCAACTGAAAGGATTCAAACATTGCCATCGTTACTGAAGAGGCGACAATCTTGCTTGCAAAGATTCGGCTAAAGACATTAGTACTTCGAAGAATTTGAAAAGATGTCTACATAGTTACAGGAAACATAATTCAAGGTTGGTCTTTCAGCTAAGGAAAACAATTAGGAATGATTATTTTAACTACGATAGCTACTGCTTTAACATGGATAATCTTTTTACCCATTGCAGTTTTTGAATTTATCAATAAAGAAAGAAATTTTTGCCCAAATATTTTTCTAACAAATGTGATATACTCATGGCATACTCTAAAATTGGAAGGGTGGGGTACAGATCTTTAACACGCAAAGAACATTTGGTGGTTGGTTAACGAATGCACAAGTGCTTTTTCTTTTTCTTTTTCTTTTTTCTTTTCTCTTTTTCTTTTTCTTCTTTCTTTTTTCTTTTTGGTTTTTCTTTTTCCTTCTCTTTTTATTTAGAAAAGAGAAAACAAAAACACAAGTATGACTCCTTATTACCCCTTTAGAAGCATCAAAAATCCTCCAAGGCTATTCACGTACCCTTGATTTCTTCACTAAGGTTCCATTTTGTTTGGGCAAAAATTTTGTTTAGTAAAATATTTTTTACATTTGCAAATGTTTGGAGTGACTAAATTTACAAGTCAACCTAAAAATAATTTCTAGCTAACCATAAAATTAGACATGGCAAAACGGGTCAGAATTTTCTAACCCAACCCGACCCGACCCGACCTGAAAAAACCGACCTAAACCCTTTTTTTTTTTACTCGAAGCAAAACCGGGTTGACTCATGACCTGACCCATGTTTTTTGCAGGTCAACCCGACCTAACCTGCAACCTGACCCAAATTCAAACCATTTTTTAAAACTTTTTTTTTTGGTAAAAAAAATAATAAAATTAAGACAATATTAGTTTAATTGTTTGTTGTGAGTTTTAAGGAAACAATTGAGGCATTTACATAACTACATACAAATTAATTGAAAGATGAACGGTTGAGCATTCTGCAATGAGTAAAGATTTTTAAATATCAAATAGCAAAGTACTTGCAAAAATAATCTGGTTACAATAGAGTTAAAAACATAGATTTAAAATTGTAGACATATGTGAGAAACATTCACAAGTGTGAAAATAGTGAAGCCAAAGTATCAAATTAGCATAAATTATGAATGCTTAGACCTATTTTTTAACGATTTATGTCCAAAACAAATGATTTTTCAAAATAAATTATAATATTTCCTTGAGTGTGTGTTGCTTAACAATGATATGATATTCATAAAAGAGACCATGTATAAATAAGTAAACAATCAAACTTTAATGTATATCTCAAATTAAAATAAAGTGCCAAACACTATTGATAATAGATTATAAAATTAATTTTCAAGATTGTAAATATCTTATATGTTTTTATTCTTTGTTAAATGAGTTATCCATTAAGTCATTTGTAATTTTGTTTTATATTTTGGGATGTTGATATTGTATAGAAATAAAACTTGTGTATTTGTTTTACTTATCTTTGTGTTATTTTGTTTTAGACAACAATGTTAGGATTTGTATAATTTTAAAATTATTGAATAAGTATTAATAAGTTTAACTGAGTTCATTTTTGATATAAGTGGTAAATTCAAAGTAATGCATTTTACATCAAGTAATTTGTTGCATGACTTTCCAAATGGCAAATACATATTGTTTTCTTTATATATATATTTAAAAAAAAATCATGTGAAAAATACGGGTCAACCTAAACCGACCCGCAACCCGATTGACCTGAACCTGTTTTTATCCCGCTTAAAATGACTCGTTTTCGACCCGCAACCTGTTTGACCCATAACTCGATTGACCTGACCCGCCCCGCCCGTTTTGCTATGTCTACATAAAATAAAGGCACTTTGGGAGTAAAATGTTTTACTCTTTTACAACTCACCTAAACTCATCAACCAACCACCACCCCCACTAACATCTGTTGTGAAATTTTAAAGTACTCGTAAGTGTATGAACCGTACCCAAGTATAGTTTGACAAGAACGAGATCGAACCTATAGGAACTTGAATGAACGTAGGAAAATTAACTAAACCTTAACCAAATTAATCTTAATCTAGTTTAATAAAAATTGGTTGTTTGCAATTAAATAAACTAAACAAATAATTAAACTAAGCAAAGATATAATATAAAGTAGTAAAGAGATGTAAACAATCTAGAGAAATGAATTAAGGTTTTGAAATCTGCCTTGTAAGTCATATCAGCATATATTTATGATCATTAATTTTTCCCAACCATCGCATGATAATTTAGAAATCAATCTTGCTATCATGGAAAATATTATCATTAAAACTTCTATTTAAATATCTAAAGCATGCACTTCTTCGCTTCCTTGGTATAAAATCAAATCATCAATTGTATCCGTAGCCAAACAAATCACAAGAGATATCCAATTTTAAAATAAAAAAATAATAAACCAAGCATTCAATTAATTAAGACAAATCCTAAATCATGAGAAAAACTTGATTGAACTCATATCTAGAATCTCATCTTAGTCAATTGATATGAAGCAAAAACAATTTAAATCATTAAAGAACAACTTGTAGGAAAAATCAAATCACATAAATATTAATGATAATCCTTAACAAGGTTTCATCCTCAACCCTAATTATAAATTTAGCTACTCATTGTAATTGAAAAAAAAACACAAATAAAATACTAAACATTAAACTAGAAAAATAATTAAAACTAACTATCATGGAAGAGGTAGTCGTAGCTCTCTATACATTCAGCCCTCAGCCTAGCACATGCCTCACTTTTCTGTATGCTTGTATTTATATAACACAAAGACACGCCGACCTAAAGCCTGTAAGTTTAAAACCCTGGCCCAATTGTCCTATAACAATTCTTAAATGGATTTTCATGAAACACTAGAGAACCCAAGTAGACAAGTAAGCAATTAGGACTCAAGTCCATTTCATGCATCAAGAAATGGAATGTTTATTTGCACTTGCTTAAAAACCTCTAAAATATCTCCAAATTGTACACTTTTCTGAGGACTGATTAACCTTTAAGGAAATGGAGCTTTAGGAACAAATTTCTTATCAATGGGAGAACTACGATCCTGAATTGGAATGGAGGGTGGGTTGTCCTTCTTTTCTCCACGATCATCATGTGAACTATGAGTTCCTTTTTCCTTTAACACAATATTTTCATCATCCCCCACTTCTGACATTTTCACTTGATTATCAACCTGCTTATCAAACCTAAGATAGTAATAGATTGAATATGTTCTTGTCCATGAGTAGAACTAGAAGAACCATTGATGACATACTATCCTTTTGGGTTAGGTATAGGTTGCCAACTTGGGTTGCTAACTGGCCAACTTGATTTTCCAACTTTGAAATAGCTTGAGTATTTAAATGAGTGGAACTCTTCCTCTTGAATAGCTTGGCTAGTTGATTGCATGAAAGTTTTGAGGGACTCCTCCAAAGATGATTGTCTTGGTGGTGCCATAAATTGAGGAGTTGATTGAGGAATGGAAGGAAATGCTTGAGTAGGTGGACGAAATTGACTTTGTTGATGCACTTGTTGTCCACCTACATTTATGGGAGGCTGATTTTGCCTCCATGAGAAATTAGGATGGTTCCTCCAATTTGGATTGTATGTTGATAGGCTAAAAATGTATTGACCCATTTTGGTAAATTAATCAATTAATTAGCCAAGTGAATTAATTAGATTCAATTACATGCAATAAGCGTGGTAGCACAAACAAATCACCAACTAAGTTAAATGCAGCGGAAAATAAATTTGACACAGGTGATTTGTTTACAAATGGGGAAAACCACCGAGGCAAAACCCCACTGGATGAATTTAAGGTCACCACTCCCAAGAATCCACTATTATCAAAACAAGTGTTACAAGTAAAAAGAATCTCAATACCTAATACCAACCTACAGTTGAACCCTTACCCCAATACCCAATTAGACTTGTAATGTAGCGGCAATCTCCTCTTTCAATGCACGAATCCCAGTATGTGACTAACACACTAACTTGAGGAAGATGTTGGCTGCAAAGTTCTTCAGTTCATCCAACCATGAAGATCAGGAAGCTCCTTGGTCACAAAACCCTTGGTGCAAAGATGCAGTAGCTTCTAGAGAGAATATGATGAACTAGGGCAAATTGTCTCCGGTCACAATATGCATGTAGCAATCACTTTACATCACGTTGCATCACTTGAGACGGCCCTTAAAATAATTCTTATTTATGTCTAGGGTTGTGAAAAAAGAAATCCTACACAAATACACATAGATATGCGTAAAATCAGATCTGGAAATTCTAATTTCGTAATTCTCGATAGTTACAGCTTTTATCGAGTTGCTGTCAAGATTCAACATTAAACCTCGATAGATATGATTCTATCAAGCTATTTGTCGAGCTTTAATGAACAATACTTCTTCACTTGTTTCTTAGACAGATTTCCATGGCTTTAATACTAAACTTGAACTCTTGTTCCTTGAAATACTAAACCCATCATAGATCCCTAATTACAAGTAAAGTGCATTTTGTCAAAAGATTAGCCAATTTACATAATATATGTCTCTAACAATTCTCACATATGTCCTAACAATCTTCCTCTTTGGCAATCCGTGACAAAACCACAACAAACAAATGAATTATGAGAGAAGTCTTAAATCACTAAACTCATAATCACTTGTTGAATACAATAAAATCTAACCCTAACACAAACCCTTGAAAAACTTTGCAAGAAGAGAGTTCATGGCATGGTAGATTTTCACAACCTGTCTTTCTGAAACACTTTATACAAAACTCATCAAGGCATCTTAGTGTGAAACAAAAATAAAGATTGCTTACATAAAGAAACATGTGTATAAAGAGAGAAGGAAACAACACATGGAGAGATAGGTGAAAAACAACATACATCAACATATATATATATATACACGAAAATAAATACAATGTATGTCATAAATAAATGGTCACAAGATCAGTGTACAAGAGAATAATGTAACTACAGATAAAGAAAAGAAAAGTACATAAAATCCTTACTACATCCCTCAAGAATATAAACACTCCCCCTAACAAAAATGTCCTATGCTAACTCTCCCCCTAAAAACAAGACTACTCTCATCATCTAAAACTACTCCCCTCTTTTTGTCACGAATGACAAAGGGTAAGTCACCGAGGGTCGTCATCTTATCATCACTGGAAAAGCTAGCATCCTCATCCTCATCATCATCGTCAACACTATCATCACCATACTCATCTGCCGATGCATCCAAAGAAGGAGAGGGAGAAGCGATGAAACGACCCAGGCGAGCCTATCGTCGTGCAATACGACCAACATGGGTATTCACCTGATACAACTCTGTAGTGAGAGTATCAAGGCGAGCATCCATGCACTGAAGCTGCACCATAATGGCCTCGAGAGTCACTCCACCACTCGAAGAAGAAGGAGCAAAGGTGGAAGGAACAGTTGAGGCTAGAGGATCAATCGTCTCCGTCCGTGGCCGCTTCAGTCGAAGCTAGGCCTTGCTCCGCCAAATAGAAGATGTGTAGATGGCACCCATGATGGTGTAATAGGGAGAATCACGAATAGGAATAGAAAAATGGCGAAGGATCCGCGTGATAGCCGAAGGAAAGATGAGCTTATCACAGGTCGCCGTATCCTTATAGACATCTATAATGAAAGTAATGAAATGAGAGGGGAAGTCAATGGTAAGATACTCTAAGAGGGACAATAAAAATCAAGCACGAGGCTCTGTGATGGAGTTATAGTGAGACAGTAGAGTAAGAATAAATGTCATCACCATATTAAGGAATCTCGAACCTTTTGTAAAGCCCGAGCATGGGGTGTTTTGACGCTCACCCCATATGGAGGGTGTCTCACAGAAGTGAGACAAATGCTAGTCTTTGGACACAGTCCTTAGACGCTAACAGTCGGGGTAATCAAGATGCGCTACCCACGGGACATGTATCTTGGATACAAGATCCGGAGTGACTACAATACGTGTACCTTTGAGTGTCGTGGTAAACTAAGGTACAAAGGTATCGATATCGTGTATATTGGAATAAAACTCTTGTACAAACTCGATGGGACACCTCAAGGGTATCTCATAAAGAGATTCCCATCCCTGAGTATGAATGACATTGGGTAGAGGAGTGTCGGAAAAGTCCAATAGAATGACATGGCGCTCCAGATGAACGCCACGTTTCAAGAAGTTCTCAGAGAAGTCCTGATGGGCCTTTTCATCATGGAACCAAACGTGAAGAGGGGGAACAGGAGCAGAAGAAGAAGACCCAGAACCATAAGGGTTCCAAGTCGGAGTAGATTTGTGCTTGGGTGACATGCGCAGTCCATCCGAGAGAGAGAGAGAGAGACAGACAGACAGACAGAACACAACCACAACAGAGTACCAAAGAGAAAGAAAAGAGTACATATGCTTGAAATATGCATGAACATGTGATGTGCTAAAAATAAATTGTATCATGGGTTGAAACCCAATCCAAACCTACCAGCACACAATTTTCAATAATCAAGCACACATCTAAATGCATGAAACATTATTATAATGCTAATGGAATGTAATGCATGATCATATATCATCAAATAAACAACACCCAACCCAAAATTTCACAAAAATCTCAAATTTCACAAAAATTTTCAAAAACCGCCAAAACCTAGGTTTAAAATGCATGAATGCATGAAAAAGGAAGGATTTAGGACACATACCAAGTGATTTGATCTTGGTAGAGGCCGAAAATGTAGTGGGTAGAGAGATTTGAGTGAGGGAGAAGTGTTTAGGGCGAGAGAAAATGGTTTATGTCAAGAGAGATAAGTGAAAATGAAATCTGATTCATGCTCCATATATAAATAGAAATCGCAACTCGATGGATCGAAGTATCTGTCGAGCACTAATTCTCAATAGATTTGAATCTGTCGAGGTGCTGTCAAGGATCTGTCAACGGCAAAAGTACTTCGATGGATTGAGATTCTGTTGAGAATCTATCGGCCAGACAAAAAGTTTCTTGATAGATTGAGAAGCTATCGAGACAAATTCCAGAAATCCCAATGGATCGAGATAACGCTAACTTCTATCAAGAAAAGAAGAAATAGGGGCTCGATAGAAGAGAATTTGTTGAGGATTTGTCGAGAAGTTGTCAAGCTTGAAGAAACGGTGTTTTCAAAGAGAGGAAAAACACATAAAGATGAATGCAACAAGCAACCTACTCAAACATAGATCCAATCAACATGTTAAGCTCTCAAAAACATCTCTCAACAAAAAAATGCAAAGCATTCATGATTCAAAACACACACACACAAAAACTAGACAAGTCTAACCAATTTTATATTTCAAAAACAAGTTAAGACAGTTTAGTGAGCATACATTAACATATGTATTCCTTGTGATGACCAAATCACATTGTACCTGCACATGTATCAAAAGTAGCAAAGAATTTGCGTGTTGTGTGTAAAAACATAGCAAGAGGACATAAGTGTCTCATATTATGAAGATTTGAGATATGAGAAAATCAAATACACTCACACACAATCATAACTGCTTGATGGGGACTATTACCTTCGAGGTACATCGTATAACTCCCACATCTCCTAGAAACACGCTTGCAACCATATTTAAAAGCATTGTAATTCTTTTTGCTTTTGTTTTTCTTTGCATATATTTTTTTAAGCATATCATGCATGGGCATACAAGGGAGAGGGAAGAAATACCCAGTTATGTAAGCTTAAACATCACAATTTTGCTATGCTGAAGCATACAGATGTTATTCATGATTGGCGGGCTTTAGTGGTGAGATGGTTATTTATGCCTTTCTCTTAGGATTTATTAGTCCTTCCCATCAAACAGAGTGATATGAGTGTTTAGTATAAGCGATTACTTAATCGTACTCATCACAAACACGAGCCACAAAACTCATTTGCTTAGTTGTGCATTGACGTGCTCATCTAAGCTACAAAAGATACAAAGTTTAGAAAACTTTGTTTCAATGGCCATCCAAGGTACACAAGTACCAATATACACAAAACACACTGGTTTTGTATTTTTCAAATTTTTTTTCAAATTTTTTTTTTTATTTTGAAATAAACAAAACAAAAACTGAAAAACAAACAAACAAAAACAAGCAAACAACTATAAAGCATAAAAACTAGATGCAAATGCATGAAAGCATGATTCCAAAAGCACAAGAAATCAAGCAAAAGAGAGTCCTACTCCAGACAGAAAGAATTAAAGCAGAGGACAAACAGAAAGACAATTAAGTCTTGGGCTCCTTTATCACCCACATAGCACGAGTCTTTGGCCATGAAAATGAAAAGACACGTGTCCTAGTATGACTACCAAAGAACATAGAGGAATTAGAATTCCCCTGAAATTGAGTCAAAAAACTCAAAGCTTTTAATAACTCACCAAGAATAGGTACAGAGCCTTTAGACAAAGGATGAGACCTATTTGACACTCGCTTATGATGAAACAACTTGAAACAATTAGGACGAGTATGACCAGAAACTCCACAATGGTGACAAACATGAGTAGTTTTCGAACCACTATGCTTCCTAGAAGGAGGTCTAAACTTAGAGGTTGACAAAGACCTTAATTTAAGAAAATTTGGCCTAATATGACCAACAATATGACAATGATGACAAGTGGCGATAAATTCAGAACTTTTATTCTTCCAAGGAGGAGTTTTAGACATAGGTTTAGAAACTTCAGCGTTAACATCAGAATTTTTACCTTTGTCTATCCTAGCAATATTAGCCTTCAACTCTTCATTATTCCTTTTAAATGGAGGTATATAAAAATCTTTTTCTTTTGAGTTAGGCTCAACAACAAGTTTGGCACTAGTTAATTTTTCAACTTCAATTTTAAATTCAACTAGTTGCTCTTCCAAACTCTTAATTTTGTCCACTTGAGATGAAATTTGATTTTTAAAATTCTCATTCAAATTATTGGTTTCATCCAATTTTGCAATCAAATCATCTTTTTCAAGCTTGACCTTTATAAATTTAGCTTTTAATTTTGTAGAACTTTTAAGATATCTCATACAAAAATTATAAAGCTTACAATAGGCATCTTGAATATCATCATCATCATTCAACACAAGATCATGCAAATCAAAACAATCAAGAGTTTCCATGACAACAGGGGTCAATAGATCACACAGCAAAGATTAAAACATAATCAAAGTGTGCCCGCTCTGATACCACTTGATAGGCCAAGAATGTATTGACTCTTTTTGGTAAATTATTCAATTAATTAGCCAAGTGAATTAATTAGATTCAATTACATGCAATAAGCGTGGTAGCACAAACAAACCACCAACTAAGTTAAATGCAGCAGAAATAAATTTGACACAGGTGATTTGTTTACGAATGAGGAAAACCACTGAGGCAAAACCCCACCGGATAAATTTAAAGTCACCATTCCCAAGAATCCACTATTATCAAAACATGCGGTTACAAATAAAGGGAATCCCAGTACCTAATACCAACCTACAGTTGAACCCTCACTTCAGACGGCCCTTAAAATAATCCTTATATATGTCTAGGGTTGTGAGAAAAGAAACCCTACACAAATACACATGGATATGCGTGAAATCAGATCTGAAAATTCTAATTTCATAATTCTCAATAGATACAGCTTCTGTCGAGCTGTTGTTGAGGTTCAGCATTAAACCTCGATAGATATGATTCTGTTGAGTTTTAATGAAAAACACTTCTTCACTTGTTTCTTAGACAGATTTGCATGGCTTCAATACTAAACTTGAACTCTTGTTCCTTGAAATACTAAACACATCCTAAATCTACCCAATTACAAGTAAAGTGCATTTTGTCAAAGGATTAGCCAATTTACATAACATATGTCTCTAACAATTCTCACATATGTCCTAACATATGTCTCTGAAAATGGATTAGCAAATGGTTTTCCATAATTATTCAGTGCATTTGCTTGCTCAATATAAAAATCAGGGTAACCAACTGTGGAAGGACATATTTGTGTTGTATGCACAAGACTCGTACAAATAGAGCATGTTTCACTTTGAACTTAATTAACAGAATTCATCCCTCTACCTAAAGTTAAAGCTTCAACCTTACGAGTGAGATTTTCCAACCTTGCATTCATGTCTACATCTTCACTGATTTCAGGAAGTCCCCCTCTTTTAATTGTAGGGGTTGATCTCTCTCTATGGTTGGAAAAATCTCATTGTTGTAAACTTTCTGATAAATCCTCTAGAAATTTGTATGCCACATCATCTGTTAGACTCAAAAATCCACCACCATTCATGGACTTAATCATGTTACGATTTTTCTGAGTTAAACCATTATAAAAATATTGTACTAGTCTCCATGTTTCAAAACCATGATGGGGACATTTTAAGATCAAGTCCTTAAATCTCTCCCAACTCTCATAAAATTTCTCTTGTTCATCCTGATGAAAATCTGAAATTTCTCTCCTCAAAGCAATGGTCTTGGCCAGCAGGAAAAATTTAGAGATGAATTTTGTGACCAACAGTTCCCATGAAGTGATAGATCTAGGTGACAGAGAATTAAGCCATGCTTTTGCCTTATTCTTCAAGGAAAAAGGGAATAAACGCAAGCAAACAGAGTCATCAGAGAAATTCTGGAACTTACAAGTAGCACAAATCTCAAGAAAATCCTTTACATGCATATAAAGGTCTTCTCTATCCAATCCATGAAAAGTAGGAAGAAGGTGGTCTGTGGCTTCAACTCAAAATGTGCAGCAGTGGTTGTAGGCAATATTATGCAAGATGGAGGGTTGGTGGTTATAGGGGAGAACAACTCCCTAAGAGTTTTTAAATTGGGATGACAATTTCTGCCCTACCCACGATTACCTGGCCTGGCCCGACCTTAATGGGTAGGGTTTTACCCGGCTTGATAAAGAATAGGGTTGGGTTTGGGTTTAAAAAAAAAAAAAAAAAACCTGAAACGGGTCCAAGTCAAGTCCAAGTTTTAATAAAACCTGGCCCGACCCGAACCCGAACCCGACCCAGTTATATCCTTAAGTACTAATACCCTGATTCTTAAAAAGAAAATCACTAAAATACCCTCATATATATAAATATATATATATATATTTATAGTTATAAACCCTAAAATCTCATTTCACATTTTCACTTATCCATTCCAACCTAGCCGTCCCACTTTCCTCTCCCTCTCTCTCTCTCTCACTCTCCTCTCGCACTCTCACTCACTCACTCTCCTCTCCTCTGACCACCACAGCCACAACCGAGCCTCACTTACCCTTCTTTCTTCTCACCACGACAGCCCAAACCAAGCCTAGAAAACAAGATTCAAGACAAAAAATTCTTCACCGACGAATCATCCCAAATCCTCGCCGCCGACAAGTCAAACTCTCACCAATCAATCCCACACCGCTTCGCCAACAGCAATCGTTGATCCGACAATTGTTAGGTTTATTTTTGTGTTTTGTTGGTGGGATTTTTAGATTTTCTAGTTTTCCTTCTGGGTTTGCAAAATTTCTGGGATTTGTTGGATTTTGGGTATGGGTTGGTTTGTTAGATCTTGGCATCCGTTGAAATAAGAAAGAAGACTTTCCTCAAAGTACAATGTAGTTGACAAAGCACTCTTTATAGCTTTTTATTTATTTATTTATTTGTTAACATGCTTGGTGTTTACTTTCGCCCATGAGTTTTATTGATTTGTGTTTACCTTGTTGGATGGCTCCGTTGGCTTGTGGCTAGGGCATGTCAAGGTGTTTAAGTTCTTAGGATGCAATTTTGCTTGTGAGACCTGTGCCTAAGAAGACTTAATACTTATCTGATATTGCACTGCTCGCCTGGACCATATGCAGAGTATTTCTTTTTTAAAAAGAGGCATGGAGATTAATTGCAATAATAATGTTGAGACATGTATTTTCAGTTAATGGGCATCAATTTTTTTTTTCTTTTTTTTTTTTTGGTTGGGTCATGTTATATGGCTTGAGTGGGCTTGAATCTAGGCAAAAAATCTTAATGGGCATCAATTCCTTTTTTTTTTTTGTTAGCCCACGATTTGGGCTGCCGCTTGGGCCCAAATCTGGTTGGGTTAAACGGGTCCGCGGGACTCGGCGGGGCGGGTCTGGGCCCCGAAAAAAAAATTCGTTTAATAATCGAGCTTGGTCCGGGTAGAGGGTTTGGGCCTACCGGTCGGGTCCGGGTATGAAAAAACCCGGCCCATTGCCATTCCTATTTTTGAATCATCTCCTGTTTCTCCCATTGTGGATGAATAATCAAAACTAACAAGACGATTTTCTTTATCACATATCCAAGTTCTCATACACCAAGCACAAAGAAATATATTTTTTTTCTATTTAAAAAAATAAATTTTAACTACAACTAGTAGATGGAAAAATTCAATTAAGACCTAATTTATTTTCCTAACTAAGTCCCCGGCAACGGCACCAAAAACTTGTTGTGAAATTTTAAAGTACTCATAAGTGTACGAACCGTACCGAAGTATAGTTTGACAAGAATGAGATCGAACCCACAGGGACTTGAATGAACGTAGGAAAATTAATTAAATCTTAACCAAATTAATCTTAATCTAGTTTAATAAAATTTGGTTGTTTGCAATTAAATAAACTAACCAAATAATTAAACTAAGCAAAGATATAATATAAAGCAGTAAAGAGATGTAAACAATTTAGAGAAATAAATTAAGGTTTTGGAATCCGCCTTATAAGTCATATCAACATATATTTATGATCATTAATTTTTCCCAACCATTGCATGATAATCTAGAAATCAATCTTGCTATCATGGAAAATATTATCATTAAAACTTCTATTTAAATAAATCTTCATTTAGGCTACACTCCAAGTTTTGGATTCTACTTCTTTTGCTTGATTGGATTTAATTTTATATGTTTTTTCAATTTAAGTATATCATATTTTTGCAAGTGTTATTTCAGGTTCACTATGTGATTGTGTCAGTTAATTTAGCTTCATTGTGTTATTTCAACATATCTAAACTGGGTGTTTGCTTTTTGTTACAATTTTTATTTTATTTAGAATTTTATTTGGTAGTCATACTTGGAAAGTTGGAATGGTGATATAAGATGTTTTATTTGTTACCTAACATTGATTTACTAGGTTTTAATGTTCTAGACCTATAGTCTTATCTAATGACAAATATACCTTTTGTATCTTGTTCTCTTTTTCTTTTTCTTTTTTTTTTTCTTGCTTAAAAGGTTGTTTACTAAAACTAAGTAAGCTAAAATGTAAGATGATATAGAAGGTAGTATGAATAACAAAAATTCTGTTATGGATGGTTGTAGGTATTTGATGAAGAACTATTACAGCACATGACAACATTAATTGCAAAAAATTAAATATTGTTACAATGTCATAGCAAAACTCGGTTGGCTATTGTTGAAGGATGATATTTGTAAGCATTCTTAGAAATTTTTATTGAATGGATATTGCTTTTAACAAATATGTTCTAAAAGACTATCATATTATAATAGATATTCATATTTGAATATTTAATCTAAATTTGTGTAATTAAAATTCTTATATGAATGAGATTAGCATTGTATGACATATATATTTTTTTAACATAGTTTCATATTTCTTTAAAGAAAAAGTCTATATTGATTTTCTTACTAAAGTCAAGGGGCAGGGCAGCACGTGTTCATATTTGTGCGATGTCAATTCAAACCATCAAAAATTTAAATCCCACAATATTGTGTTGCTGCAAGTAAATCACTTTGTGCAAGAAGTCAAGATTCTCTTGCCTAGGTGAGTGTATACCTCATAAATGATACACTTCATAAATTATGTGCTTAGATGGAAAGTTATACACCTCATAAAAAGAGTATACTCTTCCAAGCACATTTTTTGCCTAACGGCCTATTCACAATACGCACTAAGTATACTCTTCCAAGTATAAGAGTCAGCACAAAAATGAAAAATTATATAAATCCCACAATACACATTTAGTTTCTTAAGTTATTTTATCAAGTAAATACATAATAATAATATACCTCCTGATCTTTTTTTTTTTTTTTTTCTTTTCCTCTTGTAGTTTAAATGAATATTTTAAAAACTCATGCTCATCCTCCAATGCCAACATCTATTAAATTGTTTAACTTTGCTAGACCTAGAGCAATTAGAGAGGATTCTCGAAGAAAGGAATATCTAATGTCAGAGCAGCCATGGTAAATAAAATAAAAAATGTGATATGGAAGGAAAAAATTTTAAAAAAAAATGCTAAAATGAATTCTATGACATAACATGCCTCTATATATATATATTGCAAAATTTTTTCCCCAAAGTATTTATTCCCTGCAAGAAGACACAGATATAAAAAGAAAATGTTAAATTCCAATAAAGCACGAAAACAAAGGCGTTTGGCAAATTTAATAAAGTGTGAAAACAAAGGCATTTGACAAATTTAATAGTTTAAAAGAAATCATTTTATTTTGGCACAGAATGAGATTTAAAATGCATTTTTGTTGCCTAGAGGGCCTTTGTGCTATTTTTTAAGTTTTTAAGGGTCTAAATATAATTTTGAAGAGTTTTAGGGTCAAAACTTTAATTTAAAGTGAAGGGTCAATGTTTAATTTTTGAAGAGTTTAGGTTTGAAAATGCAATTTGTAAAAGGTGGGCTGATGGATAATTTCGGATTGGCTTGAAACCTTTGTTGGTGGGCTAGCTAAAATGGAGACCTAAGTAGTTGATGGGCCTCAAGGTGCCGGGTTGATTTAAGAGAGTGGCCTAGGGTTCTAAAAAGTTAGTCTTAGCTTGGTGTTGGGCTTGGATAATTAAATTGTCTATAGTTTTTAAAGTGGGTGCTGTTCTCAATTTTCACTAATATGTCACTAAACAATTAATACTCAAGCCTCAATGGCATGCTTGATTAAAAAATTCCAAAATGATACCAATTTTCATGAAAATCATACTACAAATTTAGCCTGTGTTACATAAAAAATTAAATTACACACAATTTCATAGTTTTAAATTTAGCATCAAAATTAATTTAATCACATAAAAATTTGGTCAACTGCATAAAAATTGATAAAAAATTGGTTTAACAATTAAAACTATGAAATCTTTTGATTTAGGGCTAAATTAGAACTATGAAATCCTTTAATTTTGAGGTTGAAAATGTTACTTAAATAAATTTGTGTGGTCAAATTATAACTTAGGAAAAGTTTGGGGTCAATGTTCAATTTTGCAAACTTATGCACTTATGGATCCATGAGTTGGGCTTAGGTGAATTTAGTTTGATTTATATTTGGACTTGATTGAGGCATGGGCTTGTTAATTTTTTGGGCCGAAATGCAAGAGGTTTGGGATTAAAAGGTTGATAATGCAAACTTAGTTTTGGGCTCAAAGGTTTGTCTGTTTTGTTTTATTTTATTTGACGGTTTTAACGTGGGCTTGGTTCTTTAGTTTAAGTGGGGGTTTGAAATGGTCTGGTGCAAACTCACGTATTGGGCCTGATGTGGGTTTAAG
Source organism: Notholithocarpus densiflorus (assembly GCA_030021035.2). Taxonomy (NCBI): domain Eukaryota; kingdom Viridiplantae; phylum Streptophyta; class Magnoliopsida; order Fagales; family Fagaceae; genus Notholithocarpus; species Notholithocarpus densiflorus. Next base: position 124,031 of record JARYZH020000406.1, read on the forward strand.
TTTTAAAATTTCAGAGCGGTTCTAGTGTTTTGGACTGGGCCTTATGGGGTAAGGCTAATTGGGCTTAAAGTTAGAAAGGTTGACTTGTTTTATAGTGAGTTGGCTGGAGGTTGGGCTTTGGCTATTAGTCTAATTGGGTGTGGGATTACATTATTTTTAATTTTAGATGGTACTTGACCCAAACGGGTCCAACTCGGTTTAAATGCATCTACTCTTAATTAACCAATCAGATTCTAAGGAAATCTTTTATTTATTTATTTATCTCTCTCTAATCTCAAATTTTCTCTCTCTCTCTCCAATGTTTGAACTCCATTTCCAAATAACAACAAATATAAAAGAATTTAGTTAGTTGTCACGGATCAAAACAATATTGAAAACTAGCATCTCGAGTGTCTAAAACTCGAGTTTTAAGATAAAAATCGAGTTTTTAAGTCTCGATTTGTAAGAGAATGGGTTGATTTGGAAAAAAATCCACATGAAAATCGAGTTTTAAAGACTCGAGTTCCATAAATTGCAGAAAAACGCCGCTATAGGGCTTTAAAACGTCACTATAGGGCTTAAAAACGTCACTATAGGGCTCCTTAAACCTGGTATGGGGTGATCACTTATAAAAATTTTTTGCAGAAAAACGCCACTATAGGGCTTTAAAACGTCACTGTAAGGCTTAAAAACGCCACTATAGAGGAAATTTTTTTTGCATGGAACTCGAGTCTTAAAGACTCGAGATTTATGTGGTATTTTCAGTAATATGGAAACTCGAGATGCTACTTTCCATTATTGTTTCAAACGTTGCCTAACTAACCATATAGATCCCTTTTACTTGCCTATTTTGCACATTCCCCCCCAATGTTTCCTCACTACAGTCGTAGCTCTATCTCTTTCTTTCTCACTCTTCTCTCAAACTGAGCCTCCATGGCCGATCCTCTTGCTTGTGGCCACCAAGAGCTACAAACACCACGGCAAGGGTTCTTAAAAGCCAAGCCCTTCACTCCTTCTAGCTCACTTTCTCTCTTTGACCTCAGACTCTCTCTCGCTACTTCTCTCTCCACTCAAACCCTTCTCTCTCTTTTTTTGGTTTCTCTGTTATGGCCGAAAGCTCCTTCCTTTTGGTTTGGTTTCGATTGGTGATTGAATTGTGGGTTTTAGGATTGAGATTTAGTGTTAAATTTAGTTGGGCATTTGCGTTTGATTGGGATTTGATGTGTATTTTGAGTTCGCCCGTGTGTGGCTATTTCTGTAGGTATGTCATATGTGTGTGAGCAGTGAGCATGAGTTTGTGCCTCAAAATAAGGCAGCTTGTGTGTTGTGTGAGTATCAGTTCAAAATGTATCCTTGTGATGTGTGTGTTCGCACATGAACTAACTGTATAGAAGCATGAAGACATAAACAACGTGTATTGAAAGCGTGAGAAGGGCATTAATGTTAAACTTTTTTTTTTTTTTTTAGATTCTCCACTTTCCCTCCTTGGCTGTTCTACTTTCCAATGCTTTCGCTTTCTGCTTATGTCTTCTTTTCACTTTTCTTTGTTGTTGGTCTTTGCTGTTGTTCGTTGCTGTTGTCTGTGGTTGTTGTTGTTTGTTATTGTTGTACTGCTATTGTGGGTTGTTGTAGTTGGGTAAATGGCAAAAATGAGGGACCTTTGTTAGGTTTTTTTGGGTTGATGATAGAAAGGAGGGAGCTTTCTATGTTTTGGTTCTGTTTTTCGGTGCTTTGGAGGTTGTGGAGACTGTGTTTGGCTATGTTTGTAATTTCCAAATGATGAAAAATAATGGATTTTTCTGTGCTTTCTAGTCTGTTTGTAAGCTTCTTATTGGTAGGTGTAGAAAATGATGACTTTTGCTTGAGAAGAGGAAAAAATGGGGAGATTTTTTTTGGGCTCCATTTTTGGAGCTTTGGAGAAGAAGCTGTGATATGGTGTTTCTTTTTTTAAGTTGCATGGTTGCTGCATTGCTGGGGGCTAATTGATTTATAGACCTAGGGATGTATGATAAAACAAGTATAGAAGTTTGAAAACTAATTTTTAAAAGTGAGTCTGCCTAAAACTTCACTTTGAACCTAAAACTTGGACCAATCTTCTGTCTTCTGAGTCTACCTTTTTATAGATGAACTAAACCATGGTATGTCTTTAAAAATAACCTGTGTAAGTAAAGTTAACTCAAATTAATCTGTAAATGAAAACTTGTAGAATTCTGTGAAAATGAACAGTAAAAGTTTTACTATTTATGAACAACAGTCTATCTGGAAATTTGTCAGGATACTATTCACGCATGTTAGTGAACAGTAGTGACTTCTGAAAAATCTGTCTGTATCTATCTGGACTATCTGGAAGCTATTCACACATGTTGGGTGAATAGTGATCTATCATTAATTTCTTTCTTTGTCAGTTTGATAATGGCTATAGTGGCTATTCTGTCATTATGTCTGTTAGGTCCTTTTTCTGTTGTTCACCATGTGAATACATTGTCATTGCTGACACTGTATTCTAGGGGTGGCAAAATAAGCCCAAACTAATTTGTCCACCCAAACCCACCCACTCTAATTGAACCCAAACTCACCTAATTATTAGTTGGGTTAAATGGACATCAACCCAATTAGACCCAGTAATTATTGGGTTTTAACTAAAAATCCAATAAGGCCTATTTAACCAAGAAAAATTTACCCAAATTCAACCCAGCTCTTCCCATAAAAAAAGAAAAGAAAAAGAAAAAAGAGACCTCAATGTTTCAGTGTTTTAGGGTTTTCATTTTCTCGGCCTCCAAACACTTCTCTCTCTCTCTCTCTCTCTCTCTCGCTTGCTTTTTCTCTCTGATCTTTCACTATTCTTCTCTACACAAAACCTCACCAAGTCGGTTTCTATTCTCTAATCTTTTGAGAATTCCATTTCTGATATTGATTCTGGATTGTTCATTTGCCCTTTATTTTGTGTTTATTTAATTTTAATTACTTTCACACTCAAATTTCTCATCATTATATTTTCTTAATTTAATTTGAACCTGTTTCATTCATTCTAGAAGATTCTGTAACTTAGAACTTGTTTCTAAGATTTTCTTTTCCCTGTTTGTTTCTCGGGAAAATTTCAAACACAAATGGAGAACGACGCGTCTCCTCCATTAACCACCAGCACGACCACCGCAACATCAACTCCACCGCTTGAAGAAACTGTCAAAACTACTCTTCACCTCGAAAACCAAAACTTTGGCACCGACTTCGCTTCCCTCTACCACTCTATTTTCCCGCCAAAATCACCATTACTGACCACCACCACCACCTCGATCTCCCTCATGAGCAGCCCTTTCATGTGTTCCTCCTCCATCGACGACGCCGTTTCGTCCACTCAAAACCGCCTCAACCAAGATCGATTGATCCTCCAGTACTAAGAACTCAACGACCACTACGATCTTTGCCAAGCTCGCCTCATCAATCTTCTCTCTGAGGTCGAGTCTCTCCGCCATGAGAAAGCTGAGCTCTGCCTCGCTAACGCCGAGTTTCTCTCATCCCAAGCCTCATTCCACAATCTCCTCCTCTCTTCTTCGTATCCAAGTGAGGCCATTGTAAAGAAAAAAAATTTCTTTGTTTTTTCTTTTTCCTGGGAAAGTTTTGAGCTTGAAATGACATTTCTTTGTATTTGTTGCACTATTTGGTAGCCAAGAAAGTGAGAGAAAATAGAAAAGAAAAGAAAATATTTTTTTATTTGGATTTTTAATATAATTGTTGATGTGGATGTACTTATGTGGAATTTTTTAATCCCAAGAATGGAGACTAGAGAGAGTGGAAAAGGGAATCCAAGAAAGTGTTGAGGTTTTCACTTTAATGGCATTTTGTTTTGATAATTGGGTAATTGAGTGAGTTGGGATTTACCCATAATAATTGGGTTGGATTGGATTTGGGTTAGAAGCAATTAGTTAAATAAGTTTTAATGGGTAAATGAATTTTATATACCCAACTTAATTATGCCCACCCCAAACCTACCCAAACTCACCCATTTGACACCCCTACAGTGTATTCCGAAGGGAGGATTGAGATCCAGTGCACACGGGGTGCAATAGTTCTAATTTTAGCCATTGATTTAATCCAATGATTGTAAAGAGTTGTCAGGTCATCGATCCGTGTCTCACTAATTTGTTTCTCCACTTTCTCCCACCTCACTTCGGTTTTTCTTTCAGATTCACCAAATTTCAAAATTTTTCTCTCTTCCACCAAACCTTGCCGTATGTGGGACACCAGCGTTGAATCTCCATGATCATGGCTACAAATGGAAGCCTTTGAGGCCCACACGACCACCACCAGCGGTGCTTGTCGGCATGACCTTCTCCTTTCTCAACGTCTCTCTGTTTTCTCGATATCTCAAGTCCAGCTGTGGCCAAGCTTCTGCTTGCCCCTTCTTTGGCAATGCTTCTCAGCGGCGTCACCAGCGTTGATGGCCATCAGGTCCTCTCTTTCTCCTTAATTAATTAATTTATTTATTTATTTTAAGTTTTTGATTAGTTTGATATTGGGTTTTCTTGATGCATGTAAAGTCTGGTAATTTTTCTTGGGTTGGGTTTTTTGGATATGGCAGAATGTTCAATTGGCAGTACCTCAATGTTCTATTTTATTTTAATGTTGGTCTTGGAAATGCACAGAAGATGTTTGTGAAGATGTCCGTTAGAAACTTTGAAGTAATGTTAAGCTCGCTGATGATAAAAATAATTGGGGGTTTTTGTCAATTTCTATTGTTTTGGTATATGGATTTTTTTTTCCCTCTTGTTTGCTCACCAATTTTGGGGTAAAAGGGATGAGATTTACTCTTCTAATAATGTGACTTCATTTGTTTATTAGATATTCATATTTATGTTGGATATGTGCATACTTGTTTATTTTCTTTTATAGAGTTCTATTATCTTTTATTGGTCTTTTTCTGTCTGAATTTTCCTGTTATTAGCTAGTATTTTTTTTTTTAGTAATGTGCACAAATATTTTGTCTTTACATTCTTGCATTTGGGTTTCCTTTAGTTGCAGAGAAAAGTTAAAGATGACTAGCACCTTATGCACGGTCAAATGTTAGACACTTTTTTACCTCTCAATGATTCAATAGCTCATAAAAATTATTTCAATGTTCATGTGTTTGAGATTTTGTCTATTTTTTCTATATTGTGCAACAGTGAGAGCAACAATAACATTTCACTAATACCTCTGTCTTGTTCTTGTTTCCTTTGTTTTCTTTGGATTTTAGACTTTTCGTGACTGCATAGCCTAGGAAATGAAATAAAAACTTGTTTTCAATTACCTTACTGCTACGTATATGGCCATTTTTTTTTTCTCTTGAACATGGAGTAGTATAGGTCAAAGAGTTTCTAGATAATTTATGCGAAATGCACCCACAAAGAGATGGAAATCAAAATTTTGGTTTTTGTGTTTAAAGGATTTTCCAATGGTTAAAATAAAGTTGCTGGTTACATTGTGATTTTTGTTTCCCTAGATTCTTGTATATACACATGAACAACATGCTTGTTGAAATTCCATTTTGACTACATGGGTGGAAGTAAAAGGGGCTCTTTGTCAATAGTAGAACAACAAATCTTTTTAAGAACTGGAAATATTTATGCTAGCAAAACCTATGGAGAGGTGGGGGAAGTTGTAATTCCAAGATTTTTTTTAAATATATGTAAAAGTTAAAAATAAATAAATAACGCTTTTAGATTGGAACATTGAAAGTCAGAGAGGTTATGTACGCCTCTTTAAATTTAAAAGGTTTACTTTGCTTATTTATATGCATGTGATGTGTGGCTTAGTTATAAACTTATAATTTCATTCATAATGTACAGTCAAGAAGCAGGAGGCACACTAGCTGGAACTTAATGAGCAGGTCATGCCATGGACAATGCTATGTTTGGAACTGTACGGGCAGAAAATGTAATATGTGCTAAACATATTTTGAAGTTTTTTATTCCATTTCTCTCTCCCACATCACATCCCAAGTCCTCTCTCTCTCTCAAATGGGGCCTTATGATAAAATATATTTGTTTTGTTAAGTTTTTAATATAGACAAGGTTTGTTTTAAATTATTTTAATGTGTTAAAATAGATAAAAATAAGTTTTTGACATGTCAAATGCTAATCCATTATTGGCCTTTAATGGTGTAAATTAAAATTATTTAAACCATTTTCCAAATTAATTAATCCAAATAAGAAAGAATCCTTATCAAATTTATTGGCCTTTAATGGTGTAATAAGTTTTAGCTTTAATGATGTAATAAATTTATTGGCCTTTAATGGTGCTACAAAAAATATGAGTTATAACAGTGGTCTTTTTTGTAGCGCTTACAAAAAATGCTACTAGAGCAAGCTTATGGTAGCAGATTTTCAAATACTACTATAAATCTCTTTGTAGCAGCGGTTTTTTTGTAACTGCTACAATATACTTTGTTTTTTGTAGCATTTTCTCAACTGCTACAATATACTTTACTTTTTGTGCTTCTATAAGTTTTTTCTAAATACAAAACTACAATAATTTTTTTTTTTTTTTTTTTGTAGCAGTTTCCCAATAGCTTCAATATATTTTATTTTTTGCACTTCTATAGGTTTTTCCTAAATACAAAACTACAAAGTTTAGTCCTTTTTGTTTTTTTTTTTTTTTTTACTCCAATGTAGAAAACTAATACCCTAATGACCAAAATACCCCTAAGACTAGAAAATGACCAAAATATCTCCGGAATGTCCATAACTAGAGAAATATTTTTAAAATTTTCAAAATGAACAATATACCCCTAGACCTATATATATATGTGTGTGGGGGGGGGGGGGGTGAGAACTAACATTTTATTATTTATTCTATGTGATTAGAAAGATTAGTAACAGAATAAATATGTTTATTTTGTTATATTAATTATTTTAAGCATAATGAAATTTTAATATCATTTTTCTAATATTTATACGAAAAACAATTGAATTTTTTTTATATGTGAGAAACAATTGGTTTGAAATATGGTATTCTTGATCAAATTATTATTATTATTTTTTTTTTTTTGCAACAATTGAAACAATGTCCAACAAAAAGGAGAAAAATAAATTTATTTACACACAATCAAGAATGTAAAAAAAATAACAATTAAAGGATATTTGCATTTTTTTTTAGTAGGCATGAAACATGCCTATCTATATTAGCCACTATATCATGCAATTTTCAATTTGTAAACACACACACACACATAGTATAATAAAATCACTAAACTATACTTATTGTCTTTCGATTTTGTATATAAAATAACTAAATATTACAATTTTTTATTTGAAAAATTGTTGAAATAATTTTTTTTATACATTGATTGTTGGGGTGGGGGATTTGAGCCTTGGACGTTTCTGTTGGAAATGTGCCAACCAATTAATTTACAAGATTCTTGGAGAAAACTAATAATAAGTTTCCCCACACAGCTAGCATTAAAGAAATAAGAAGAGCATAAATTCCAAGCTATTGGACCATGTATAATGCTATTTATGTATTAGTCTAATAAAAATTTTGAAAATAAAATGGCTCATACACCATGGCAAAAAAGTTAGTCCTAGCACTCACTCTAACAAAGTAAATATTGCAAGTAATAATATTGTTTAGATCCAAAATAGTCACTAGCTAGACACATTACAATAAAAACAATATAGATAGACTGGTACTCTAGCAAGGATAAACTAATTAGGCAAGCTACAATTAAAACTAATGCCATAATATTCTCTTCCTTTGAAAGGATTAATCACCAAGAATCACTAAAACAATGAAACACATTCCCTCTTGTGGAAGTGGCTTGATTTCAACATTAACTAAACGAACCTGTTTTTTTGCCATATCTATTTATAAAAATATCCATATAGATAAGTATCAACACAAATCACATATTCATTATACACAAATCCAACAAGAAATGTATAGCATATCATCACTAACAGAATTTCTAAGATAAAGAATTGATGTAATGCTCCAAAGAGGCTACCTGAAAAGTTTTAAAAAATCAATAGGGTATAGAATAAGTGATCAAGAAGAAAAAGAAAATATATTATGCTCATGTGATGCACGACTTCTAATTTAATTGAGAAAATATAAAAAAATAAAACAATTTGACACTAAAAAAACATAAACTTTAACTGTTATAAATAAATAATTTTAAACTTATACTAACCTTTTTCTTAAATTTAAGACCCCTACACCTTTGAAGAGTTATAGAAGACAACTATATATAGTTTATCTATGACATTCAAACATCAATAGTCTAAATTTAGATGTTTATAGACATATAATGTTGTTTCTGTAAAAAAAAGGTATACCATATATTTCAAAAGAAAGAATTGCATACTCGTATATATGACATATATTTCTAATAAAGTACTCAATATATATATATATATATATTTATAATAAAGGCCTCCACAAATGTATCCAAAAAGAAAACAGAGTGACAGAAATACATACCTACAACAATAATAGATAGGATAGGTAGAAGATGCAACATTGTCTTGAGGATTTGGGGGTGATGAGTCTGACTACATAAAAGAAAATAGAGAATGTATAAAATTTTCTATCTAGGAATTATAAGAGAATGATAATTAATGGTGGAGAGAAAAAGTTGATATATGAAGATACAAAGGTAGAGTTTAAAGTTTATATATATTAAAAGAAAGTTGAAGTAGCCGTGTGTCAGTGAAAATAAAAAAGAAGTTGATAGACTTCAGTAGATTAACCTTCTATCCATCTATCAAAAAAACTTCTATCCTTTACTAAAAAAAAGCGTAATAGATTAACCAAAATAGGGAGAAAAAGTGAAGGGAAAAAATAAAAGAAAAGTATTAGAAATGAATAAACGTGAAGGAAAAAATAATTACAGAAAAATATTAGAAACTTTTTTTTTTTTAATAATCCTCAATATAATTGATTAGCTGTAATACAATATTAGGCTTTTGTGTCTATCCAAACTGTTTTTTTCACTTATGAGAAGTCTATTTCTATCCAAAAAAGAGATTGATATATTATTATTAAATTATTAAGTTTTGTGTTTATCAAACTTTATCCAAAGAGGCGATAAAGTAGTAGATGGAATCCTGATAATAACAAATAATTTACAAACTTAAAAATTCTACAATTTGGTGAATTCATTTGGCACAACCACAGCTTTTAAGCTCAACTTTTATTATATAGTATATGATATGATATGATATTGTGAACAAATAAATTTAGCTCTCAAGACTATAAAATATATGGGAAAAAAAATTGAGTATGTTACCAAATTTATCCAGCTAAGAAAAAAATCCTAAGAATATAAGGAAAATAAATTTATTTTTGATATCTCCTTTAAAAAAAAAAAAGTGAATAACCAATTTTTTAATAATAAATGAGGGTACAACCATGGTTTTTTGAAATTAAAACCATTTATATTGACCATTATAAAAATCTAATAATATGATAATTAGTTATTTTGATTAAAATTACTCATATAAAGTAAATAATAACATGACTATATGAAGGTGGGCAAATTCTATTGTTCAAACTCCATTGTTCTTATTTCCCTTAAAAAAATATCCATTGTCTTTATTGTTGATTTATTGCCATGGGTTTGGACCATAGTGAGGCCAAGTGCAACTAGGAATGGCAAAAATTGCCCGACCCGCAGGTACCCGACCCTACCCTAATGGGCGGGTTGTTGGGCTTTATGGAGCCTATTTATGTTTGATTCGGTTGACGACCCGACCCGACCCGAATAATGTTTGGTGATTAGGGTTTCTGTTGGTGTTGTCATTTTTTGAGAGACTGAAACACTGTACTACCGCACTTTGTATTTTCCCTGATAATAGTGAAATCCCTGTAACTTCGTGAATATAGGCAAATTGCCGAACCACGTAAATATTGTCTTGTGCGTGTGATTGTTTTTTCTTTGGCGTGTGTTTTCTCTATTTTTGTTTCTCACAGGTTGGGAATTTCGGGTTAATTCCCTATACAGGTTTTACCCGACCCGCAAAGCAAACGGGGCGGGTTTGGGTCGAGTGCAGGTTTTATGCATACTAACCCCGAACTCGACCCATATACATATATAATATATAAAAAATTTTAAAACCTTAACTTTCTCATTTCTCTATTTCACTTCCCTAACCCTAATCACTCTCTCAGTTGCCTCCCTCTCCCTCACTCTCACTCTCACTTGCTGCTGCCGCTCACTCCTCCACCACGCCACCCACTCTCACTTATTGTCGCCGCCTCCCTCTCCCTAACTCTCAACTGCCCTCACTCTCACTTTCCAATAAAATCTCAATTACGATTTGGGTCTTTGTTGGAATGGGCTAAGCTGGAATTATTTCGCAGAGACACACTATGTTGGGTCTACTGTACTTTTAGCAAATGGGTCGCCACGGTTGTGGTGGTTCTGATTCGGCCTTGATCGAAAAAATGAGGGATTTTTTTTGAGTTTCCAGGTGTTTTGTGGTTCTAATTTTGGAGTGTTTTAGTGTTTTACATTTTATTTATTTATTATTTCATCTTGAACTGTATTTAGGTTTATGTAATACACTGATATTGATTTTTTTTTTTTTTTTATAGACTAGGCCTTGTGTTTGTGTTTGTGATTTTTGTGTTTGTGATAGGATTTGTGTTTGAGTTTTTTCTTTTGAAAGGAAAAATCATAAATTAGGAAAACATAAAATTGATTTTTATTTTTAAGATTGGGTCATGGATTGGGCCAATGATTAGGGGCTTTAGATTCGGTCCTGAAGCGGTGGGGCGGGTTTTGGGGTTAAAAAAAAAAAACGTTTAGTTAACAGGGCGAGAACAAGTACCAAAATCAATATCTAGGAAGACAATCGGCTCCCACTTTCTCTTGGTCAAAGTTTAATCTTTCCACGTTCTATTCTACCCTAAGAAGCACGAACATAGGTACGAGTACAACACACAAGGGCGGAACCAGATATTTTATTTGGGGCGACAATAGGCTCCCACTTTCTCATGGTCAATGAGTAATCTTCCCATGTTCTATTCTAGCCTAAGAAGCGTGGACATAGGTACAACTGTGACACATAAGGGCGGAACCAGGAATTTTCCTTTGGAGGGCCGAGCTATAATACCGGTACATTACACACACACACGAGGTTGAAAATAACTTATCATCTTCTAGACTCTAGTGATTAAATAAATGTTGTTTAGTTTGATATTAGATATGTACAAAAAAAAAAAAAAAACTCGGTATCTTTAAAATATATAGAATAAAACTCAATAATGATATTTCATACAATAATATTCATCTATTATCATATACATAATAAATTCTTAAAATTTTCATTTGCAATATAAATTACTAAGCTATCTATCAAAGTGAATAAAAAAATTCCAATAAAACCAAAGAAGTCTTCAAATTATAAACCAAAACTTTAAGTGCATTGTTGAGAAAAAAAGTGAAATTATTTTTTAAAAAAGAAACTAATAAAAAATACATGAATTCTATAATTACTAGGACTGTTACTCTACTAGTCAATTATTTTTTGTTATATCATTGCTTGATAACTTAATTTCTTTTTTTTAGGGGGGGGGGGGGGGGAATTCCTAATTTGTTTATGAATCCTTTAAAAAACTCAACTAACATATATACTATAAAAAATATTTTAAATTTTTTTGTTTGGGGGGTGGGGTAGTGCAAATGTAGTTCCACCCCTAATGACACGACGACACCTAATATAGCATGAAACAGTGGATAAGACACGGTATGACACCTAAAACGACACGGGTATGACACTCCAAATGAAGTGTCCATACTTCCTAGATTTTACATGTTGAAGCTACAATATCTAATTTAATTTATTCAACCTCCAATCCGCCAAGATGGAAAGAATTTCTCATTAATTCTATTTTCTACCCCTTTTAAGCTTCAGTTATCAAGTCTATCCCTTTGAATGCTAAAGACCTCAAGACTCTCTAGTTTGGACGAGTAATAGATCATGATTTTTTCTTTTAGGGGTCAAAAGTGCATATTTTTGCAATAAGGCATAGTGGCAATAGTTGCAGAAAATTCAACATCTAATTCCAATTTGTGGCGAGTTCATTCCTTTGGGAAAAGCATTTGGCCAACTATGATTCCTCCAAAAGTGAAGGATTTTGTTTAGCAAGCTTGTACTTACAACCGACCTACTTGAACAAAGCTATTTGATCGGAATATTTCTCCTAGTTACATTTGTGTTATATGTAATGAAGACGCCGAATCTACCTCTCACCTATTATGAGTTTGCTCTTTTATGCAGGCTGTTTGGTTTCAAGGTTCTGTTTGGAGTTCTTTGAAGTTGCCAACCAAAACTCAATTCATTAATGTTATGGAATTAGCTTCGCAAAAATTCAAAACTCCAAACTTTAACATATTGTGTCTTGCGGCATAGATGTTATGGGATTACAAGAACAAGTTAATTGTTAAAAATAGAATCTCAAAAGCTAAGAACTTACGGTCCTAAGCTTCTATCTACACGCTAGAATTTATTGAAGCAAACAATAAATCTTTTTTGGGGTCAAGTACAAGAAATTTGTATTTATTAATTAAAAAAATGGAACAAATTTGTACAAATGAGCAATCTTGATTAAAAATGTGGGGGGTTCAAGGACCAAAGAGGATTGGAACATGAAATATCTCGTACGGTCCCATTCGCTTTGATGGGACAAGTGTCTTGAGAAAAGCCCTGAGGCATACAGATGGAGGGCTAGGATGCAAGGAGGAAGGATATATAAGGGAGGGAAACCTCCCAGATAGAGGGATGAACATTTTTTCTCTAAGAAACAAAAGAACAAGGAAGTGAACAGTGTGTTGTCTGGTGTAAAACTTGTATCAATCATATATAAGAAACTAAACCTCGGACCTGCTCGAAGAGGGCATTATTCTCAATCACTACTTGAATTACACCTCTCTGTTACTCTGGGCACCTCGGCCTTAGACTTGGACTTAGCTTAGCATTACACTTAAATTGTTTTCCCACTCACTATAAAAATTCTATTGTTTGGGCTTGGTTTGAAAGACAATGCATCACTGTTCTTAGTGGGCTTGGGCCATCAATCTCCAAGTACTTACAAAAAATATAAAGAAATAAAATAAATTTTAAATATAATTTCATTAATTTGTTATTACAAAAATACAAAAATAATAAAGCATATAAAAGATATTAAAATTATAATTAATCCTTCAGGACTATTGGTTATAATGAGAATGAATAAGTAGCTTGCAAGTATAAAACAGAATGATTAATGCTAAATATATTATTTATAATAAAAAGTAATATATAAGATTTTGTATTTTATTGACAGGTGTCTTGAACTATTTTAATTTATCAAATTCTTTAAATTGTAATTAATTACTATAGTTTCCTTTTCTTAACAGAGCCAATAGCTCAACTTATTGGTCAACATTCTGGACACAAAGGATCTTTGATAAGGCAGGTTCGAATCCGGCCTGATTGAAAATTTTTCAACCTCCTTTTTTTTTTTCTTTTTTTTTTTTCATAAACGTGTGTTCGTTCAAAAAAAAAAAAAGGTGAATTAAAGTGGCAGTGTGGCATACGCATGTGGACGGGTAAATTAACCCAACGGCTTAGCTTATCTTTCTTTTCTTTTTTTTCTTTTTTTTTTTAATCCTCTTTTTGGTTTCTAATAGTTTAAGATTTAGCCGCCTCTTTATCTTTAATTCTTTATCTCAAAATTTTAGTTGCCGCTCCCATAAATTTTTTTTTTTAGTTGCCGCCATGTTTTAAAAAAAAAAACCTTTAACCCCTCATAATCACTCTTATAAAAAATAAAGGAGTTTCTAGTTACCTAAAAAAAGCAAAGGAGAATACAAGAAGTTTCTAATCTCATTAAGAACCAAAAAAAAAAAACCTCTTGCAGAAGGAAATTAAGGAATCATACCAACAACCTATAGGTGAGTTTCTCTTTCTTTCTCTATCACATCACCAGTTTTCTTAATCTCTAGTATTTTTTACATTTGAGAGTTTGCTATTTTCTCCAAATCTAATCTCCAGTATTTTTTTTTTACAGTTTTCTTTTAGAGTTTTCTCCAAATCTAACAGAGTGAAGATTAAAGAGTGACTGCATGTGGTTTTTAACCATTACTCTCTAGGTAAACATCATGATTTATATAAAGTATTATGCATTTGTTATTAAATAAATAAATAAAATATTATATAACATATAAATAAAATAAGCTTATTAAATTTATAAAAATATACAATATATATTATAAAAAATAAAATAATATTAATTAGTTATTTGATTAGATATTTTATGCATTTCATGATTTGTTGAGACTTAGCATTTATATTAATAAAATGAGTAATGAATGAATTGAGACTTAGCTTTGACTTTGAATATATGCATGGGATTCTTGATTTTCATGAATCTATACTAATTTAATCTAATATTAGTGAAAATTCTTCTTTTTTCTTGATTAATTACTAAAAAATTTTGTAAAAAAAAAAAAAAAACCAAAATGTCTTTTTGGGACACCATAAAATACAATGAACAATTCTAGGAGCCTAATACAACTATTTGGCACACCTAACAACAATTTTTAGACTATGATCATTATCCTCTCACACTAATTTACTCTCAAAAATTTAGTTGGAACCCATTAGTTTTTTTTCCATGAATATTATCACAGTTCCATTGGGGACTTTTGTTGGGAACCTATAAAACCTTAAATAATGCATAGTTTTGAAGAGAGAGAACATAGGTAAAGATCCAATGCACCATAATAACCAACTAGTAAAATATAAAAATTTTAATAAATTAAGTGATTTTTAGTTTCAAGAGTCGAGTCATTTAACGACATTAAATTTTCCCTCTTTTTAAAAGGTTGTCATTTGTTCATAGAGTTTTTAACAGTATTCTATGTGTAGTGTGCTCTTGCTTTTTCAAACATTAATTTTATTTGCAAACATATGTGAGTAATTATCTATAGTAATATTTTCACATAAATATGACAATGGAATGTTTTGATTTAGTTGAGGTTGAAAATCAATCCCAATCACGAGGTCCATCACATGACTCATCAACACCTAATTAATCATATGACATATCACGGCCTGATCATTCACTTGACCCATCAACTAATCAATCAAGGGCTCTATTAGAGACTCACCCTCAAGTTGATGAGTATTCATATGGAGAATATATGAAAGTAAAATTTCAAATTACAGCTAGCTATGAATATGATTACTTATATTTGTAGTCCTTATAGCACATAACACATTATTATAAGTACGATTGTGGTGTTGACTACTCTTTTTTTTTTTTTTTTTTGTGCATAAACAAATGATGCAGGTATATATATGATACTTGGAATAACAAGTATGTATGACATATGGAGTTTGCCCTTAAAAATAAGGTTAAGTTGTCTTTTGATCATTATTTCCAGCCTGCTGAACTTGAAAGTCGTAGGCTTAGTCAATTTATAAGATTGTTGCAAGGAAGCCTCACTTATGTCCTATTAACGTTGTTAGTTGGCGTACAATGCCAAATGACTACAAAGAAAATTGTTGGAATATCATTGAGGTATTAAAATTTTAGTAACATATATTATACTTCTTTCCAGAATTTCAATGCTTCTAACATTTTTTTTTTGAAGAAAAAATGCTTCTACATAGTGGTTATGGTTTTTTATATGTATTTGTGTTTCAGTCAAAATTTGACATCTCCCAAGATGAGATTGCAAGATGGACAATCAAGTGTCATACTTTAAAGAGATCGGGTGATTAATGAAGGAATTGGAAGCATGCTTTGAAAAAAAAGCACTTTGATAAGTTAAAAACTGCAACACAAGTAGTGGCTAAGGCTCCAAATATGGTAAATCGCCAAGATTATTCTGAGCTTGTTGACTCTTGGTTTAGAGGTAATACAATAAAAATAATGCATGTGAGAAGATATGTATTTGTCATCATTTTTTTTTTCCAATAGCCATTTGATATATTCTTTAAGATTTGCCTCTATAAATATATATATATATAATTTTTACTAATGCAAATATATGGTTTATTGTATTCCAGGAAACTAAGACAATACATTGGAATATAAAAGGAGACCAAGTTTTATTACTGCAGTGACTTTTGGCGTACTTCAAAGGGAATATTTATAGTCTTAGTTTTTATTGTAGGTTGTCTACAATTATTTTATCCTTGTCTATCTTAAGTACCAAAAAATATTGTTTATACTTTTATTTGGCTATTTGTGATTTCAAACTTCAAATTGTAAAGTTTTATTTCTTCATTTGGATCAATATTATTAACTATTTGCAATAATTTTATTACTTTGAGTTTTGAAATTGTGGATTTTAATAACATTCCAAACATGTTATAGCACCGTTGTATAAAACTGCTGTTAAAGAATATCTAGTAGTAATTCACAAAACTGCTATTAAAAATAATTCATGCTAGAAATAAGGGAAAGGAATACTAATATATTTAATTTTGTTTAGCAGCGGTTTATAGAATTGCTGCTAAAGAATCTATAGCAGCAATTACATAACTGTTGGTATAAATAATTAATTCTAAAAGGAAGGCCCTATGTACTAGCGGTTTTTTAACTCTCTAGCAGCAGTTCTATGAATTGCTGCTAAATAATCTATAGCAGCAGTTACATAACCGTTGGTACAATTAATTAATTCCAAAAGGAAGGGCCGTGTGTACTAGCGGTTTTTAATTATTTAGTAGCAGTTCTATGAACTGCTGCTAAAGAATCTATAGCAGCAGTTACATAATCGTTGGTATAAATAATTAATTCCAAAAGGTAAGTCTATGTGTACTAGTAGTTTTTAATTCTCTAGTAGCAGTTCTATGAACTATTGCTATAGATGTTTTCTACACCAGCGATTCCTAAAACCGCTGCTATAACCTATAGTGACCTATAGCAACGGGAACTTAACAGCAGTTATTCAAGTTGTAGCAGTGGTTTAGAAAACCACTGGTATAGGCCTAATTGACTTTTAACAGCAGTTTTTAATGGTTTTAGTAGTGGTTACAACCGCTACTAAAAATCAAGTTTTTTGTAGTTGTAATAAGTTTTAGCTTTAATGGTGTAATAAATTTATTGGCCCTATCAAATTTATCAAATTTATTGGCCTTTAATGGCCTTATCAAACTAGAAAGAATCCTTATGCAAATCCTCTGTACCACTTTTTATGTATCACTCTATGTTCCACCAAACTCCAAACACTACTTATTATGTGTATGATTGCTTTCCATTTTAAACTTCAGTTATTCTATAAGGAAAGTAAAATCAAAGCACGACAAGTAGTGGTTGATGAAACATAAAGTGGTACACAAAAAGTGTTATAGAAGATTTGGACTCTATAAATATTGCCTATGGGGGGATCCGATTCTATAGAGCAAAGCAAAGTCGCTAGAAATCAAGGTTGTCCTGTATCCACACAAATGTCGTAGATATGGATCTTGCATCTTCCAAGATAGCTTCCATGGTCATTATCCTATTGGTCATTTCATCTTGTAAGTTCCTTTCCCTCCACTAATTACAAAGGTAGAATTTTTTATACAACATGGAAGTGGCTAATGAAAACTATGAAATAATTTTGAATGCAGGTCTATCATTGACAATGGTGCAAGTTTCATGTGAAGTCCCAACTGGTTCCTTTTGTATTGGTGGCAAATGCGATCGTGAGGAACCCTTGGGTGTCTCCGCACTCGCCTCAGGTCATTGTACTAGTGCTGATCAATGTCCGACTGGATGTCCGTCTGGATGTGATCCATGCATGTGGCATTGCATTAATAATAGTTGTTCAGTATTATGTAAAAAACCACCAACATATGTATAAGGCAATGCGTCGATGGTCAATGTATTTGGTACGTGCCAATGCTGAATATTTTCACTTCATTGTGAAATTAATGGTACGCTAAATAATCTTTCTTGACTATGTAATCAAGTATGAACAAAATGATTTAAAAAAAAAAAAAAAGAGTTATCCATAAATTACGCGTGTTATTTTTTAAAGGATGTATGTAATTCATATTCTTTTTACATTTCTTTTAATATATATATATATATATATATTAAAAAATTCATATTAATTAATGCTCTTTTTCTATGGTGATGTACGAATGTAGTGTGTGGCTTTCTTTGATAAAAGGGGGATAATGAAGAGAGGTGAATAGGAGATCATGTGATGGTGTCTGATCCATTGGGCTGTATGTGATTGACTACTTTCTTAGTTTTTGCTAGGAATGGTAAGATGGTTCTTCGTCTCAAATCTTTTTGTCTTATTTCTTAAAATGGTGCAATTTGCTCGACACAAATGCTTAGTAGTATTGCATGCATCTTATGATTGATTGAGCTTGGGTAAATAGCAAAAAAGGAAGTCTCGTTATCCTAAATATTGTCAATTGCATGGGATGTTGACCAGTGGCGGCGCCACGTACAGGTCAGGGTGTTCCCAGGAACACCCTGACCTGAAAAAAAAATTTTTTTAAAAAAATTTATATTTAATCCATATTAGGAACACCCTCAATCACAAAATTAGGAACACCCTCAATCACAAAATTAAGAACACCCTCAAATTAAAATATATATATATTTGTTCTACTTTCAAGCCAAAAAAAAAAAAAAAAAAAACCAAAAAAAAATTTTTTTGAACTAAAATCTGAAAAAAAAAAAAAAAAAAAAAAAAAAAAAAAAAAAAAAAAACCAGTACAGAGCAAATCAGAAATCAAACCATGGTCTCGTCGTTGGCAGAGAAAACCAAACCTCAATACAAACCAAACCCCATTACCCAATACTGCAATACAGAGGTGTTTATCAAAAAAAAAAAAAAAAAAAACCCAATACAGAGCAAACCAAACCCCAGACCCAGAGCAAACCAAACCCACGGTGAGACGGTCACGTCGCTCGCAGGCGCAGCTCGCTCCGTCGCTCGCAGGCGCAGCTAGTTCCGTCGCTCGTCGTCCTCATCTAGTCGTCTTCGCTCGCTCGCCCCTCGTCGTCGCTCATCGCTTGCCCCTCGTCGCAGATCGGTCTCAGCTGTTCCGGTGCTCGGGCTCAAGGTATTTCTCTCTCTTTTTCTCTCTGACTCTCTCTCAGTCTCTCTCTCTCTCTTTATCTCATTGAAATGAAAAATATGAATGTCTGATGTCTCTCTCTCTCTTTATTCTAGTCTAAGTTGTCTAACACAGTAACTCTCTCTCTCTCTTTTGAACTGTAAGAGTCTGATTGGCTGCCGAATCTTTACTCTCTCTCTTTTTTTTCTTTTTTTTTTGAGAACCAATCTTTACTTTATTTTTCTTTTTGCTTGTTTTTTGGCTTTATCTTATTCGTTGCTGTTGCCTGTTAGAGTGTTGGTCAGTGACTTAGTGTGTGTTGGTGTTGGTGTTGGTGAGATATTGATTATCTTTTAGTGTAATGTGTATTGTGATTGTGAAATTTTCTGATTGGCAGGTTGTGATTGGGGGACGGCTTGTGCTTGTCTGTTGAGTAGGGGTGGGAGTAGATGGGTTGATGGGCACATGGGGCTGGGTAGTAAATAATAATTAAAGCAGTGTAATGTGCTGCACATTACACTGTTTTAATTATTATGCTGCACATGGGATGTATAATGTTTGGCTCTTTTAGTGTAATGTGCACAAGGGACTAAACAATATAACAGATTAAAGCAATATAATTAATGACAAACAAATTAAAGTAATATAGTTTATTGTTACGCTAAACAACAATAATTAAAGCAGTATAATTAACCAATACATTATAAAAGACAAATAAATTAAATTATGTTAAGCTAAATAATAATTAATAATTTTATAATTAATGAAATAATAATATAACAAATTATAGTTTATAAAAGACAAACAAATTAATGAAACAACTAAACAACAATAATTATTAATTTTATTAATATTTCAAATAAACTTACAGTTTATTCTTTATTCTTTTGCTAGAATTATGGACAAATATTTGATAAGAAAACCACGTACCCAAGATTCAGCTCCTGCGAAAGATTCATCTTCATCTTCTAAGCGAATTCGTGTTGATTTTAACTTAGAGAATCTTCCTTCAGATCCTGGGCTACGAGAAAAAATATCATCTTATCATCCTAATCATCATGATGAAATAAGAAGATATTATTTAACAAAAGGCCCTTGTCAACCTGTTTTACATAGTGATGATTACCCTATATCTTATTTTTCTGGAAAGCCCCGTCGATTTATATCCAAATGGTATAAAAATAGATACTAGTTGGAATATAGTATAGACAAGGATGCAGTATTTTGTTTTTATTGCTACCTATTTGGGCAAGATGTTGGTAAGCAAGGAGGAGGTGACACTTTTGTAATGAAGGGATTCAAACTTTGGAATCAGAAAGATAAGTTAAATTCCCATGTTGGAGGAGTTAATAGTGCTCATAATCAAGCTGTCCAGAACAGTGAAGATCTATTGAAGGAAAAGCAACACATTCAAAGTGTTTTTGTTAAGTAATCAAATCAAGATAAAATTGAATATCGGGTTCAATTAAATGCAATAGTTGATTGCATAAGATTCCTTTTATGCCAGGGATTAGCTTTTCGTGGTCACGATGAATCTCAAGGTTCAAGTGATAAAGGAAATTTCCTTGAGCTTGTACAATTTTTGGGGGATCACAATGAATCTATCAATGAAGTGTTGCAAAAAGTTTCGAAAAATTGCAAACTTACCCACCCTGATATTCAAAAAGACATTGTGAATGCAATTGCACGTGAAACATCCAAAGCCATCATCAAGGATCTTGACAATGGGTTCTTTTCAATATTAGTTGATGAGTCACGTGATATCTCAGTGAAAGAACAAATGGCCCTCGTTCTTCGTTATGTGAACAAAGAAGGAATTATTATAGAGCGATTCTTTGGTATTGTACATGTAGCAAGTACTACCGCTTTGTCACTCAAACATGCTATTGAATGTTTACTTTGTAAACATAATTTGAGTTTATCGAACCTACGTGGGCAAGGTTATGAGGGGGCTAGTAATATGCAAGGTGATATCAACGGTCTCAAAACTTTAATTTTGAAAGAGAACAAGTCAGCATTTTATGTCCATTGTTTTGCTCATCAACTTCAATTGACACTTGTTGCTATTGCTAAAAATCACATTAACATTGCTAAATTTTTTTATGTGATTAGTAATTTAGTAACTGTTGTTGGAGGCTCTTGTAAGAGACGAGATGCTCTTCAAGATACACAATTTGCCAAAATTAAAGAAGATTTAGAGAATGGTGTACATAAAAGTGGGCAAGGTTTGAATCAAGAGACAAATCTTAAACGTCCTGGTGATACACGTTGGGGATCATATTATGGGACTATTCTCAACTTGATTTTGATGTTCTCTGCTGTTGTTGATGTACTAGAGATTATTGAAGAAGATGGCCTCTCCGACCAAAAAGTTGAAGCTCGATCTATTATGAGGTCAATTCTCTCTTTTGAATTTGTCTTTGCTCTACACTTGATGAAAAATATTTTAGGGATCACAAATGAGTTGTCAATAGCATTACAAAAAAAAAAAAATCAAGATATAGTAAATGCTATGGATCTTGTTAAAGTGTCTAAGCAACGGTTGCAAGTGATGAGAGATGATGGATGGGCATCTTTATTGGCTGAAGTATCTTTATTTTGTACCTCACATGATATTCCTATCTTGGACATGGAAGCGATATTTGTAGTTAGTGGGAGGCCGCGACGCAATACCCAACAAAATACAAATTTACATCATTATCGTGTTGAGCTATTCTACACAGTCATAGATATGCAACTTCAAGAGCTTAACAACCGCTTTTCTGAGGCGAATACTGATTTGCTACTTTTTATGGCTTGCTTGAATCCAAGTAATTCATTTGTGGCTTTCGATAAGGAAAAGTTGATATGTCTAGCTAAGTTCTATCCCTCTGATTTTCTTGGGACATATATTTTGGCACTTGACTCTCAACTGCAGAATTACATTTTTTATATGCGCAGCAATGACTTCTTTTTAGAGCTTTAAGGAGTTAGTGAACTTGCTGAAAAGTTAGTGAGCACAAGGAAACACAAGACTTATCCATTAGTCTATTTGCTAGTGAAGCTAGCTTTGACCCTTCCAGTTGCTACTGCAACAGTAGAAAGAAGTTTTTCAGCAATGAAATATATAAAGAATGAACTGCGCAATCGAATGGGAGATCAATGGATGAATGATTGCTTGGTTGTGTATATTGAAAAAGATGTAGCTTGTAGCATTGATAATGAGACTATTATACAACGATTTCAAAATATGAAAACTCGTAGAAAACAATTGTAAATTCTATGTATTTGCGTATTTTTTTATTGTTGTTATTGTCAATATATAAAATTTTCTTTTTATTAGATTGTGTAATTTATGCTTGTTGAGGAACACCCTGAAAAAATTTCCTGGAGTCGCCACTGATGTTGACCAAATGTAACCGAACTACACACTATCTCATCAAACTCCCAAAAACTTGGTGAAGACATGTTAAGTTTCATGTACTTACTCAATCTTGAACTGTTGGAGCTTTACTTAATGCACTTTTAGGCCCTCAAATCACGAATGCCAAAGACTTTTGTGCTTGGGTCAACAATTTTGTGGCTTGCAGTGATTTTCCTCTTTGGAAAGTCAGGTGCTAAAGAGAAAAAATAACAGACTTTTGATCCTCTTAGCCATGGCTTCTCCAAGCTGTGGTCGAAACTCCAGTGCAAGATGGGTTTGCCTTTTGCTTTCTTTGTGTGTTGAAAAGAGTGTGAGTTCTTGAATTTTTTGTATGAGTCATGTTCTTGTTTCATTTTTCCACATTTCTTTTAAGCCATAAGCCACAATATAATTTCTAAGGATTATGTGGCTACGCGATGGTACTGTGCACCTGAATTTTGTGGTTCATTTTTCTCCAAGGTAAGTTTTCTGGTTATACTGCATTAGATATTCTGTTCAAATGATTTGTCATATATATTCCAAAATATGTGCTTACTTCATTCAGAGGTGATGCTCACTAAAGATTTGTGCTTAAGTGTACTTAGCATGCACCTTTAATAGCGTTGGACGATATGACTTAGAGTTGAGGAGGCCAATTGGACTATGCCACTTCGTGGTTTCATTTATTTATTGTTTTGCTTTTGGGTTGTGGGTTTGATCTGATTTTGGTTTGCTAGTGGTGGTTGATCTAATTTTTGTGGTGTTGTGGCTTATGGCTTGTAGTGGTTGTGGATTGTGGAGCGTTCGGTGGTGGTGGAGGGTTTTGATGTCGGAAACTTTTTTGTTATTCCGGGTACTCCTGCTAAAGCATGGGAAGCAGACATTGTAACGGCCTTACACAAAGATAATCTGCGTGTCAAGATGGGTTATGAGCTTGAAGATGCTGTTATAGCCATTGTGGGAAGCCAATTTATGTATAGGGGTTTGTGGTTGGAGCATGCCATCATTTTACGGGCTTTATTACCAGTTCATTTAGACTTCCCTTTAGATAATAATTCCAATTCTAATACAGATTTAGTCATCTCATATCTTATTGGCTATCTTGTTGTCCTTAGGAAATTGCTATTAACTTGACATATCCAAGCGGCATTGTAAAGCACAAAGCTCTTGATGAGGATGCAGACAATGTTTTAAGCATGGCTGATCTTGTGATATATGGATCCTTCCTTGAAGAGCAATATTTTCCGGACATTTTAATGAAAGCCATTTCAAACAATTCAAACCCTAGCCTTTTGATTCCACTTCCTAACAGTAAATTCAACTTCTCACCCCCAAGCTCTTTCAAACAATTCAAACCCTAGCCTTTTGATTTGTGTTATGTTATATTTTGGTGATAAAAGTTGTTTTTTAACAAAAAAGTCAGAGGTGGGTAATGGAGACCAAACGGAGCTAAACACAGATAGGAAAAGTGTTAAGTTTTAAACCATGAGTAGGTAAGGTGAAAACGGGTCAAACCGCAGGTAGGTTTACTGTAATTTGCCCTTATTTTAATTCAAGAAAAAACCAAACATCTCAAAAGACTAACAAATGTGATAAATTTCTGATTGATATTATTTTGCAAAGCGTTAAGACATTTATAGACTTACAAACAAACTCCAAATGGAAAGAAACAACCAAAAAAAAAAAAAACCTAGGCAACAAATAAAGAAAAGCACCTTGTTTACTGAAAGATTTTGAGCTTGAAGTGTATTACAACAATGGCACTTATGCGAAGATATTTTCTGAAATTGTATTTCAAGCTTTTTTTTCTTTTTCTTTTTTTGTTAATTCACTATACAAATTAAACTCTATTTATATAGCATAGATTACACTAGGACTAGAATCAGGGTGGAGCTACATGTACGAGCTAGTCCAATAAAATTCTTAAAAAAAATTTGAGCCAGTCCAATGATACATGTTTATGAAAGTTTATATAAGTTAATAAATTAATATTATAAGTATCTGTTTGGATTTGCGTTTCCTCACGTCTGCGTTTGCGTTTTCTCTTTTTTTTTTTCTTTTTTTTTTAGCCGCAACTTTTGACTATTCTCTCATGAACAGTGCACCCGTGCACTGTTCACGGTCTCACAAACTACACTTTTCAGCCACTTTTCCATTAAAAATGGGTCACACGGTACTATTTACTCATTTAAAAATTATTTTACTACAATATTTTTAATTTTCAATTTCAATTTTTAATTTCAGCAAAATAAATTCTATCCAACTGGATCTTAAGTTGACTAGAACAAAAATTTCTATCTATCCCCGACTAGAACCTTTTAGAAGGTTATATTTCTAACAGAATTACAACAAACGAATAACAAAATCTAATAGATATTTTGGGTGAAGTACAGCTGGCATATGAAGCCAGAAATATCTAGGAAGATAAGCACAGAAGCTTGAACACGTGAGCTGGAAAACAGAGCAAGTCTGGAAGGAGACTTGGACTTGATGAAGAGCTACAAAACGGTGTCGCTCTCTTTAAGTGTAAACGGCATCATATCAGCACATCCTTTAACACACGCCACCGTTTTGGAAGCCAAAGTGACCGTTATGAAAAACTAGCCGTTGTCCTCTGTTTTATCTGTTTTGAATTCCTGAGTTTCTGTGCTTCCTTTATCACTTACAACTCTTACTCAAAAAACTTCCTAATTGATAAAGATAATTTCCCACATTATTCAACGACTCAAACTAACAAGAAATTGCAGATAACATTTGATGATCAGTTCACAACTACATGCTTCAACAGCAACTTCCAGTAGCAATTGTGTGGACATAGCAGGTGGTCTTTGGACAACCACTTTAGTGATGGTGCAGGGGAAAAGACTTTCAGCATGCTTTTGGGTTAGGAGTCCGACAAAGCAAAAGTTGCGAGGATGATGTTGTATTGCGGGAAGGGAAAGAAAAAAGGAACTGAAAAGTTGGGTTTAAAAGAAAGAAGCTTTAAAGCAAAAAGCGGCAATATGGTTTGGTTTTGTTTTTCTAGATGAACCTCGGTCATTTTTTTTATTAGTCGGGTGGACAACCTTAGCAAAACTTCTAAAAAAGTGTCACTCTTCTTTGAGGCCAAATAAATAGTGTCCTTTGGCATCAGATGAAAAAGTAAAATATGGACCTTTAAAGAGGACGCTAATCCTGGTATGAATAATATGGGGGAGGCAGACGCATGAGAAGGTTATAAGAGTGGGAATAAGAAGACTTTTGGGAATCAGAAGAATATTATATTTGATTGGGGAATGTTGAAAACTAGAGTGAATCCCTAACACACAAAATATGCCTGTGAAAAATGCCAGCATCATTGCTATTAGGGCAAGGACGGTTAGGTTAAAGGCCAACAAAAAAAAGTGCCACCGGAAAAAGGAGAGCATCTATTGGTTAAGCCACATTGGCACGAATAGCTGTAACAAGGCAGAAATAGTAGATAGCACCATGGCTATACTATTTGAAATAATGAATGCTTAGAATGCAACATTTGTTCTCAGAATTGCAGAGCCTGCACCAGCGTCTTGGCCAGATACAAAACCTCCAGGCACGGTCATACCTGCTGCAAAGGTCACATGGGCTTTGGCTGCTTTCTCCACCTTAGACATAAATTTTTTTTCGATGATATCATCTTTTTTCACAATCATGTTCTTGCCTTCGACCTTGACGACTCTCCGAAATACACGCTTTGATTGACACAAGTTCGCAAATGTAATCTTCCGAAGGTATAAAAACTGTGCAACAAGGAGAATAGTTAGATTTCAAGAAACGGAAAAGCTAGGACAACTGCAGAATTTATGAAAAGATGACGTTTGAAAATGGACACAATGTACGTGCTTGAAGTTTCAAGTAAAAAAATGAATAAGAAAAAAAAAAAGAAAAAAACTATTGCCTTGATATTGTGGGTTGAAGAGAAAAGATTGCATTACCTTCCCAATTCCTATTTCTTCACTAGTTAAAGTGATGTCAAAAGCATCGAGGTTTTGTCTGTTGAAGGCCATCTTATCTAGTCTCAGGTCATTCATGACTTGAGGTATGAGCTTTGAAGAATTAGAATGGTGATGCAAAACTGTGTTTCCATCGGCATCCTTCTCATTCCAAAGGCTTTTAAGAGACGATTTTTCTAGGATGAAATGCGTCGCATCCCAAGGAGAAAACGATCTCACAACAAAAGTGACTTAGCTGTAGCACAGCAGAGTTTCCTGTTCAGTAGTAGACATTTCAAAATGAGAATTTGAGAAAAAAAAAAACAAATTCTCTATAAAAGAGGCCTTCACTTTGTCCTATACTTTTTTCCCCAAATTGGGATTATACCTTTTTATTTCAATTTTAAACATTAAAGGCAATTCATGTTATTCCTCAAGAAGATAATTGATTTTTTTTTTTTTAATAATTAGATTATTGGGGGTAGGGGGATTCAAACCCTAAGCTTCTCGTTGAGTTACAAGGCTTTTGGCATCATTTGAGGAACCTATATAAACAGAAAAGGCAAAATAAAAATATGAAAACCTTATCACGTCATCTGAGGAACCTATATTTTTTATTTTTGGTAAGTAACGTAAGAATATTATTAATATTAGAAAAAGTGCCAAGCCGAGTAGATTGAGGATGTACTATGGGGGCACAAATCAGGAAACAAAAGTACAACGATCAAGAAAAATAGGAAAAGAAGAACAAGAAAAATTAGAAAATACCACACTCTATTCAAAGAGAGTCTGCAAGAAAAAAGACTTAATCTCTAGCAAAGAACGTTCATAACCCTCAAAACTTCTAGCATTCTTTTCACACCAAATGCACCAAATCAAGCAATGAGGCACTAATCTCCAAACATCAATGTGACGATATCGCGCAAACTTTCCTTGCCAAGCCTCAAACAACTCAAGAACAGTATGAGACATAACCCATTGAATACCAAACAAGCAGAAAACCAAAGACCATAACTCCCAAGCTATGAAGCAATGAAGTAGAAGATGATCCACCGACTCTCCACATCTCTTACACATATAGCACCAGTCAAGCACTATCACACGTCTTGCACTATCACACGTCTTTTACGAAAGTTGTCTGTTGTTAAGATCTTACCTAAGGAAGCAGACCAAGAAAAGAAAGCCACTCGTGGAGGAACCTTCAATTGCCATATCGTTCTCCAAGGGAAGGAAACAATAGTAGGAGGATAGAAGGAGCTATAATATTCTCTAACCTCAAAACCTCTATTCCTTACAAGCTTCCAACAAACTTTATCTGGGCCAAACCCCCGCACTGTCGAAGAATAAACCAACTCCATAAACCAATCAAAGGCTTCTTTTTCCCAATCTTGTGGTGGACGACGAAATTGCACATTCCAATGAAACCTCCCAGCAGACCAACCCATAATTTTAGCCACCGAGGAATCCTTCGACCTACTAAGACAATAAAGCCCCGGAAAGGCCTCTTGGAGAGTACAATCTCCGCACCACACATACTTCCAAAATTTCACTCTAGTACCATCCCCCACATCATATACTAGGAGTTTAGAGAAGTTCAACCAGTCACTTCTAATGTATCTCCACAGGCTGACCCCATAAGGACTTGTCATCTTTTTCGTACACCAACCACACCAACTATTCTCATATTTTGCTTCTATAACCCTCCTCCATAAAGCATTAGTCTACATGCCATACCTCCACAACCATTTTCCTAGCAAGGCAGAATTAAAGCTTCCCAAACGTCTTATACCCAACCCCCTAGCCTGTAAAGGCTTACAGACCTTGGCCCAATTAACTAAATGAATTTTAGGTTCAACACCAATCCCATTCCACAAAAAATCTCTCTGTAATTTCTCCATACGCTTTGCCACCTTACCCGGTAAAGGAAGAAAGGAAAGGATATATGTAGGTAAAGACGAGAGTGAGCTTTTAATGAGTGTCACCTTATCCCCTTTAAATATATACATTCTCTTCCAGCCTGCTAATCTCCTCTCCATTCTCTCTAGGATAGGATTCCAAACAGATAAATCCTTAAACTTAGCATCTAATGGAAGGCCCAAATATTTCAAAGGCAGAGAAGACTGCTCACACCCCAACAGACCCACTAAAGCATCCAAATTGTGCACCTCACCAACAGGTACCAACTCAGATTTCCCCAAATTAATACGAAGCCTTGACACCTCCTCAAATCTAGCAAGAATCGCCATCAAATTAGCAATCTGATAAGGTTCAGCATCACAAAAAAATCAGAGTGTCATCTGCAAATAGAAAATGAGACACCTTCACTGATGGACCAGCCGTACTACCCACAGAAAAGCCTGAGAATTGCCCAGCGGAGGCAACCACTTCCAACATACGACTTAATGCCTCCATCACAATATCAAACAATGGAGATAATGGGTCCCCTTGCCGAAACCCCCTAGAACTTCCAAAGAAATTAGATGGACTACCATTGATCAGAATGGAAAACTTTACAGTTGAAATGCAATACCTTATCCATTTTCTTCATTTCTCTGAGAAACCACAACGCTGAGACATGTACATTAAAAAGTCTCAACTCACATGATCATACGCCTTCTCCACATCCAATTTACACAACACACCTAGAACTCCTGACTTTAATCTACTATCAATAAATTCAGAAGCAATCAAGACAGAATCCAAAATTTGTCTACCCTTGACAAAGGCATTTTGTGAATCCGAAATAAGCCCATGCGCCACCCTACGAAGTCAATTCGCCAACACCTTAAAAATAATCTTATAAATCGCACCAACTAAGCTAATAGGCCGAAAGTCCTTTACCTCCACAGCATCCACTTTCTTGGGAATAAGGGCAAGAAATGAAGCAGTAAGACTATTCTCAAACACCGCCTAGATATGAACATTGTGGAATACAGCCATAATTTCTGTTTTTAAAACACACCAGCAAGACTGGAAGAATGCCATGGAAAAGCCATCCAGGCCAGGTGCCTTCTCACCATTAAAATCATAGATCACCCCAAACACCTCTTCCACCTTAAAAGGCCTATCTGGCCAACTTGCATCTTCCATCGAGATACTAGAAAAATCCACATCATCTAAAACAGGTCTATGAGCCACATCCTCAAAATAAAGCTGCCTATAGAACTGAGAGATACAATCTGCTATAGCTGTCGGGTTCGAAGACAACTCCCCATCCACCATAAGCCTATCAATAGAATTAACTCTCTTGTGAGAGTTAGCTATACGGTGGAAAAATTTAGTATTCATGTCTCCTTCCCTAACACAGAGAACTCCAGATTTCTGCCTCCAACATATTTCTTCCAACAGAATAACTTTTTCTAACTCATCACGAATTCTTCCCACTTCTACCGTTTCCTCTGCTGACAAACCCCGACTATCCTCCATATTCTCTAGAACACTCAGGTCCTTCTACAATTTTTTAATCCGATCTTCAACATGACCAAACACCTCCACATTCCATCTTTTCAAATCATTTTTTAAGAGCTTTAATTTATTGACTAGAAAAAAACTCGGTGCACCATGAAACTGATAGGATTCCCACCAAGACCGAACCTTATCCACAAAACCCTCATCCTTAAGCCACATATTCTCAAATCTAAACGGCCTACTCTCTCTCAGGAAAGATCCACCCAAGCTCTCTTGGAAGTTAAAGTGTGGAACTGCATCAAGCAAAGTACAGATACAGCGAACAGCAACATGTTGAAATGAAAGCTTCTTTTCTAACATTATCAACCACTGCAGGTATGCCTGTAAACACGAATTAGAAGAATAAACCCATTAAAACTTATCACGATGAACATTCAAGCCCTTCAGTTTTTAGACAATCCAAACAACAGGTAAGAAATATAAACATTCTGCAACATTGCCAATACATTCTAATTAAAATACCTTGCCGATGGAATCATGAAAGCAGCCAAATATGTTGAGCATGTAACAGTGTTAAATTCCAATCTATTATCAACTATATAAAGAAATCAATCCACATTATGACATGGATTTAACTAGAAGTGCAGCTAAACCAAAAACCCTAGCTATCTGAACTCAATGGATTGCTCTCCTTTTATTCCTAAAACAGTTACCTAATGTGAGTGTCCATAACACAGAATTGATCAAACTTTACCACTATAAATGGATTGTATCATTGAATAAACCCATCGGATTGTATCTTGAATAAACCCACCAAGCATAAGAAGTGACTCCTGTTTGTAATTGGTATTGAATTTTGTTATTGCTGTTCTATACAGATTTTCATATCAGAATCTAATTTATTTATATTTAAAAAAAAAAAAAAAAAAAAAACCAGTATAGCACTCATCTATATGTATAAAAATCTCAAGAACGAAAGTAAAATTAGTAAGAGAAAGCTAGGTGGACTTCAATTCATTTTTCTTTATTGGCCCTTCTATACATTTCTGTCTACCCTTTTTCATTTTATGATAATCTTATTGTCTTCTACTTATCAAATACACAAACAAACAAACCTTTTTTTTGTAAGTAAAATAATTTCTCACACACAAACACACCTTTTAATAAGTAATTAAAATTTTTTTGAACTATAAGAACCAAAATCTCAAGAACGAAAGTTAAATTAGTAAGAGAAAGCTAGGTGGACTTTAATTCTTTTTTCTTTTTTGGCCCTTCTATACATTTCCATCTACCCTTTTTCATTTTATGATAATCTTTTTGTCTTCTACTTATCAAATACACAAACAAACAACCTTTTTTTGTAAGTAAAATAATTTCTCACACACACACACCTTTTAATAAGTAATTAAAATTTTTTTGAACTATAAGAACCAAAATTGTTTAACTGAAGAATCAGTTAAGAAAAACCTAGACTCTTATATCTATGGAGTTTAAAGCAATCATCAAGAACTTTATAAATCGGATCAAGTATACAGGCACTCCAATTCTTCTTTAAGCATACACTATTTTAATTAATGAAATCTGGTTAAAAAAATAAAAAAGCTGCATGCTCTTGAAATTTTAATAACATCAATAGGTATAACAAAAGATAGTAATTTGTTTCATTAAAATTTTATACATTACAGCTCATGAAAAAAATTAAAAATATATGAGGCAGACAAGTTATGAAAAACCAATTTATTGTTGAAACTTGTATATTATATCAGCGTAATATCTTTTATCAAAATGTTAAATATTTGAGGTCATGGAACAAGTTAAAATCAGATGAGGCAGAGAATTAATGACAAAACAATGTATTGGTACCAATTTTAGAATTAAGAAATGCCACAAAACCAGGAAAAAGAAAACCTTCCCATAAAAGCACATTGAGCAACAGGATACATGATAAAATTCTAAAGAAAGAAACATATACAATAGCGAGCTTCCAAAATCCAATTTGGCATTAAGCTTTGAATATAGTCAAAAGGAAGTGCACCAACCTTGTATGCAGAAAGAAGAGTTGATTCATAGAACCGCATCTTCTTAACATCCTTAGAAACCTTCATTTCCAGCTCCTTTTCAGTAGGAAGCCTGATCCAATAGCTGTGATGCTCAAAAGAAAAAAAGAACGAAATAAATAAAATAAAATAAATAAAATAAAGACAAGTAAGAAACTAAAGCTTTAACGTGAGGAGAGGGGGGTGGGGGAGAGTAAATAAGATATACAATGTGCATTATAGACTAAAAGCATGGGTCCTACCCCGGGACGATGTCTTTAAAAACAACCAACATGGATAGTACTCCAAGTTTGGCAATAGCATGATCATTATCTTTAGAAATTTGTAAAATCTCCTTTAATGACTTTAATGATTGAATATTCGGCTCTAGATTTGCAAGGAGTGCCATTCCCAGATCTGCAAGTTTTTGCTTCTTACTTTCAAATGCTTCTTCAGCTGTGAGATCTTCTTTCACCTCAGCCTATGCAAAAAAACATAGATTGCTTTATGGGATATGCAGAGCACAAATTCAAGAGAATTAGTTTGCATGCAGAGGAGCATATACACGTCCTAAGATAGAAAGAATTATTGCTGATGTTTCCTTAAAGGGGAAGAATAATTGAAACAATTCTACAACTTTCACTCTTTAACAAAAATGTAGATTTAAGTATTGTCCAATAAACTGCAATTCTCTTATATATTAAAGATGCTAATGCATTCGGACAACGGAAGGCAATATGAAATGCAGTGAGAAAAAACATAGGTAACAAGTGACAACCATAGCTACAAAGTCCGTGCACGTGGTTTTCCTTGGCAACTGTCACAAATGTACTCATCACGCAGTTGCAAAACTTCAAAAAATAATTTATTTTCCTTTTTTGAAATAAATTTAAATCTCAGGTTATTCAATTTCCAATTGCTTCAGATATAGGGAGGAAAAAAAAGTTAAATTTTTTAATAACATCAGAAAGTGACTCCAGTTATAGACAATACCAGCACCGCCGCTTGAGGGGTCTGTTGCACTTCTTCTACTTTCTCCAACTCCTTCCCTAGTTTCTTTGCCTCTTTCCTCTGCTTTTTAAGCTTTGCCCTCCTTTCCGGTTTTGTCAGCCTCACTATGCCTTTATCCGTGCTACCAGCTTCCTCGTCACCAAGTTCAGATAATGTAGATGTCTTCATTACTGCATCACATAACAACAACACAAACCATTCAAACACATTATACAACTAAAGATCTTTCTTACAAACAGATAAGACACCACAATACAAATACACAAAGTGGGTCTCAAATCCACAAACTCCATTCTCCACCCCATTAATATAGAGGGAGAATATGGTTTTTTGAACTTCGCTCATTGGCGCGCGCACACACACACACACACGTAAAAAAGGCCGACAATAATCACAACATACGTGTTCGATAGTAGAGTTTTCCATCTAAGGTCTTAACAGGAAGGGCATCCACAGGATCAATCTGAACTCCGCTCTCCTCTTTTTCTTTCTGCAATGCCTTCTTCTTTAAGCGCTTCTCATACAAAGCCTCCAAAGCATCTTCTTTCGCATCAGCTACACGAGTAACATGCCTTTGCACATACAATATAATTCATCAAAATCCAATACTCACATAACATTATCTTAACCCCCAAAAAAAAAAAAAACAATAATAATCCATCACACACAGAGTCAAGCTCAAATTTGAAATTCAAGTTTACAAACGCACACAACACAACACTCAATTTTTTGTTTTTGCCAATAGTCTTGTAGCTCAACTGGCAACTCCTAGCATCTCAAATGGAAATGTGCAGGATTCAAATCCCCTCCAACTATCTCATTATTAAAAAAAATAGTTTTTACTCTCTAATAGCTACATTTTTTTTTTCCGTAATCAAGTAGCTATAATTGAATTAATATTTTCAAACCTAAGTAACACATTAGACTTTCGATCAAAAATACACAAATTCCCAAATTTTTTTTTTTTTCTAAATTCACTACAAAAACTGAAATTTCAAAAATTCTCAAATAATTTTTAGTCTCCAATAGCTATATGCTTTCCATGCAATCACATCACTATAACTAAATATACAAACTAAAGCAGAAAAAAAAAATCAAAATTTACCATTTCTATCATAATAACACATAAAAATACAAATTTTCTCAATAAATTTCGTCTCTATCATCTGCATGTGAAACTCTGAACATATCATTTTCCCAAATTTTACTTCAAAATACAGAGTGAAACCCACAAAGTTTTGTATTTGAAAAACCAGTGAAAGAAACACAAAATACTTCTAGGTTATTATCAAAGCAAAACGACATCGTTTAGAGAGAGATAATGTGTACGGACTTGGTGATAGATTAGGTGTCGAGGCGGGAAAATCCGAGAGCGTAATGGCGATTGTGTTGGACGAACTGTAAGTCCTCGTCGGAGACTTCGACTTCGTCGTCAGGTATCTCCGGCGGAATTTCAGTGCCAGAATAATCTTCTCGCTCTTCTTCCTCCCCATCGCTGCTTCACTACTGCGTCGCTCTGGTTTTGGGGTTTTCGTTTAGGGTTTTAGTTTTAAGAGAGGGAGCGAGAGAGAGATTTTTCCTTTTCTTTTTGTTGTTTTTGGTTTACGGTTTGGACCCAAGGTTGTTTTGGGCTAAGATGTGGATTGAATCGGCTTAATGGGCCGAAAATTTTCTTTATGTTTCGGCTAAAATATTATGTAACTAAACCTTTAAATGTTTTTTTTTTCATCATTAAACCTTATAAAGAGTTTTTTTTAATAGTTTTGAAAAAAAATATATGGATGAAAAATTAAAATTTTTCAATAATTTATGTATGAAAATTGATTTTTTTTTTTTTAGTTTAAAAACAAAAAGCGAAGTATTTTCAATAGTTTAGAGATTAAAACAAATATTTCAATAATTTAAGGATGAAAAGCAAACTTTTGATAAAACCTAAAAACCAAAATAATATTTTGATATTTTCTTTTTTTAATCCGACCATGTTTCAAATTTTTTCAATAATTTGATAGTTTTGGTGGGCGAATTTTAATTTTAAGACTCCATTAAAAATAACAAGAGATGCAATTTGAGGGAAAATTATTGACTACTCCGGAATTACCATAAATGTGTACTCTCTCCTCTCACATGAATTGTGTATTCCACCATAAATTTAATTAGTGGGACTCACAGTAATGTGAGAGGGAGGAGTACACATTTATAGTACTCCAGGTTTACCCAATAATTACCCCAATTTGAGTTACAAGTCCCTTGACCACTACATTTCAACTTTTTTTTTTTTAGAAAATGTTTCAACTTTAAGTGATCAATCTTTTTTCCATTTTTTTTTTCAGCCAACTCTATTCTACCCTTCTACCCTTCTACCTTCCCTTCCATCCAAACTTGGCCATAAATAGAGATTCAAAGTATTACAACTACAAAGAATTCTTGTATCTAAAGTGAGTGAAGATCTCATGTGAATTTTTATTATTTTCCAAATACTTAAGATTTTTCATTATTCATTTTTGTTTGAAATATCATTTTGATGGAAGCTTATGGGTATTACTCAAAAACACAATCACAATCATAAAGTATATTATTGTCATTAGTTTAATCTTTTTCTTTTAACTCAAAATAAGATTCTCTTTCAATAAACAAAGATACATCAACCAACAATTGAAAGTTTAGGGTGACCATTAGTTTTTATCTTATGTTGATTTTTATTTTTATGTTGTTTATGTTTATGTGTATGGCTATTGGTATCACGCTGCACCCTAAAAAGCACTCATTGATGATATATATCATTGAAACAATAGACCTAATCATTAGGAAAATCCTCATCTCAACAAAAGATCTCATGTGATGTGAGATTTTGTTGTGCCTTTAAATTTTTTATTTATTCAAAGTTGGTATTGTGGCTTTCTCCTCCTTCAAAAGCACAAAATTTTCATGTAAATTTTTGTGCTTTTGTGTGTAATTGATACATACATACATACATACATACATATATATAATTTATTTTTTTGAAACTTACAGCCACAAAAGAGAGGGATTTTTTTGGGGGGGGGGGGGGAGATTGGTTAAAAAAATCTAAACAATTACAAATGACAATTTAAAGAATTTTCAAACCATAACGTTTGCCCAAATTTTCAATAATATATGTATGAAAATAGTTTTTAGTGTTTATATAGGGATAACACGAAATATTCTCATGCAAAAAAATAACCATGGGATGAGGATGTTATTCTCATGCTAAAGAAAAAAAAAAAAGAAAAAAAAAGCGGTTGCAACAAAAATAAGTACAACATCAACATGTAATAATAATAGCAATTTTATATATATATTCTATTTGATCAAAGAACAATTACATATTGTTAAAGCATAAAAGCATACAAAAAAAAAAAAAAAAAAAAAAGGAGACACACCGCACACATATTACATAACAATATGGTTACATGATCGAAGACGTCAATTATATTTATGCATTCAATTTATAGATGTCATAACCAAAAAACACGACTATAAACACCTATAAACGCGACTATAGGCATATCCTATAGCCCCGTTTTAAACATGCAGCTATTGGTCAATACTTTAAGCCGCATTTACTAAAAACGCAGCTATAGCCCACCTCTAGCCGCATTTTCTAAAAAAAAGGCAGCCTAAGACCCGCGTGTTTTGTAGTGTATTTGTGACGATTTCAGTCTCTGGTCCACCATCTTTCTCTTCATCTTCATCTCGATCTCGAAGAAATCGGCTTAGTATGATAATCACAAATAGCGATATTAGAGTAACACACCAAAGCTTTGCAATTTCTAATATCTGTATATCTACTTGGTTGACTGCTAGGTTCACAATTAGACATATTGACTCTGAGCATATGCTTACCAATCCAAGTCCTTTGCCTCTTGACTCAGGAGAGAAGATGTTTACGAATTAATCAGACCATGTCTCAATTTTTTTTTCAATATTTTGATAGTTGTGGTGGACGGATTTTAATTTTAAGCCTCTATTAAAAATACCAGGAGATGCAATTTGAGCTACAAGTCCCTTGACCACTACATTTCAACTTTTTTAATTTTTTTAGAAAATGTTTCAACTTTAAGTGATCAATCTTTTTTACATATTTTTTTTCAACGAACTCTACTCTACCCTCTTGCCTTCCCCTCCATCCAAACTTGGCCCTAAATAGGGATTCAAGGTATTACAACCGCAGAGAATTCTAGTATCTAAAGTGAGTGAAGATCTCATGTGAATTTTTATTATTTTCCAAATACTTAAGAATATTCATTATTCATTTTTCTTTGAAATATCATTTCGATGGAAGCTTATGGGTATTGCTCAAAAACACAATCACAATCATGAAGTATATTATCGTCATTAGTTTAATCTTTTTTCTTTTAACTCAAAATAAGATTCTCTTTCAATAATCAAAGATACATCAGCCATCAATTGGAAGTTTAGGGTAATCATTAGTTTTTATCTTATGTTGATTTTTATTTTTATGTTATTTATGTTTATGTGTATTGTTATTGTATCACACTACCCCCTAAAAGCATTCATTGGTAATATATCATTGAAACAATAGACCTAACCATTAGAAAAAATCTTCATCTCAACAAAAGATATTTAATATTCAGCTAGAGCTCGTCCAAGTATAAGTAGAAGAAAAGAATTCAATTTAATTCATAGAAAGGTAATAAAAATTAAAAATTAAAACTTACAAGGGTGGGGGTTTATGAGGTGGGGCCATCTATGAAGATGCATTGGCCTCATTAATATTACTAATTAGACGGCCCCCTAGAGCCATTACCCTCCTCTCAACAACCTTCATATTGAAGAAGTCACAAAAGGTGAAGCAAACAAATGCCAAGGTGTTTCATCATTTCCTATTCATTTTGGCAATTCTTATTAAGATTTTATCTTTGAAACTAAAATATCATTTAAAGTAGTCACAATTGCGGCCTCCATGACTTGTTTAGCAATGATTGGTTGTAACCATGGAGCGAAATTCAATTCACCCCATGACATTAAAAGATATTCTATTGATAAAAGTTTTTTTTTTTTTTTTATTCTCCATTATAAATACTAGGATTGCAATATTTACTTTATATTTTTAAAGTTCAATAATTTGGAGACAAAAATCTTTCATATATTTGAATACATTAGGCACCAACATTGAGGACCAAATTTTTTTATCATTACGATCTCATTTCCTCCTGAAACAACTACAAGTAAACTGAGAAAGAAAGTAGAAAACAAAACACATAAAACTCAGGCTGAAGAGTCCTCATTCAATCAAGACAAAGTCCTACTAAAGGGTGTAAAACAAATTATCAATTTTTTTACCTACAACAATTACAAAGGTAGTTGGATACAAGATACATAAGGGTCACTGTTGTGGTAGGAGGCCTATGGCAGGCGAAATCAAGTGAGTGGGAAGCTTGTAGTAAATATCCTTGCATGGCAGTTAAATCCATTCTAGCCCACTCGAATGATACAAATTACGTCACTTATATGACCTTCAATTTAGTAAATTTTGTGCATCTTTTGCAATCATTTTTTTGCTCATTAGTGGCGTGCCACCAAGTAATAAATTCATCATGTCTTTCTTGGCAATATGATGAATTATTGATACCACCAATAGACTAGGATCTACATTAGCAACGATTGTTTTTTTTTACCAAAACATGTTTCAATTTTTTTGAATAATTTGATAGTTGTGGTGGATGGATTTTAATTTTAAGCCTCCATTAAAAATACTGGGAGTTGCAATTTGAGCTACAAGTCCCTTGACCACTACATTTCAACTCTTTTTTTTTTTTTTTTCCTAAAATGTTTCAACTTTGAGTGATCAATCTGTTTTTCATTTTTTTTTTTTCCAGCCAACTCTACTTTACCCTCCTACCTTCCCCTCCATCCAAACTTGGCCCTAAATAGAGATTCAAGGTATTACAACCACAGAGAATTCTTGTATCTAAAGTGAGTGAAGATCTCATGTGAATTTTTATTATTTTTCAAATACTTAAGAATTTTCATTATTCATTTTTGTTTGGAATATCATTTCAATGGAAGCTTATGGGTATTGTTATTGGTATCATGCCGCCTCCTAAAAAGCACTCATTGGTGATATATATCATTGAAACAACAGACCTAATCATTAGAAAAATCCTCATCTCAACAAAAGATCTCATGTGATGTAAGATTTTGTTGTGCCTTTAAATTTTTTATTTATTCAAAGTTGGTCTTGTGGCTTTCTCCTTCTTCAAAAGCACAAAAATTTCATGTAAATTTTTGTGCTTTTGTGTGTAATTGATTGATATATATATATATATTTTTTTTTGAAACATACAGCCACAAAAGAGAGGGATTTTTTTTTTTGGGAGATTGGTTAA
Organism: Notholithocarpus densiflorus; assembly: GCA_030021035.2. NCBI lineage: Eukaryota > Viridiplantae > Streptophyta > Magnoliopsida > Fagales > Fagaceae > Notholithocarpus > Notholithocarpus densiflorus. The sequence continues at coordinate 163,199 of JARYZH020000406.1, forward strand.
AAAAAACCCAACAATTACAAATGACAATTTAAAGAATTTTCAAACCATAACATTGGCCCAAATTTTATGTCCACCTTTTTTTTTTTTTGGATAAGAATACTAAAACTTTATTAAAAAGAAGAGAAATTCAATACATCTTGAGTCTAAGTAGCTTCAAGCATATTAGGATTTTTCTTTATCCAAGTTACAAAATAAGAAACACCTTTTAGCGTATTGAGCCAAAACATGCGCAAAACGATTCCCTTGTCGCCTTATATGACAAAATTATACTTTTGAAGTCCCATATTTTTTCATGTCAGCCCATGTTAATGAGTCTTTAATAATGACAAACTAGTGTCGACGGTAATCAAGATTTATTCATTCATAAGGTGCAAACTGTGCATCCGAATAATTTATGGTGCAAAGTGTAATCTGTGACATAGTTTAGAGTGGTAAAATGTAATTTCCCTATACGATGACCTTTTAAAAAAATTATTATTATTATAATTATAATTATAATTATTATCTGGTACTATGACTTTTTCTTGACATTTATCAATTAGTTGTAAGTTTTTCATTCATTTTTTGTGTAAGGCTCTTATAGTTAGTACAGTTCGAATCTCTCTCTTCTTAACTTTGCAATTCATGCATTAGAAAATGAGAATTGAACTTCAGAACTCTTTGTTGTCTATTGAAACATTAATTTCTCTTTACAAATGATATTGGTACTAACAAAATTTGGAGGGGACTGGAGACCAAGAGCTTCTTGTTAAAAGGTCTGCCCATACACTAAGGGTTATATATTATTTCACTGAAATTTATGGCCAACATGATTATTCCCCCATGAAAGTGAATAAACCCCAAGCACACATGCCTTTCCATGTTCATAACCAAGCTTAGCCCACACATAAAATACATGAGATGAGACTTGTTAGGTTTTAGACCTCTGTAAACTAGATTGTTTAACCTAATTAATTAACCAAATGAATACTTATGTTTATTACTCAGATCTAGGTTAAAACAATAAAATCATATCATGTAAAGCAGCGGAAAATATAAAGAACGCAATGATATAATGACTCAAGAAAACCAAACCAATAAAAAACTTAGGGAGGATTTAACCTAGCTATTCTCAAGGTAAAAAGCAAATCTACTATAGAGAATTGAAATTTACAATAAGACTTAGACCACTAACATGCTATTGCTACCACATGTAAAACTTACTGACACGACCACGTGCAAGCTCCGAATCCACAAACTCCTTATTTATTAGGCCTTTACAACACAAGTACCCACACTTGTGATAAAAAACACAAACTCTCCTGTTTATGACTCCAAGACCACCTTTAAAGGTTTAGATCTTCAACTATTGTTGATCTTCATGCAGCAACTTCAGATCTATCGGTTCTAAAGATATGAGAGTGATATCCGATAGTGACTTTGATAGAGGAAGGTACAGAACCTTTTAGATCTCACAAGAACACCTCAAAAGTCATAATAAAACATGCCTAGGGTTTCCTTTATATGCTAGAAGAAGTAGATCTGAAACCCTAATCCTTAATGGGCTTGAACTACTGTTTGGGCTTAATTAAAATTCTGTAGATACGACTCTCGATCAGTCAAGCCTGTCTCTCGATCAGTCAAACCAAGCAAATTTTGAAATCTTATTTTTTAGCAGCTTGTATATTTTTGAATCTTGACTTGTATCATCTTGAGCATTGTCTAATAATGCCTATAGACTCTAGGATCTATATCTAGACAAGTTTGTGTTCACGGTTTGCCAATTGTTCTAAACTTTTAGAACCTAACAAGACTAGGTGAATAAAACTGGACCGAACCAGTTGGTCCAATTAGTTCAACGGAGAACCTAGCACCTGTCCAGTCTGGTTTGGTAAAAATCTCCAAAACTGATGAAAATTAGTCAAAAACCAGATTAAACCGAGAACCGGAGGCAAAATTGGTTTTTGCCTCAGTCCGATTTTTAAAACCACGATACACACACACACACATGTTGGGGGTTTAAGTTATACCTGATATAATCATATAATCTTAAGGAATGTTACACATCTTAATAATTTTTTATTGGATTAATAATTTGAAAATCTCACTACCGTATTACATGTTCTTTATATGTTTAACATGCATATTGAATTCCGTACCAATTAGGTGGTATTTACTATTTGATTTATAAACTCATCTTTGATGTATTATAAACTATAAAAATGAAAAACAATAAAAAATTGATTGATGACATGGTTATTGATCTTTGATTATCTTAAAAATTTGCAAGTACAAAGAGTATACGAGATAATGTAACCAATGGTGGATTTTTTGAAGTTTGCAATCTAATAAAAAAAAATATTGAGTGATGTAACATTTCTTAAAGTTATACTATATTACATCATTTAATAACTTTTTATTAGATCAATATTTAGAAAATCTTACCGTTGAATTACATATTCTCTATGTTCTTAACAAGAATACCAAATTTCATGTCAATTGAATGTTGTTTACTACTTAATCCAAAACTTATTATTTATGCATAGTTTTAAAATTTGAAAACTTGAAATTCAAATATTTGATAGATGACATGGTTAACAACATTCAGTTGACACAAAATTTGGCATGTGTGTTAATAACTTAGAAAACATCTAATCCAACAATGAAAATTTTTAAATATCAATCTAATAGAAAGTTATTATGTGGTGTAATATGGTGTAAAAGATTTTTATGGACTAAGTCTGTTAAAGACCCAAAAGAAGCCTAAAAAGATTTTTTAGTCGGCAAAAGTTGGGCCTTGGTCAAGAAAGATTCATCTTTCTTTTTCTTTTTTATGGTTTGATATACTGGGCCTAAAGTTCATCATTACACGAACTCAGACTTAACAATCCACAACTCAACAGCCCAAATCTCTTTGCCACACAAATTGGGCACGAGGGGTAGAAAAATCTATAATTCCATATCATGGACCCAAAAGGCCCAAAATTTCGCGATTCATGGATTGGGCTCAAAGCTCATTGCCCCCTTTTGTAGAATATTAGAACTTCTCTCATGAAAAAATGGACCATTCAAAAAATTAAATGACCCACCAAGAAATAGGCAATTCTGGCCATTAAAATTGAAAGTGCCAAGTTCCACTTCAAGGGAGAACCCACAATAACGAGGCCCATTGAGTAGAAATGATGGATAATAGGGCAAAGAGAGAGAATGGTAGAAGACTAGCTACTGAGCCCATTAAAAGCTAACCAAGAAACCCAAATTAGAAGTAAAATTAATTGCACAAGAGGTAAAAAAGTGGAAAAATGAAACAAGAACATGACTCATACAAAAAATTCAAGAACTCACACTCTTTTCAACACACAAAGAAAGCTAAAGGCAAACCCATCTTGCATTGGAGTTTCGACCACAACTTGGAGGAGCCATGGCTAAGAGGATCAAAAGTCTGTTATTTTTTCTCTTTAGCACCTGACTTTCCAAAGAGGAAAATCACTGCAAGCGACAAAATTGTTGACCCAAGCACAAATGTCTTTGGCATTCGTGATTTGAGGGCCTAAAAGTGCATTAAGTAAAGCTCCAACAGTTCAAGATTGAGTAAGTACATGAAACTTAACATGTCTTCACCAAGTTTTTGGGAGTTTGATGAGATACTATGTAGTTAGGTTACATTTGGTCAATATCCCATGCAGTTGAAAGTAGTCAATTACACAGCCCAATGGATCAGACACCATCACATGATCTCCTATTCACCTCTCTTCATTGTCCCCCTTTTCTCAAAGAAAGCCACACACTAAATTCATACATCACCACAAAAAAAGAGCATTAACATGAAGAAAGTCATCCAAGTGCATACTGAAGAAGTGGGATTTGACCAAATTCCTTCTGCATACGGTTGAACATACCTTCTCTCCCTTCAACTACACCCCAAGTTTTTCCCTCTTTGATTCTATATATAAATATTATGAAAGAATTTATCTGGTTTTATAGCTTCACCATTGTTGAATACATGGTCTTTGTCATATTGAGTTTGTGTCTTTCAATGACTCTTTGTTGGAGGGTTAAATCAATGAGTTTGTGTCCCTTGCTATGTGTTAAACCAATTCTATTTTGGACTTTGGGTTGGTTTGTTTTGTAGGCCTTGAAATGCACTGATAGTCTCTGGTCTTGCCTCAAATTCCTATTATGACTTAGCAAGTATTTGAGTTTTCTTGGTGAAGAAAGAAAATTAATTTTGTTACTTTCGGATTTCAATGGTGTGGACTAAAAATTTATTTCTTTATATGGAAAGAAAGTCATTTTCATATTAAATAAGTAATTGATATTCCTTATTAAATAAATAATATATTCCTTATCACGTAGCTATAATTGAATTAATATTTTCAAACCTAAGTAACACATTAGACTTTCGATTAAAAATACACAAATTCTCAATAATTTTTTTTTTTCTGAATTCACTACAAAAATTGAAATTTCAAAATTCTCAAATAATTTACCATTTCTATCATAATAACAAAAAAAAAAAAAAACACATTTTCTCAAATAATTTTCGCATCTACATGTGAAGCTTTGAACATATCATTTTTCCTAAATTTTACTTCAAAATACAAAGTGAAATGACACTGTTTATCATCAATTTGTATTTGAAAAACCATAGTGAGGGAAACGCAAAATACATTCTAGGTAACAATCAAAGCAAAACGACATCATTTAGAGAGAGAGAGGATGTGTGTGTACGGACTTGGTGATAGATTGGGTGTCGAGGTGGGAAAATCCGAGAGTGTAATGGCGATTGTGTTGGATGAACTGTAAGTCCTCGTTGGAGACTTCGACTTCGTCGTCAGGTATCTCTGGCGGAAGCTCCGATGGCAGAATTATCTTCTCGCTCTTCTTCCTCCCCATCGCTGCTACACTACTGCGTCGCTGTGGTTTTGGGGTTTTTGTTTAGGGTTTTAGTTTTAAGAGAGAGAGAGAGATTTTTCCTTTTCTTTTTGTTGTTTTTGGTTTTTGGTTTGGACCCAAGGCCGTTTTGGGCTAAGATGTGGATTGAATCGGCCCAACCCAATAGGCCGAAAATTTTCTTCATATTTCAGCTAAAATATCATGTACCTAAACCTTAAAAAAAAAAAATTTCATCATTAAACCTTATAAAGAGTTTTTTTTAATAGTTTTGAAAAAAAAAAAAGGATGAAAAATTAAAAATTTTCAATAATTTTGTATGAAAATTGATTTTTTTTTTTTTTTTTTTTTTTTTTTTTTTTTTAAGTTTAAGGACAAAAAGTGAAGTATTTTCAATAGATTAGAAATTAAAACAAAATTTTCAATAGTTTAAGGATGAAAAACAAACTTTTGATAAAACCTAAAAACCAAAATAATATTTTGGTATTTTCCTTTTTTTACCAGACCATGTTTCAAATTTTTTTTTTCAATAATTTGATAGTTGGGGTGGACAGATTTTAATTTTATGCCTCCACTAAAAATACTGGGAGATGCAATTTGAGCTACAAGTCCCTTGACCACTACATTTCAACTCTTTGCTTTTTTTAGAAAATGTTTCAAATTTAAGTTATCAATATTTTTTTTCATTTTTTTTTTCAGCCAACTCTACTCTACCCTCCTGCCTTCCCCTCCATCCAAACTTGGCCCTAAATAGAGATTCAAGGTATTACAACCACAGAGAATTCTTGTATCTAAAGTGAGTGAAGATCTCATGTGAATTTTTATTATTTTCCAAATACTTAAGAATTTTCATTGTTCATTTTTGTTTGAAATATCATATCAATGGAAACTTATGGGTATTGCTAAAAAACACAATCACAATCATGAAGTATATTATTGTCATTAGTTTAATCTTTTTCTTTTAACTCAAAATAAGATTCTCTTTCAATAATCAAAAATACATCAGCCAACAATTGAAAGTTTAGGCTGATCATTAGTTTTTATCTTATGTTGATTTTTATTTTTATGTTGGTTATGTTTATGTGTGTTGTTATTGGTATCATGTTGTCCCCTAAAAAGCCTTCATTGGTGATATATATCATTGAAACAATAGACCTAGAGCCATTACCCTCCACTCAACAACCTTCATATTAAAGAAGTCACAAAAGGTGAAGCAAACAAATGCCAAGGTATTTCATCATTTCCTATTCATTTTGGCAATTCTTACTATGATTTTATCTTTGAAATTAAAATAAATAGTAGCAATTGCAGCCTCAATGATTTGTTTAGGCTCTATCCATATTGAAGGATTTTTTTTTTTTTTTTTTGAGTTGGGCAAAGGTTTTATTATAATGGCAGTATGATGAATAATAAATACCACCAATATAGGCTAGGACCTACGTTAGCAACGATTGGTTGTAACCATGGAGCGAAATTCAATTCGCCCCATGACATTAAAAGATATTCTATTGATAAAAGTTATTTTTTTTTATTCTCCATTATAAATACTAAGATTGCAATATTTACTTTATATTTTTAAAGTTCAATAATTTGGAGACAAAAATCTTTCATATATTTGAATACATTAGACACCAACATTGAGGACCAAATTTTTTATCATTACGATGTCATTTCCTCCGGAAACAACTACAAGTGAACTGAGAGAGAAAGTAGAAAACAAAACACAAAACTGAGGTTGAAGAGTCATCATTCAATCAAAACAAAGTCCTACTAAAGGGTGTAAAACAAATTATCGGTTTTTTTTTACCTACAATGGATACAAAGGTAATTGGATACTGATGGGATAGTGAAAATTACATCTCATGTTCGTCCGTATGGCTCGTCCATGAGCCTTGAGCCAAATGTTCAAATAGATCGTCTGAGCAAAGGAGTCGTCCATGGGCAAAGCACATGGACGATTCACATAACACTTCATCTATGAACAAAAGAGTCATCCATGCACAAAGCGCATGGACGACCACATGACACTTAGAACTCCTCAGGTGTAGATTCACTCACGTGTGTAGAAGATTCGAGCCATAAAATCTTGGAGCGGTTACCAAACCCATATTCATCGCCACAGATTCCTCCTAAGTACGTAACTTTCATCAGCGGTTGTAACTCCTATAGCCGTTGAGGAAGTTATGTCTGGACTCACTAATTTCCTCGAATCTTGGGGTAGTTACTAAGCCAATAACTGCTCCAAGGTTTTCTATATAAGGACCGGTCTGAATCAAATCAAGGTAAGTGTGCATTCTGAGTTTTTACATTCGATAAAGTTGGAACTCCATTTCTTGTGAGAAACTAACTTAGTCATCGAAGGGTGTTTGGCCGGTCCACTCCGGTCCCCTTTTGATTGTGTGTTCATCCTTGTAGGCCTTCCACAGCCACTAGTAGCCCACCGAAGCCGGAGCATTCAGCCTACTGATCTTGTGCTGTATCAGTTGGCGCCATCTGTAGGGAGAGCGATTTGTATTTTTGTGAATTGGTTTTTCTTAGACAAAAGGCTGTATGGTTTGGACAAGATCAAGGGCTACAAGCCCAAGCCACCAAGAGAGTAGGGATGCTTCTATCAATCCCCATCGAGATTGCCAGTCAGCGCCTGTCACGCAGCCATCTTCCATCCAACACATACAATCCATGGCAGCTGCCATGGCGGAGATAACTCGTCAGAACCAAGAATTGACTAGGGAGATTAATCTGAGGCAGCATCATGAAGGATATGCTGAAGGACAAGCCCTGAGTCAAGAAGGTAGAGAGGGAAATGCTGAGCCCGAAAGTCAATCAAGGGGCACTACTTCGCGAAGGGTGCCACACTTGGAGAAGGAAATGGATCAGATGAGAAAAGTTATGGACGAGATGAAGGAGAACATGAGAAGAACAAATCCAGTAGAGGATTTGGTTCATCGAACAGATTCCCCTTTCACGGCTTCCATTAATGGTTATCCCTTGCCCCCAAAGTTCAAAATGCCTTCCTTGGATTCATATGATGGAACGCGTGATCCTTTCGATCATATTGCTACTTTCAAGACTACAATGCATCTCCAAAGGGTTCCAGACGAGATTATGTGCAGAGCCTGCCCTACCACCCTTAAAGGACCAGCGCGAGTGTGGTTCAACAAGATACCTCCAAGCACAGTTAGTTCTTTTGAAGAATTGAGCAAGTTATTTGTTAATAATTTCATTGGAGGACAAAGACACAAATGTTCCTCGTCCAGCCTGTTAACCATAGAACAAGGAGAGAATGAAAGCCTGCGGTCATTCATTACTCGTTTCAACAGGGAAGCTCTCACGGTGGACGAGGTGGACGGCAAGTTATTATTGGCGGCCTTCCACAATGGGGTTAACTCGGACTTATTCATCCACAAGCTTTATGAGAAAGAGCCTCAGTCTATGGTTGAACTCGTCCATTCAGCCCAAAACTTTATGAATGCAGAAGATGCAATCATAGCTTAGAAGAGGAAGAGAGCTGAGAGAATGGAAGCAAACCCCACATGCCATTCCGAACAAGGTCCTCGTCCAAAGAAGGGATGAACGGAAGATAAGAAGGACCGAGATAACAAGAAGCCAGGCCCTCCAGCAAGGAATCAGAATTATACACCCTTAAATGCCCCACTCGATCAAGTGCTCGTACAGATCAAGGATGATCCTTCCTTAAAGTGGCCAGAGAAGATGAAAGGAGATCCTAACAAGCGCAATAAGAATAAATACTGTCGCTTCCATAGAGATCATGGGCATGACAGTCAGTTCTTTTGAAGAATTGAGTAAGTTATTTGTTAATAATTTCATTGGAGGACAAAGACACAAACGTTCCTCATCCAGCCTGTTAACCAGAGAACAAGGAGAGAATGAAAGCCTGCGGTCATTCATCACTCGTTTCAACAGGGAAGCCCTCACGGTGGACGAGGTGAACGACAAGTTATTATTGGCGGCCTTCCACAATGGGGTTAACTCGGACTTATTCATCCACAAGCTTTATGAGAAAGAGCCTCAGTCTATGGCTAAACTCGTCCATTCAGCCCAAAACTTTATAAATACAGAAGATGCAATCATAGCTAAGAAGAGGAAGAGAGCTGAGAGAATGGAAGCAAACCCCACACGCCACTCCAAACAAGGTCCTCGTCCAAAGAAGGGACGAACGGAAGATAAGAAGGACCGAGATAACAAGAAGCCAGGCCCCCCAGCAAGGAATCAGAATTATACACCCTTAAATGCCCCACTCGATCAAGTGCTCATACAGATCAAGGATGATCCTTCCTTGAAGTGGCCAGAGAAGATGAAAGGAGATCCTAACAAGTGCAATAAGAATAAATATTGTCACTTCCATAGAGATCATGGGCATGACACGGACGAGTGTTATGACTTGAAGCAGCAGATCGAGAATCTCATTAGACAAGGAAAGTTGAGGCACTTCGTTGCAAGGGACCATAAAGATGAGAAGTTGAAGGAAAAGATGGAAGAATCATCACGGCCCCCACTTGGAGAAATAAGGGTTATCATAGGAGGAATTTCGACAGGACAGTCTTCCAAGTCAAAGAAAACGTATCTCAAAGTGGTGCAAAATGTCCAACTCTCTGGACGATCCCCAAAGACGAGAGAGATTGACGAGCCAACTATTTCATTCATCGATGAAGAAGCTGAAAGGATCCATCACCCACATGACGATGCAACTGTCATTACTTTACTCATCGCAGATTATACAACCAGGAGAGTGTTGGTGGATAATGGAAGTTCAGCAGACATATTGTACTACCCTGCCTTTCAGCAGATGAGGCTTGGACGAGATTAACTTCGCCTGGTACGTTCACCATTGATAGGATTTGGAGGAATGAAGGTGCAGCCTGTATGCACCATCACGTTACCTGTAGTGGTGGGGTCATACCCAAAACAGATAACTATGGAAGTTAATTTCTTTGTGGTGGATTGTTCGTCCTCATACAATGCTATTATTGGAAGACCAACTTTGAACAGTTGGAAGGCTGTCACGTCTACATACCATCTATCTGTTAAATTCCCTACAGAATATGGGGTAGGACAAGTGCAGGGAGACCAACTAGCAGCAAGAGAATGCTATTTGGCCATGTTGGCCATAGACGAGCAAAACCAGACGATGAGTATTGAAGAAAGAAGAGTTGTCGCGGAACCTACTGAAGTACTGGAAGATGTTCTTTTGCAAGAAGATGATCCTGAAAAATTCACCAAAATTGGAACAAGTATGAAGGAGAAGGCGAAAAAAGACCTCGTCCAGTTCCTGAGAAAGAGTATCGATGTTTTTGCGTGGAGTCATGACAACATGCCAGGAATCGATCCAAGTGTAGTTACTCATCGATTGAATGTGTACCCCTCTTCTAAGCCTGTTCGTCAGAAGAAGAGGGTGATTGCTCCTGAACGAGATAAGGCTATCAAGGAAGAGGTTCATAAATTGACCACAGCACAGTTTATCCGGGAAGTCTATTACCCAGATTGGTTAGCCAATGTGGTGATGGTAAAGAAGGTAAATGACAAGTGGAGGATGTGCGTAGACTTCACTGACTTGAACAAGGCTTGCCCTAAGGATAGTTATCCTTTGCCACACATTGATCAATTGGTGGATTCTACAGTTGGTCATCAGTTGTTGAGCTTCATGTACGCCTTCTCAAGATATAATTAGATAAAGATGGACGAGACTGACCAAGAAAAGACCTTCTTTATTACCAGTCAAGATTTGTTTTGTTATATGGTGATGTCCTTCGGTTTAAAGAACGCAGGGGCAACTTATCAAAGGTTGGTGAATCACATGTTTCGTCCACAGATAGGACGGAATGTGGAGGTGTACATTGACGACATGCTTGTGAAGAGCTTAGACGAGGGAAGCCATTTGGACGATCTACAGGAAACCTTTGAAACACTTAGGCGATATAAGAAGAAACTGAACCCAAGTAAATGTGCATTCGGAGTATCGTCAGGAAAGTTTCTAGGATTCATGGTTTCACAAAGAGGAATTGAAGCAAATCTAGACAAGATCCAAGCCATATTAAACATGGAACCACCGAAGAACGTTAAGGAAGTCCAGTCCCTCACAGGGCGAGTTGCTGCTTTGAGCAAGTTTGTTTCAAAAGCCACAGACAAATGTTTACCCTTCTTCAAAGTCCTCAGGAAGGCATTCAAATGGACAAACGAGTGTCAAAAGGCCTTCCAAGATCTAAAGGACTATCTTACCACAGCTCCATTGTTAAGTTCGTCCGTGTTAGGAGAGGAACTGTATCTGTACTTAGCAATGTCCCCACATGTCGTGAGTTCAGCGTTGATCAGGGAGGAAGGAAAGGTGCAAAAGCCTGTGTATTACACTAGCCGAGCACTCAAAGGAGCAGAAGGAAGGTACCCATTGATAGAGAAGTTAGCCTTTGCACTAATAACAACTTCTAGGAAGTTACGACATTACTTTCAAGTTCATGTCATCAATGTCATGATGGACCATCCGCTCAAGAAGACAATGAATAGGCTGGAAGCTGCAGGACGACTGATTGAATGGGCAGTCGAGCTTAGTGAATTTGACATTCGGTACCAACCAAGAAATACAATAAAGGCTCAAGCCCTGGTAGATTTCATTGCAGAGTTCACTCCAAGTTATGAGGACTTAGGCGGAAGAGAAGACAATAAAAAATGGGTTGTCCATGTAGATGGATCGTCCACATTGCATGCTGGAGGTATAGGAGTTGTTTTGCAGTCACCAGAAGGAGACAAATTAAAGTACAAGGTTTGCTTGCAGTACCAAACAACTAACAATGAAGTGGAGTATGAAACCCTTCTTAAAGGATTAGAGTTAGCTAAATCTGTAGAAGTAGACTCAATACTCGTCTTGGGAGACTCTCAGTTGGTCATAGGCCAAGTAAATGGGACATGTGAAGTTAATGAAGACAGAATAAAGAGATATTTAACGAAGGTGGTACACCTTGTGAAGAAATTCAAAGAAGTTGATTTCGTTCAAATCCCAAGGGAAGAAAATGTAGAAGCAGATACTCTGGCAAAGGAAGCCTCCACGAATGAAGCAATGGATGAGTTTGATGAAATACAATACATGCCAAGCATAGACCTCCCATAAATGTTACAGATAGAAGGTGAGGAAAATTGGATGACCCCGATAGTATTATACTTGAAGGACGAAAGGCTCCTAGAGGGGAAGGACGAAGCCAGAAAGCTCAGGGTTAAATCAGCCAGGTACATCCTTATGGACGAAGTGTTATACAAAAGAGGTTTTTCCTAGCCTTTCCTAAGGTGTTTGGCTCCAGACGAGGCGAACTACGTATTGAGGGAGGTTCATGAAGGAGCATGTGGTAACCACTCAGGAGCCAGATCACTCGTCCACAAGGTCGTCCGTGCAGGATACTATTGGCCAACCGTCTAAGTTGATGCTAAGGCATATGTTAAGGTATGTGATCAATGTCAACGTTTCAGTAATATTCCTAGACAGCCATCAGAGTATCTTACCCCAATGATGGCCCCTTGGCCTTTTGCACAATGGGGATTGGATATTTTGGGCCCCTTTCCAACCGGAACTAGGCAAATGAAGTTTTTGGTGGTGAGAATAGATTATTTCACTAAGTGGGTGGAAGTTGAACTCTTAGCAAAAATTACACAACAGAATGTCAAGAACTTCGTCTGGAAGAACATTGTATGCAGGTTTGGGGTGCCTAGGGTACTAGTGTCTAACAATGGACGACAGTTCGACAATACACCTTTCAGGGATTTTTGTGAGCAATTGGGAATCAAGAATCATTACTCCTCACCCTCCCACCCACAGGCCAACGGGCAAGCAGAAGTAGCAAACCGATCCTTATTGAAAATCATCAAGACTCGGCTTGAAGAGGCAAAAGGAGTATAGCCAGATGAATTACCAGGTGTTTTGTGGGCTTACAGAACAACAGTGAGGACTCCCACAGGGGAAACTCCTTTTAAGCTAGCCTATGGAAGTGAGGCAATTATACCTGCAGAAGTGCACATGGCCAACCACAGAGTGATGAAGTATCAAGATGAAGAATCAAGATGAAGAAAACAAAGAACAACTTCTTCTAAACCTCGATCTTATAGACGAGATAAGGATGGACGCGGAGCAGAGAACAGCGAGGTACAAAAATCTTATGGCAAAGTAGTATGATGCCATGGTGAAACCCAGGCACTTCAACATTGGGGATCTCGTCCTTAAAAGGATTTCTTTGGTCACCAAAAACCCGGCCTATAGGAAGCTAGGACCGAATTGGGAAGGACCTTACAGGGTAATCAACTGCAAAAGGCAAAGATCCTACTACTTGGAAGCCCTGGATGGACGGAAGCTAGAGCACCCTTGGAATGTTGAACACCTAAGAAGATACTATCAATAAAGGGTGACCATGGACGAACATTGCCACGGGCGAGATCCTTGCTTATTACTACTGTGTGTTTTAGATGTATAAGTATTTTGTGCTGCTCATGGACGAAGTTGTGTTGTATAAGTATTTTTAATTTCCTAAAGGCACTAGCTCTCTAGTATGTGCCATGACTGTGGACGAATGTTTACATAGTTTGGATTTCCAAATATATATATGATGTATTTCCAATTATATACATGATTATGTGGGAATTCTTCATTTTTGCAATTTCATTCAAAATAATCCACATAAGGCAAATGACCAAAGACGAATAAAATTCTTAGACGCAAGGATGTGCCGTTTATGAGCTTTCCTTAAAATAAGTATAAAGCAAAGAAAATAACCTAAGGTATATCCATCTAAAGTTTAAGACGAGATTAAACGTAAGGAATAATCGTCTAAGCCATGGACGAATAACGTGTGTAAAAACACAAGTCCGCAGACGAGTCTAACCAGCCTAACAATCCAGTACATGGACGAGCAATTGTTGGGAATGATTTAGCTAAGGACGAGTAAATGATCGTCCCAAATTTGGATAATAGATAAAGCCAGCGAAAAGGCACATCATTCATGAACGGTCTGTACTTAAATGGCGAACATGAAGGATTCATTTTACTCTATTTTGGTGATGTAAGAAGAAATTCACCCATATACTCAAGATGAGGTAAAATGATTTCCTAAGTGGACGAACCACGCAGCCATAGAAATGATATGGACAATGTAAATAAAGTTCATACATAAAGCTTTAGACGTATTCAAACATAATGAAAGGTGAAAATAGAAAACATCAACTCATTCATTCATTCATAGAATTTAAAGAAGGGTGGACGACCAACGTCCAAAAAAACCCTTAAAAGTTATGTAAAGATAATATAACTGATTGTATATAAAGCTCATCCATAACCTTAGACGAGATAATTGTACTTGAATAAAAAAAAAAGGAGCAAAAACAAAGCCCAAAACAACGGACACCTCCGATAAAGATAAAATAAATTTTCTAAGGAGAATATAAAATTACTTGGATAAACCACTGGGGGCATTGCCCCCAGACTTGGGATCGCCCTGGGTCACTTCGTTATTAGCATCGTCCATTATGTTGACGTCTTCAGAACTTGTCTGCAACAAGGAGCTTTCAGTAGCAAGGGGAAGCTTGAAAGAATCAAAGTCCAAGTAAGGAAATGTTTCCTTGGCATCAGCACAAAATTCCTCATAGCCAGTTGCATAGTGACTATCTAGACGATTCTTGTACTCTTTAGACTTCTTGAAGGCTGCTATGGCTTCCTCACGTGCTTTCTCTAAGGATGAGACAAATCCAGAAACTTGTCCTTCGAGATAAACGATGCGAGTATCTTTTTCGATGTTATCGGCCTTAAGCTCTTCCACCTCATTTTTCAGCTTCGTCTCACTTCCTTGCAGATGATTGAAGTCTTCAGTCAACCTAAGCACCTCCCCCTTTTTTAGCAGAATTTCATTGCTTAACTCCTTAGCCTTATCCTTAGCGATCTTAGGCTCTGAAGCGAGCTCCTTAGCCTGGCAGGTCGTTGTGTAAAATTTTGACATAGCCTATGCATGGACGAAGGGAAGTTAGACATTTTATTTTGAAAACTTACTGAAAACACACGGGGGTGAATGAAACTCATACCTAAAAGAGGTCATGGATACCAGAGCGTTCAAACTCCTTCACTGACATATTGTAGCATTCATTGACTTCTTTATCAGTGACTATTCCTTTGAACGTCCTTCATGCGTAGCTCTCGTCCAGCACCAAGTTAGAAGGACACTCAGATGACTCTGACAGATGAGGTTTACGAGGAATCTTGGCTGGAGGGGGAGTAGGATCAGTCTGGACGGGATGAACAGTTTGGACAGGCTCCACATCGACTGGAGGTTCGTCCAGCTCTACCATCGGGGGTGTAAACTTGGGAACCTTGAGAAGAGAAGCCTTGCTAGGTTTTTGCTTCTTAGGACCTCGACGACTTGGAAGGTCGTCCAGATCCACAGCACTGGATATAGACTTAGATTTTCTCTTCCCTGTCTGGACGGAAGTTTTCTGGACGACTGGTGGTGCGGTGGCATCCTCGTCCCCACTAGTTATGGGTTTTCTTTGTTCTCCCTCATTGTAGTCATTCCTGAGACGAGGAAAATCAAGTAAAAAAAAAAAAAAAAGAATAGACAATGCTTACGTCGACGAGTAGTTTCCTCTTGACCAAGATTTTCAGCAGTAGGTTCTGAGCCAAGTCCCCACATAGCTAGACGACTGAGAGTCACTAGATCATGAAATGTTCTCCTAGGGAAGGCACGTACTTGGTCAATTCAATCCAAGTAAAATTTGTCCAAGCGTGGACGAACAACAGCTGCATCAATAAAGAAAAAAAAAAGGTTAGACGATTGAAAGTTTGAAAATATGTAAAGAGAAATGAAATAAAATGGAAAAGAAACATACCCTCAGGACGAAGGCGACCTAGAGGGCTTGTAAAAGGTGGGAAGGGGGCATTACCCACATCTACTGGGTCCCCAACCCAATTTTCAGAAATAATAAAAAATTATGTTTTCCAAAGCCTATCAAACAAGCTACGGCCCTTTATTAAACTATAGTAAAAGCCCCTGGACGAGAACTGGTAAAAACCAGCAGACTTCTTTATCTTAGAGGGCTTATAACAGTAAAGGAACTCGTCCACTGTGATAGGACAGTTCCCTTCCAATGCCTCACACCACAGCACTTGCATGGCAACTACCGTCCTCCATCCATTGGGGTTGAGCTGGTTAGGTCCAATACCTAACCTATGGAGAAGACCTCTACAAAAAGAATTTAGAGGAAACTTAAGGCCAGCTAAGAGATAAGAGGTGTATACTCCTAAACCAGAAGAAGGAGAACAACACCATTCTCCTTCCATATGTAGACAAGGCTTAAGTTCTTTAGGGATCTGATATCTATCTACAAGGGTTTTCAACTTAGCAGCATCTAAAATGGACGCTACTTCAGGGGCACAACTATAAATGATATTTTCTTCCTTCTCCTCCTCGTCTTGAGGAGGGCTAGGTGGCTGCCTGGACGAGCTAACCCCAGATCCAGAAGCCATCCTACGTTGTAATTCCTAGAATTCCTCCAAGGGAATACCAGGAACCCCAGACGAATAGTGCTCGTCTGAAGAATTACTACTGGCTGTACTACTTTTACTACTCTTATAACTACCCTCACTCCCAAAAAAAACATCCTGGTACTCGTCTATCTCCTTCTCTAAACTACAACTAGACGAAGACATGACTGAAATGAAGAAAGATTAAGACGAAACCCTAAGAAGGAAGAGGAAATACCTGATAGAACTAGGAGGAGGGCTAGATGAGGCTCTGGGACGAGATGACAGAAAGAAAATTGTGAGAAATGTGAGGGGCAAGAGAGGGAATGCACTTATTTATAGGGCCCAAAAATGGGGTCAACGAAGCGACGCCAACCATTCAGAAGAAGACACGTGGTGATCCTTTTGAAAAACGCAATCGACATGATAGGTCAACCAACAAAGTCGTGACACATGGTCCAAACTAAAAAAAAAAAAAAAAATTGGTCAGAACCACAAAGGTGCGCATTAAATCCCAATAATGTCTTTGGACGACCATTAGATGAGGGGGCAACTGATGGGATAGTGAAAATTACATCTCATGTTCGTCCATATGGCTCGTCCATGAGCCTTGAGCCAAATGTTCAAATAGACCGTCTGAGCAAAGAAGTCGTCCACGGGCAAAGCACATGGACGATTCACATAACACTCTGTCTATGAACAAAAGAGTCGTCCATGCACAAAGCGCATGGACGACCACATGACACTTAGAAATCCTCAGGTGTAGATTCACTCATGTGTGTAGAAGATTCGAGCCATGAAATCTTGGAGCGGTTACCAAACCCATATTCATCACCACAGATTCCTCCTAAGTACGTAACTTCCATCAGCGGTTGTAACTCCTATAGCCGTTGAGTAAGTTATGTCTGGACTCACTAATTTCCACGAATCTTGGGGTAGTTACTAAGCCAATAACCGCTCCAATGTTCTCTATATAAGGACCCGTCTAAATCAAATCAAGGTAAGTGTGCAGTCTGAGTTTTTACATCTGATAAAGTTGGAACTCCATTTCTTGTGAGAAACTAACTTAGTCATCGGAGGGTGTTTGGCCGATCCACTCCAGTCCCCTTTTGATTATGTGTTCATCCTTGTAGGCCTTCCACAGCCACTAGTAGCCCACCGAAGCCGGAGCATTCAGTCTACTGATCTTGTGCTGTATCAGATACAAAATATACAAGGGTCATTGTTGTGGTGACAATTATTTTTTCATTAATATATCAGCCAGCACTAAATCCCCATGAGGCCTATGGCAGGCGAGCTGTAAGGAGGTAGTTTGCAGTGAATATTTGTGCATTGCAGGTAAATCAATTTTGGGTCACTCAAATGATACGAACTACATCACATACATAACCTTCAATTTAGTAATTTTTGTGCATCTCTTGCAATCATTTTTTTGTTCATTAGTGGTATGCCACTAAATAATAAATTCACCATATCTTTCTTGGCAGTATGATGAATTATTGATACCACCAATAGACTAGGGTCTACATTAGCAACAATTGATTGTAACCATGGAGGCAAATTCTCTTTTCTTAACAAGACCATGTTTCAATTTTTTTCAATAATTTGATAACTGTGGTGGATGGATTTTGATTTTAAGCCTCCCTCAAAAATATCGGGAGATGCAATTTGAGCTACAAGTCCGTTGACCACTACATTTCAACTCTTTTATTTTTTAGAAGATGTTTCAACTTTAAGTGATCGATCTTTTTTTCATTTTTTTTTTCAACCAACTCTACTCTACCCTCCTGCCTTCTCCTCCTTCCAAACTTGGCCCTAAATAGAGATTCAAGGTATTACAACCATAGAGAATTCTTGTATCTAAAGTGAGTGAAGATCTCATGTGAATTTTTCTTATTTTCCAAATACTTAAGAATTTTCATTATGCCGTTTTGTTTGAAATATCATTTCGATGGAAGCTTATCGGTATTGCTCAAAAACACAATCGCAATCATGAAGTATATTATCATCATTAGTTTAATCTTCTTCTTTTTTAACTCAAAATAAGATTCTCTTTCAATAATCAAAGATAAATCAGCCAGCAATTGAAGTTTAGGGTGATCATTAGTTTTTATCTTATGTTGATTTTTTTTTTTATGTTATTTATATTTATGTGTATTGTTATTGGTAATACGTTGACCCCTAAAAAGCACTCATTAGTGATATATATATCATAGAAACAACAGACCTAACCATTAGAAAAATCCTCATCTCAACGAAAGATCTCATTTGATGTAAGATTTTGTTGTGTATTTCAATTTTTTATTTATTCAAAGTTGGTCTTGTGGCTTTCTCCTCCTTCAAAAGCAAAAATTTTCATGTAAATTTCTGTGCTTTTGTGTGTAATTGATATATATATATTATTTTTTTGAAACATACAGCCAGAAAAGAGGGATATTTTTTTGGGGGGAGATTGGTTTAATAAAAAACCAAACTATTACAAATGACAATATTTTAAAAAATTTCAAACCATAATGTTGACCCAAATTTTATGTCCACCCATGTTTTTTTTTTTTTTTTTTTGTTAATAAGAATACTGAAACTTTATTAAGAAGAAGAGAAATTCAATACATCCAGAGCCAAAGTGGCTTCAAGCATTTTAAGATTTTTATTTTATTTTATCCAAGTTACAAAATGAGAAACACCTTTATCATATTAAGCCAAAGTTAAGTCATAGTATCATATTCATAAAATAATAATAATTTTTTTTTTAAGGTCATAGTATCAAAATTGAGGCCAAAAGTAATGAATGAATATCTGGCCAAGAAGTATGAAAGTGTGCAGGAAAGTTTAGTTGCAGTTAAAGAGTGTCATATATGGAAATTTCTTAAGTATTTTTAGAGTATAGATAAATGGTGTTTCTTTCTCTTATATTCATGTTGAACCCTACCATGAATTTAATAAGTAGATTCCATGCACCATGAATGTGAGAGAAAATAGCATTATTTTTCATGCTCTGAAAATACTTATGGATTACTCGTCATTACAATAATTCATATTCTGTCATAAGATGGGAGCCAATCATTGTTGGATCCTAGTATATTTTTTAGTCTCAGCAAATGGCATTCGATCAAAACCCATTGACTGTAAAAAGGCTATCTTGTAGGGTTGTAGCAATAGTCATAGTTGATTTCAGATGGATCTGGTACAAAATAAAGGCAATTCTCATGTAATTCATATTTTCTCTATTTTATTTTTTGTGTTTAGACTTTTAAGTTAGCAATAGTCATTGTTGATTTCAGAAGGTTCTGGTACAAAATAAAAGCAAATCTCATGTGATTAATCTTTGCTCAATTTCATTTTTTGTATAAGGCTCTTATAGTTATCTCTGCACTTCGAACCTCTCTTTTCTTAACTTTGCAATTCGTGCATTAAAAAGTGAGAATTGAACTTCAGAACTCTTGTTGTTGAAACATTAATTTCTCTTTACAAATGATATTGGTACAAACAAAATTTGGAGGGGCCTGGGGACCAAGAGCTTCTTGTTAAAAGGTCTGCATGCCCATACACTAAGTTTATATATTATTACACTGAAATTTATGGCCAACATGATTATTCCCCCCATGAAAGTGAATAAACTCCAAGCACACGTGCCTTTTCATGTTCACCACCAAGCTCAGCCCACACATAAAATACATGAGATGAGACTAGGTGAATAAACCTTAACCTTATGATGGTCCCCCTTGAATAATTTATTATGTTGCTTGGGACCTTTCAAATCTAAAACAATTTATTGGTTGATTGTACCTGTGGATCATTAATTCAAGTTACAGGTAAAGATTTAGTTTTTTTTGCTAACAGGTGAAGATTTAGTTGAACTGTTGAACCAATATATTAATGATGATAGCGATGGAGACCAACTGAGTCTTAATATTGGGCTCCTTATCCTTTTGGAAATTTAGGCTTATAGTGTGGGCTTACTTAGAAAATGGCTCCTACTACCACCACTACTTTATTAGTCAAAATTCTTATTCATTAATAGGTGAATATTCATTCAGCAATAAAGTGAAATTTATATATTCAATAAACCCATTTATCATAGCGAGAGTATCAAATGTTAAAACTATTTTAAATTTTTTTTTTTCAGTTTATTGTTCCATAACTCTCAAAAATTTATTCTCAAAAATATAAAAACTCTCAATAATTTAATTAACTTAAATTTTAAGTGTAGAAAAATCACCATAAGATTTTCTATGGATTATAAATTGAAAATGGGATATAACCATGTTAATCTTTTTAGGGAGATAGGCCTCCTTACGGGGGGTTAATTTTTGAGGTTCAATCACTCTAACTTATAGACTTAGAATATGTGTGTGTATCAGTGTGTACACTCTTTTTTTCATAGAGAAAATCTTTATATTATTGTGACTTCAAAATAGTCCAAATTTGAGCAATTAAAATAAGGTTAAAATGTAGAGACAACCCCTCCAATATCGACCTTTTTCTAGTTACAACCTTAGTTATTAATTATTTTAGTTGAACCATCTAAATTAAAATATTAATTTAATTGGCACCCTTTTTTAGTTCATATGTCGAACAAAATGTGTCACAAAACTTACAAATCAGTAAACACATGATACATGACTTAAGAAAATATATTGTACAGATGTTTACCATTTTTTATATTTAATAAAATGAATAAAATATAAATAAAATATTTATTTTTATTTACAGATAAAAAAATATTATTTTTCCCCTCAAGCCACATTTTATGTACTCATTAGTGTAAAAATAAAATAAATCTCAATTGACATACTTCTACTGGAAATAATAAGGTTATAATGGATGGAGGGATGTAATTAAACCAATCAATGAAACAACGGATTCTCAAAAAAAAAAAAAAATGGAAAAACGGTGTGTGAATTAAAATAATAAAAAACTGAGTAGGTGTGATTATAAGTCATATAGTTTCACTTTCCGTTCATAAATTTCAAGTGACATATTTGATATTTCTATTGATGATTGTCAAAGTTATAAATAGATGAAATGGATGTGATCTGATTTACAAGTCGTATTAAAAATACCAGGAGATGCAATTTGAGTTACAAGTCTCTTGACCACTACATTTCAACTTTTTTTATTTTTAATAGAAAATGTTTCAACTTTAAGTGATCAACATTTTTTCCATTTTTTTTTCAGCCAACTCTACTTTATCCTCTGCCTTCCCCTCCATCCAAACTTGGCCCTAAATAGAGATTCAAGGTATTACAACCACAGAAAATTCTAGTATCTAAAGTGAGTGAAGATCTCATGTGAATTTTTATTATTTTCCAAATACTTAAGAATTTTCATTATTCATTTTTGTTTGAAATATCATTTCGATAGAAGCTTATGGGTATTGCTCAAAAACACAATCACAATCATGAATTATATTACTGTCATTAGTTTAATCTTTTTCTTTTAACTCAAAATAAGATTCTCTTTTAATAATCAAAGATACATCAGTCATCAGCCAGCAATTAAAAGTTTAGGATGATCATTAGTTTTTATCTTATGTTGATTTTTATATTTTTACATTTTTTATATTTATGTTTATGTTGTTTATATTTATGTTGATTTTCATCATTTCCTATTCATTTTTGCAATTCTTACTAAGTTTTTGTCTTTGAAATTAAAATATCATTTTAAGTAGTAACAATTGCGGCCTCAATGATTTGTTTAGGCTCTACCCATATTGAAGGAGGTTTTTTTTTTGAGTTGGGCAAAGGTTTTATTATAATGGCAGTATGATGTATAATAAATACCACCTATATAGGTTGGGATCTATATTAGCAACGATTGGTTGTAACATGGAGCGAAATTCAATTCGCCCCATGACATTAAAAGATATTCTATTGATAAAAGTTTTTTTTTTATTCTCCATTATAAATACTAGGATTGCAATATTTACTTTATATTTTTAAAGTTCAATAATTTGAAGACAAAAATCTTTCATATATTTGAATACATTAGACACCAACATTGAGGACCAAATTTTTTATCATTACAATGTCATTTCCTCTTGAAACAACTACAAGTGAACTGAGAGAGAAAGTAGAAAACAAAACCCAAAACTGAGGCTGAAAAGCCCTCATTCAATCAAGACAAAGTCCTACTAAAGGGTGTAAAACAAATTATTAATTTTTTTTACCTACAATGGATATGAATGTAATTGGATACAAACTACATAAGAGTCATTGTTGTGGTGACTATTATTTTATCATTAACATACTAGACTGCACTAAGTCCCCAAGATGCCTATCGCAGGCGAGCTTTATGAAATAGGCAGCTTGTAGTGAGAGCCCATGCAACGCTGGAAAATCTATTTTGGCTCACTCAAATGATACGAATTACGTCACTTATATGACCTTCAATTTAGTAATTTTTGTGCATCTCTTGCAATCACATTTTTTCTCATTAGTGGTGTGCCACTAAATAATAAATTCACCATGTCTTTCTTGGCAGTATGATGAATTATTGATACCACCAATAGACTAGGATCTACATTAGCAACGATTGATTGTAACCATAGAGGCAAATTCTTTTTTTTGCTAGACCATATTTCAATTTTTTTCAATAATTTGATAGTTGTGGTGGGCGGATTTTAATTTTAAGTCTCCATCAAAAATACCGGGAGATGCAATTTGAGCTACAAGTCCTTTGACCACTACATTTCAACTCTCTTTTTTTTTAGAAGATGTTTCAACTTTAAGTGATCAATCTTTTTTTTTTTTTTTTTTTGCCAACTCTACTCTACCCTCCTGCCTTCCCCTCCTTCCAAACTTGGCCCTAAATAGTGATTCAAGGTATTACAACCACAGAGAATTCTTGTATCTAAAGTGAGTGAAGATCTCATGTGAAGCTTATGGGTATTGCTCAAAAACACAATCACAATCATGAAGTATATTATCATCATTAGTTTAATCTTTTTCTTTTAACACAAAATAAGATTCTCTTTCAATAATCAAAGATACATCAGCCAGCAATTGGAAGTTTAGGGTGATCATTAGTTTTTAACTTATGTTGATTTTTATTTTATGTTATTTATGTTTATCTGTATTGTTATTGGTATCACGTTGACCCCTTAAAAGCACTCATTGGTGATATATATCATTGAAACAATAGACCTAACCATTAGAAAAATCCTCGTCTCAACGAAAGATCTCATGTGATGTAAGATTTTGTTGTGCCTTTAAATTTTCTATTTATTTAGAGTTGGTCTTGTGGCTTTCTCCTCCTTCAAAAGCACAAAATTTTCATGTAAATTTTTGTGCTTTTGTGTGTAATTGATATATATATATAAATAATTTATTTTTTTGAAACACAGCCACAAAAGAGAGGGATTTTTTTAGGGGAGATTGGTTAAAAAAAACCAAACAATTACAAATGACAATTTAAAGAATTTTCAAACCATAATGTTGACCCAAATTTTATGTCTGCCCATGTTTTTTTTTTTTTTTTTTTTGGATAAAAATACTAAAACTTTATTAAGAAGAAGAGAAACTCAATACACCCTGAGCCAAAGTGGCTTCAAGTATATTAAGATTTTTCTCTATCCAAGTTACAAATGAGAAACACCTTTAGCGTATTAAGTTAAAGTAAAAGTCATAGTACCAGATTCAGAAAATAATAATAAATAATTTTTTTTAAAGGTCATAGTATCAAAATTGAGGCCAAAAGTAATGAATGAAGATCTGGCCAAGAAGTATGAAAGTGTGCAGGAGAGTTTAGTTGCAGTTAAAAGAGTGTCATATATGGAAATTTCTTAAGTATTTTAGGAGTATAGATAAATGGTGTTTCTTTTTCTTATATTCATGTTGAACCCCACCATGAATTTAATAAGTAGATTCCATGCACCATGAATGTGAAAAAAAAGAGTATCATTTTTCGTGCTTCAAAAATACTTAAGGATTACTCGTCATACATACAGAGCCACACATTATAATAATTCATATTCTGTCATAAGATGGAAGCCAATCATTATTGGATCCTAGTATATTTTTTAGTCTCAGCAAATGGCATTCGATCAAACCCATTGACTGTAAAAGGCTATCTTGTAGGCTTGTAGCAATAGTCATAGTTGATTTTAGATGGGTCTGGTACAAGATAAAGGCAATTCTCATGCAATTCATATTTTCTCTATTTTTTTTTTTTTTTTTTTGTGTGTTTAGACTCTTATAGTTAGCCATAGTAATAGTTGATTTCAGAAGGTTCTGGTACAAAATAAAAGCAAATCTCATGTGATTAATCTTTGCTCAATTTCATTTTTTGTGTAAGGCTCTTATAGTTATCCCTGCAATTCGAACCTCTCTCTTCTTAACTTTGCAATTCGTGCATTAAAAAATGAGAATTGAATTTCGAAACTCTTGTTGTATGTTGAAACATTAATTTCTCTTTACAAATGATATTGGTACAAACAAAATTTGGAGGGGACTGAGGACCAAGAGCTTCTTGTTAAAAGGTCTGCATGTCCATACACTCAGGTTATATATTATTACACTGAAATTTATGGCCAACATGATTATTCCCCCATGAAAGTGAATAAACCCCAAGCACACTTACCTTTCCATGTTCACCACCAAGCTCTCAGCCCACACATAAAATAAAATAAATGAGATGAGACTAGGTGAATAAACCTTAACCTCATGATGGTCCCCCTTAAATCATTTATGTTGATTGGGACCTTTCAAATCTAAAACAATTTATTGATTGATTGTACCCGTGGATAATTAATTCAAGTTACAGCTAAAGATTTAGTTGAACTGTTGAACCATATATTAATGATGATAGCGATGGAGACCAACTGAGCCTTGATATTGGGCTCCTTATCCTTTTGAAAAAATGTAGGCCTATAGTGTGCGCTTGCTTAGAAAATGGCTCCTACTATCACCACTACTTTATTAGTCAAAATTCTTATTCATTAATAGGTGAATATTCATTCAGCCAAAAAGTGAAATTTATATATTAAATAAGCCCATTTATTCACAGCAAGAGTATCAAATGTTAAAACAATTTTTTTTTTTTTTTCAATTTATTGTTCCATAACTCTCAATAATTTAATTAACTTAAATTTTAAGTTTAGAAAAATCACCATAAGATTTTCTATGGATTATAAATTGAAAATGGGATATAATCATATTAATATTTTTAGGGAGAGCTCTACGTGGTGAATTATGCTATTGTTTTTTTAATAATTTGATAGTGTAAGTGGGAAGGAAGATTTAAATCCTAAATTTGAACATCATGTCCTTTTAATATTTATTTTTAAATAAAAAATAAAAAGTGACTATGTCCTTTTAAGATGTTTGCTAATGGTCTTATGGCCTATAGGCCTCCTTATGGGGGGTTAATTTTTGAGGTTCAATACTTCAATCACTCTAAGTTATAGACTTAGAATATGTGTGTATCAGTGTCTGTACTTTTTTTTATATTTTTTATAGAGAAAATCATTATATTATTGTGGCTTAAATAATAGTCCAAATTTGAGCAATTAAAATAAGGTTAAAATGTACAGACAACCCCTCCAATATCGACCTTTTTCTAGTTACACCCTTAGTTATTAATTATTTTAGTTGAACCATCTATATTAAAATATTAATTTAATGCACCCTTTTTTTAGTTCATATTTCAAACAAAATGTGTCACAAAACTTACAAATCAGTAAACAGTAAACACATTATACATGACATAAGAAAATGGATTGAGAGATTGATAGTTGCTTAATGGTTGAGATTGATAGTTGCAAAAAGTAACTTTTAATCTCAACCATTGATTAAAAAGAGTTAAGATAAAAATTAACAAAAGTAAAAAGTAAAAGTTTAAAAAGTAAAATGTAAAAAAAAATTGTGAGAGAGAGGAAGGTGAATTGCACCGGTGCAATACCTATACCCTAGGTATTGCACCGGATTCTAATCCATAAGAAAATATAACAAAATGTGTCACAAAACTTACAAATTAGTAAACAGTAAACACATGATACAAGACTTAAGAAAATATATTGTACAGATGTTTACCATTTTTTATATTTAAAAAAATGTATAAAATACAAATAAAGTTTTTATTTTTATTTACAGATAAAAAAAATATTATTTTTTTCCCCCTCAAGCCACATTTTATGTACTCATTAGTTTAAAAATAAAATAAATGTCAATTGACATACTTCTCCCGGAAATAATAAGGCTATAATGGATGGAAGGGATGTAATTAACTAAACCAATCAATGAAACAACGATGTGTGAATTAAAATAATAAAAAACTGAGTAGGTGTGATTATTAGTCATATAGTTTCACTTTCCGTTCATAAATTTCAAGTGACATATTTGACATTTCTATTTATGATTGTCAAAGTTATAAATAGATGAAATGGAAAGGATCTGATTTACAAGTCGTATTAAGAAAAGTTTTGCAGTCAAAGCCACCAAAGCACAATGTTCAAAATCTTAGGTTCAGATCTTCTAGGTTCTTGTCCAAAAATGGAAGAGCATGCAGTCATCCACAAAGCCAATCAACTTATAGAAATTCAGATTAATAAAAATTTAAATCTTAAACAGATAGTAATTTCATGTTTTCATAATAAAAAATTGGGTTTGATTAACGGGTACATTTTAGAGCATTTGTTTATAAACAATTTTATGAAAGTTTTGATATGTATTTTTATGGAAAATAGAAAAAAAAAATTGTCAAAAAACTAGATTTTTTTTTCTTTTCCCATAAAAATTATAGTTCATTAACAAATAACCTTAGTATATCTATTAACAAATTAATAAATATACTAAGGTTATTTGTAACCCAATTAAGAAATGATTTGGCTTGGGTTCAGCGTCCAATTGCAGTACTGGACCTATCAGGATCTTGACACATGTCATGATCTTGATGGGTCCCGTACAACTGGACTCTAAACTCAAATCTGACCGACAATATTTTTATGTATTTTATATTAGGTCTAGTATAACTGGACTCTAGACTCAAACCTGACCGACTTAAAAATTGCAATAATTTTGTGTATACTATTTTGCTAAGGAAAAATAAACATCAAACTCATAGGAAAAGGCAGATGGGCAAGTTTAAAGAGCTTGATAACATTAAATTCTTATCTATAGCAAGTTAGGTATATGTATATTAATGACCATAATTAGCTTTCATGTAGCAGTATCAACCCCCATTAAATACACCAGTTTGACAATTGTAGGTGAATGCTGTTTTCAGACATTTATAGTACGCACAATAACAAAATTTCTATACGTCACAATCCCTTTCACAATGCTACCAGCAAAGTGAGTTAAGACCCCCCAAGGTATGGATGTAAGTCTCAATCTGAGATATTAATGATCGAGTTTCCGTTTTCAGTTTGGACTCTGACATTTCCTTAGCCTTAGGTGTTCCCTCTTTTCTTCAATTGGCTCAGTTTCTCTCTAAGTTTATTTGCTGCTCAACTTGCTGGTTCAGCGACAATTTTTGGATTTTTATTTATTGCCGGGAAAGCGATCATTTAATTAGACCTGATAAAATTGGACCGGAACGTGTTAACTTGTCCAAACTTGGAGGAGAAAATGTCACATAGTTTTTTTGTTTTTTGTTTTTAAATCACCGATTTAGACCCCCAAAGTTGGTTATACAACGGATCTATTGATTAATTATCAAATAATCCAATCATGTGATCACAATTCTAAATTTATAATTACATAAATATAAATCATAGTAAGTCACTAAATCTATAAGAGCAAACTTATAATTTTCTGTTCTAATACCATGTTAAATTATCAATTCTCTCAAAATCTAGCCGGATCCGACCTATTTGCCATACCAATCATAATAGATATATATTTCCTAACCTGAATTTTCAGTTGTCATTTGCTAAAGTGTTCCTTTTAGTGCATGCATAAGCTATGATGTAAATCATCAAACTATTCGTTTTTTGTCAAAACAGAGAGTCAAATTATGAACCTGGCATGGCATGGTACGCACCTACTACCAATAAAACCTACTAAAACCTTGACTTAATTTGATTGTGGAAAGTGAAATCCAAACTTTGGAATTTTTCGCAGTCCTACAGATTAGTTAATGCATTACAAGCTCCCCGCTGATGTCAAAATAAAATAGGAGAATGGAAATATAAAATTTTAGTTTATAGTTCCTAGTCAACTTTAACACAGTTTTGCTTTTTTTTTGGGTAAACACCACACAATTTCTTCAGTGTCATGGTATTACGAATTTCTTGGGAAAATAGTGTTTGCTCTTTTATTGGTTTTTCCTTCTTGAAAGATATCCATAGTTGATAAAAATATTTATTTAATCAATTTCAACTCTTTCAAGTCTCAATAATATAATTTAATATTTCTATTAATTTAACAATCTAACATAATTTTTTTAGCTTAAAAAAAAGCATAGGAAGGGAGAGTGGACGTTACGCAAATATATATATATATATATATAGAAAAAAGAAAAGAAAAAATTTATGAAATTTCACAGCATTGTCCTCACAAAGACTAAACCAAAAGCATATTTAGAAAAAAGAAAAAGAACCTTGGTTGACACTAAAATAAAATTGTAGCCACCATAAAGCATTCCCAATTCCATTCCTATAGATATGACTTTAAGCATTTCATATGGATATGAGCAATTGATACATTGTATGAACTTTTTTTTTTTTTGGAGAAAAACATTGTATGCACTTAAGATTAAGAGGATGTGCCTAGGGGTGTGCAGAAAACCCACCGACTCGCCAAACCCGACCCGACCCGCCGGGTTGGGTCGGTTTTTAAGGCTTGGTGGGTTGGGTTGGGTTACAAATTTTTTTTTATAGCGGGTCGGGTTGGGTTTGGGTCAAAAAATTACAAACCCGCCAAACTTGACCCGACCCACCGACCCATCCATATTTAATATATATTTAAAATATATTATATATTTAATAATTTTTTTAAAAAAACTAGCTGTAGGGCACTTACATATATATATATATATATTTAAATATATATTATATATTTAATAATTTAAAAAAAAAAACTAGCTGTAGAGCAGCACTTCATCGGTTCCTCCTACTAATACTAATTTAATATATATATAAAATATATTATATAATTAATAATTTTTTTAAAATAACCAGTTCTTTCTATCCTATATTAAAGCCAATTAGTTCACACAAACCCTAATAAATTACTATTGTTGTTTAGTCATTAGTGTTGTTTGCCTTTAAGAAATTATATTGATACTAATCTTTGAGTTTTTTTAATATATTAATATTTATATTTTTTTCTACTCAATTTAATAATAATAAATAAAAAAATTTGTCAAACCCATGGGTTCAACCCGACCCAACCCAACCCATGTGGGTTGGGTTGGATTTATGTGATGGGTTGGATTGGGTTGATTTTTTTTTGACCCACCATGATAGGTTGGGTCAAAAAATCCCCTCAACCCGACCCAACCCGACCCATGCACACCCCTAGATGTGCCACATTAAAGAGAAAGAGTACGCAATAGATTTCAACAAAAAACAGTAAGCATGTAACCACATATTTCATATTTGTGCAATTTTCTAAACTTTCCTTGCCTTTCTTTATCCCTGACCCCCCTGTCTAATCTCAGATTCCTCGTAAATTGGTGATGGAAACAAATATCAATGCATTGGTGCAAAACAAGCTGACTCATGAATTCTGGGCAAATAGTTTTTATGCTATTATCTTTCAAGAATGTGGCAGACCTTGTGGTGCCTAAGACACATACAAAAAGTAGAGAATTCAGAGAAACCAAGACATTACCTTAAAACGTCAATTATCTTTCATGGAAATGTAAAATGTAAAATAATAAGTTCAAAGAATGCTAAAAACAAAATAGAATGGTAACAAATAAGTCTTCAGTTATGAAAATTCTAAGGCATCAACGTATAGAAAATTAGCCCATTTTCTCTCATTAAAAAAAAAAAAAAAAAATTCTATTTTCATCATCCCTATGAACCATTTTAAAAAGCTTCCATGGTTGCTAAATTATTGTACATTTGCATTAACTTATTTTCTAATTTGTTGAGTTACACTACAAAAAGAAGAAGAAGAAGAGGTTTTAATACCATATAAATTCAATGTAACAATTCTTTTATAATTATTGACTTCTAGGGTTGGCTCAAAATCATTATACACGACTGGGTTGTAGGAGTTTATTGGTGATTAACTTATATAGGCAATTCATCTCCTTTGTACTAGGGAAAAATTATGGAGGTAAAAGAATATCCACACTACATGTCAAGAGCAATTAAGGTATACAATATTGTTAAGTTTAATAATAACAAAATACTGCACACCTAATAAACTTGGACACTAAGAAAAAAAAAAACTAAATTTATTTAACAGACTATTAAAAGACAAGATGGAAAAAAAAAAACATGAAACATGTTGATTGGCCCAATTTGACTTGAAAGGCCATGGCTATTTTCAAAAACCTATTTAATGGAAATTGGGCTGAATATACCCTGATGAATCCCACGACCATCTATAAATTTAGATTTGTCGCCAACAAATCTATTATTTTTCACCTAGCTATCGCCATAGAGCCAAATCATTGTTATGAACTGTCACTAAAGTAATTGTTTGGGTTTTTCTCATTTTGTTGCTTCATCACATGCCATTCTGTTGTGACTTGTGAGTGATTTGCCAGATTATTTGTTTAGGCATTTTGAAATCACGAAATTGATGGTTGCAATTTGCAAACTCTAAGTCCAAAAAAAAAAAAAAAAAAAAAAAAAAAAAAAAAATCAGTTGCTAATCCTTTTTTATTAGTATTTTTGGTTGTGGATTGATCCTCCTTCCTCAATCTAAATTGACTGAAGTGATGAACATCTCTAATTCCAACAATTATTTGGTTTTTTTTTTTTTTTTTGGGATAATACAATAAACTTAAGACTCTTTTAATTTATGTAAAAGATAATGAGCGATGCAGTTAGTGGTAACTACACATGAATAGCGAAAAACTTAATACAAAATTGAAAGAAAAGTTTATCATATTTGCAAATAACACATACAAGAAAGGTGTCCCGAATCTCCCGATACATCGTTTAACTCATCTAGTACATAATTCAAATATCTTCTATCTTGTTTATAACTCCAGACTACAAATGTTAGACCATTTTGTAGTTGTACTCTGGTTATATGATATATTATAAATCTGGTTTAAAACACTAGTATTACTATTTTTGTGTGTGTTCTAATAATAAGTATTACTGTTTACTTAAAAAAAAAAAAAATTCTTCTCTCTTTTTAATTTTTTTTATGAACAAATATCTTCTCTTTCAACCATTGAATTACTTTAAAAAAATTGTCCCAAAACACTTGAAAAAGTCCAAATCCGACATAGTTTACCTTTTTGTCCTAGCAATATGGTCAAAAAAATTATAGTTTCTTTGGTAATGCTGTAATAGTAGTTCTAGTACTGGGAGTACAAATCCATGATATATTTTGGTCTTAATATAATCTCAAAGTTGTATAAAAAAAAAAAAGTAAAAAAAAAAAAAATTCATGTACTAATAATAATCAAACCCACCAGAATCTCTCACACATATAAACACACGCTCCCCGGCAAATTCAATTCTTATTGCTTTCCATTATTCTGTCTTTCTCTCATTGATAAAACACACATGTATAGGGTTGAGGATTCTTGAGGTCAGATTCGGATCAATCCATATAGCCGAATACTCGTGGCTTGACAAGACACGAACTCAACCCGCGAACACGAATTGTCACCCCTATCCGTAACTGATAAAAATAATTATTTAATCAATTTCAACTCTTTCAAGTCTCAATAATATAGTTTAATATTTCTATTAATTTAACAACCTATCATAATTTTTTTAGGTTAAAAAAAAGCTTAGGAAGGGAGAGTGGACATTACGCGATATATATATTTCTTTTTTTTTTAGTATAATTTTGGTTTACTTTTAGTTTGTTTTGTTTCACATTTTTTTTTTTCAGAATAGTAAAAATTTATGAAATTTCACAATATAGTCCTCACACAAAGACTAAACCAAAAACATATTTAGGAAAAAGAACCTTGGTTGACACTAAAACAAAGATGTAGCCACCATAAAGCATTCCCAAATCCATTCCTATGGATATGACTTTAAGCATTTCATACGGATATGAGCAAATGATACATTATATGAACTTACATTAAGAGGATGTGGCCACATTAAAGAGAAAAGGGTAATAGATTTCAACAAAAAGCAGTAAGCATGTAACCACATATTTCATATTTGCGCAATTTTCTAAACTTCCCTTGCCCTTCTTTATCCCCTGATCCCATCCCTAATCTCAAATTCCTTGTAAAATGGTGATAGAAACAAATCAATGCATAGGTGCAAAACAAGCTGACTCATGAATTTCAAGTAAATAGTTTTTATGCTATTATCTTTCAAGGATGTGGCAGACCTCGCGGCTCCTAAGACACATACAAAGAAAAAAAAATTAGAGAATTTAGACGTATCAAGACATTACCTAAATATGTCAATTATCTTTCATAGAAAAGTAAAGTTCAAAGAATGCAAAAAACAATATAGAATGGTGAAAAATAAGTCATCAACTATGAAAATTCTAAGGCATCAAATGTATAGAAAATTAGCCCATTTTCTCTCATTTAAAAAAAAAAGTCTATTTTCATCATACTTATGAATCATTTTCAAAAGCTTCCAATTGCTAAATTATTGTATGTTTGAATTGACTTATTTTCTAATTTGTTGAGTTACACTAGGAAAAAAAAAAAAGAAAAAAAAAAGAAGAGGTCTTAATACAATATAAATTCTATGTAACTATTTTTTTTTAAATTTTTTTTTTAAATTTTATAATTATTGACTTTTAGGGTTGGCTCAAAATCATCCTCCACAATTGGGTACTAGGAGTTTATTGGTGATTAACTTATAGGCAATTCATCTCCTTCGTACTAGGGAAAAATTATGGAGCTAAAAGAATATCGACACTACCTTTATGTCAAGAGCAAAGGTATACAATATTGTTAAGTTTAATAATAAGAAAATATTGCACACCTAATAAACTTGGACACTAAGAACAACAAAGCTAAATTTATTTAATGGATTGTTAAAAGATAAGATGGAACACAAACATGAAACATATTGATTGGGCCAATTTGACTTGAAAGTCCATGGCTAGTTTCAAAAACCTAGTTAATGAAAATTGGGCTGAATATACGTTGTATCCCACGACCATCTATAACTTTAGATTTGTCACCAACAAATCCATTATTTTCAACCTAGCTATCACCATCGAGCCAAATCACTGTTGTGAATTGTCATTGAAGTATTTGTTTGGGTTTTTCTCATTTTGTTTCTTCATCATGCCATTGTGGTGTGACTTGTGAGTGATTGCCAGATTATTTGTTTAGGTCTTTTGTAGTTGCGAAATTGATGGTTGCAAACTCTATGTCGAAAAAAAAAAAAAGTTGATAAGCTATTCCTTTTCTATTAGTATATTTGGTCGTGCAATTTCAAACCCGATAAGACACAATTTTGTTGGCTGATTGATCCCCCATTCCTCTTTCCTCAATCTAAATTGACTCAAGTTATGAACATCTCTAATTCCAACAATTATTTGGTTTTCTTTTTTGGTAATATAATAAAATTAAGACTCATTTGTAAGTGGTAACTACACATGTATAGCAAAAAACTTAATACAAATTTGAAAGAAAAGTTTGTCATATGTAACAAAATAACACATATAATACAAGAAAAAGTGTCCTGATACACTCTTTGAAAACATACATAATTCAATTTTTTTCTCTTCCATCCCAAGTCCCAACTATCAAATTTTTTTTTTTTTTTAATAAAAAAATTGTCCCAAAACACTTGAATCCAAATGCAGCATAGTTTACCTTTTTGCCCTAGCAAAGTGGTCAAAAAAATTATAGTTTCTTTGGTAAAAAAGTAGTAGTGGCCTAGTGGTAGTGCAAATACATGATTATGATATCTTTTGGTCTTAATATAATCTCCAAGTCAAGTTCTATCAAAATATTAACCAAAAAAAAAAAAAAAAAAAAATCTTCATGTACTAATAATCAAACCCATCGGAATCTCTCACTCATACATACACAGTCCTCGGCTAATTCGGTTTTTATTGCTTTCTTTCCATTATTCTCTCTTTCTGTTTCTTTCCATTATTCAAACCTGATAAGACACATGTTGGTTGGCAGATTGATCCTCCTTCCTCAATCTAAATTCATTCAAGTGATGAACACGGGGACGACGACGACGAAGACGAAGTGGAACATGACGACGACGACGACGATTTCGATGAAGACGTTGAGGAGTAGAGATTGATTTTCTGGTAGGTTTCGGCGACGAGAGAAACGCTCTGATCTTCAGCAACGAAGGCGGCGACGTGGCCTTGGGTTTCTCAAGTCTTCAGAAAATGGAGGTCACAGAAGTTTATGAGCTGGGGTTGCTGTGAGAATGGGTTGAAGGAGAGGCAGAGAATGGGTTGAAGGAGAGGCAGAGAAGGGTTGTGAAATTTTTTAAGGGTAAAATAGTCTTGTTGTTATTTGGTGAGGTGTCAAAGGCTTAAGCCATTAGATTAAATCTATGGCTAAGAATTTAGGTATAAATATTGCACGGGATATGAATTCATGAAACAAGGACATGAAGAGACATAACACGTGTCACTCTGGGCATTGTTGGTATAGTACTCCCAAAACTTTGCAATGACAAAAAAAAAAAAAAAAAAAAAAAAAAAAAAAAAAAAAAAAAAACAATCAACAGCAATTTGAGGGCAAAAATTGGTGTAAGGGTTGGTTTAAATGGTTTTTTTCAATTGGTGCACCGTTGCATCCTTTTAAGGAAAAAAGGAAGCAAGCAAGTTTAAGTAATAAGAGTCAATTTTGTTTTTGTTTTTAATACAAAAGGATGACTCCCTGTTTATTTAGCTGTCATTTTTACATAAGTTACATAGAT
Organism: Notholithocarpus densiflorus; assembly: GCA_030021035.2. NCBI lineage: Eukaryota > Viridiplantae > Streptophyta > Magnoliopsida > Fagales > Fagaceae > Notholithocarpus > Notholithocarpus densiflorus. Next base: position 198,529 of record JARYZH020000406.1, read on the forward strand.
AGTAGTAAAACAACAACAACAACAATAATAATAATAATAAACTATATATTTATGAGATAACTCTAAAAATATTATCACACGCAACGCGTTGGTCTGCGACTGGTTTTTTCATAATGTAGGGAGCATTTCTAAAGAAAAGCCATTTGGACTTGCCTCTAGCTGGTTGCAACTGACCCTGCCTACTAGAATTAGTTGCCTAGTAATCCAGGGGCATCACCCATGACGGGCTAAGCAATTTATGCTCTTGCTCAGGAGCATTATCTTGATTTCTCAAAGGCTACTTAACTTACCGTCAAGGCATAAAGTTATAATCCAGCCTTTGTTTGACATCTATAAAAATCATATAAATTGGAATCATTTTTTTTTTCAAATGATGTGGATCATCACCAAAGCAGGGTCCTTTGAACCCGCCCTTAGGGAGTAAACCATGGATACATAACCCCATCTGCCAGAACTGTGCATTAGGTAATTCAAGGGAACTCCTAGTTGGAATCGAATCCAAGATGTGTAAACTAGAATCTTTTATGCGCTACTAGATTCCAATTTAATCCCAATTTATACAAGATTCCAGTTTAATCATATTAAATTGGAATCTTGTATGCGCTAAATCCTGAATCCATTTTTACCAAAAATAGAATTAAGTTGAAAGCTTGATGGTAACAAATATAATAACAATAGATAGCAGTCGAGGAATAAACAAATGGTTATTAAGAAATGTGAGGCCTTAGTGCAATTCTATTGGAATAATGTTCTTTGTTTTATACTAACTTTTTATTTTGATATCTGTTATTTCTAGGAAATAACTATACCGCATCTATATCTGTATTCTTCTTCTTTTTATATGCAATGGGATTTCACCATCAATCCCACCTCCATTAATCAAGTATGAGAATTTGACATTGTTTTCCTCTCTTTTGAGTTATAGTTTGTCCCTATTTTTGAACTTTGTATAGCTTCCAATGTATTCCTCCCATTCTAAATCATATGTTTATATGTCAATACTGATATTATAAATTATGCAACGTTTTAAGCTACACACCAAATAAAAAAAGAAACCCGTCTAGGAGCCTTTACTCTCCAAGTACCTTTCCAAGGAAAGACAATTGAAGGGGGATAACTTGAGATTGAGGAGATTGGTTCTTGTAGACTGGTGCATTATGTGCCGTCGTTGTAGAGAGACGGTAGACCATTTACTTCTTCATTGTGAGATGGCTCATCGGTTGTGGTGCTTTGCCTTAAATTTTTTTGGTTTGTCTTGGGTTATCCCTAGATCGATCCCAGATTTGCTTTTTGGCTGGTGGAATTGGTTGGGGAAGCATTCGTCTTAGATTTGGAACTTAGTTCCGTTGTGCATCCTATGGTGTATTTGGAAGGAATGGAATCGGCGGACTTTTGAGGATTTGGATAGTTTCGTTGATTAGCTTCTTGCTTCTTTTAGTGGGACTCTTTTTGATTGGTCTCGGGCTTGGAGACTCACGACTAGTGATTCTCTCCCTTCTTTTCTTAGTTCTCTTTCTCTTTTGTAATTTTTTTTGATGTCTAGTTCTTTCTTGTTTTCTCTCTATTCTTTCTTCTTGTATTCTCTGGGTTTGCTCTGTGTTTTTCTTGCACAGAGTAGCCGTTCGTATATATAAAATTCTTACTTATCAAAAAAAAAAAATTCCACTGAATGTGCCTACTTCTAGTCCTCTACGATGAGATAGACATGAATGCAAAAGTCATTACTCTCCTTTCTATCTGCCTCATTCTCAAGTTTGCAGGCTCTGTTAACCACTAAAATGTATCCAACATATGGAAAGAAAGATTATAGAAGAAAGATTCTTGGTCCTTGGCCAATAACAGAATTTTCCATTAGTGATAAGTGATTCAATTATAAGAAAAAAATTTCTATTACAATTATTCTTTGGAAACTGAACTAACTTTTATTACCAAACGTAATGATGTGAAGCTACAATAAGGGATAAAAAGCTCATATTAATTGTATTAAGTCTGATTTGTAATGACAACTAATTCCAGGTGATCAGTGGTGCTGCATACTAGAATTACTTGTTCACAAAGACATTTACTGTAGCTCAGTGAGCTTTTCTGCGGGAACAATTCACACTATTAAGGCTAGCATAAATTCATCTCTAAGCAAAACTTTAAGATGCAGAAATTTAAGATGGTTAGATGTTTTTCTATTCTTATCTTCACAGGGTGAGATAAGGAATTCCCCCAATTCAATGAAGGATTCACAGGCCCTAGATTATGCAAACCATGGTAATGTGTCAAAAATCACATTTCTGTTTGTTGTAACTGTTTGCCTTATTTGAAAATTTTACTTCCCTAAATATATATAATGATAAGAGTGGCAGCTGATTGTCTACTTGTGCATGTTTGTTAGTTTTATTCAATACTGAAAATTGGGCGTTGAAGAATTTTGTGCAGCTTCCATAAGTGTGCATCAGCTGGATGGAATGGAGAGCTGGGAACAACATGCAAGGCATGCCTATGAGCTGTTTGAGAAGGATGTCATTTATATTCCCATCACTTTCAAACGGCAAATTTTGATTCAATTTCTTAGGCACACATCCACTATTAATTCGTTACAGGGAGGAAATTATTTGTCAAGGAAGAACTGCATAATAAGGTTTTTTTCTCACAACAATGTTCTCTAGAAGAAATTTTTCTGGACTTAGCAAAAGATGCGCTTTTGGGTTCAAAGTTCAAACAGATTGTGACATTTCCATTTGCTCTAAGAATTTGAAATCGGTCTCCATTGATTAACTAAAGCATTGGAGTAAAGCTTCAGTTTTCTTCTTTTTCCCACAGAGGTGTTTCCATACCATTGATCAGACTCTTAATTATGTTTGATTGAAATCTTGGTGATTCAGTTTTTGTACTCACTACTCACTGGATTTGGAAATCAAAATTCATATGGATGTTTGAGAATATTTACATTCAACCATACAAATTTTGAAATGTATCTTAAGTAAATGATGGTGAACATTATGTTAAAGTTCTATTTGATGTGGTTTTAATGTTGCTTCGGTCCTTGTTTCTTTGTTTTGGATGCCTCTATAATCCCTTTGCTTATTATTTCTTTTCTACAAAATGGTGAAAAATGTGAAATATTTTTTTCAGAATATATTCAGCAGTGCACCTATTGGCTGGTTATGAGTTTCAATAGGTCTGAGGTAGGACAAAGCAAACTCTTTAATTTCACAAACTGGAAATGCTTTTGTTTATTTAGTATTCAGTCTCCGAAGCAAAATGAAAATTAATTGGTTGATTCCTTTAAAGGGACTTGCTCGTTCCCCTAGTCAATGGGCTTTGGGGTTGATTTCACCAAACTTGTGGGCCACATTAATGGGCTGTGAGGGTTGATTCTGTGGGCCCAGCTTAAATTGATCCGAAATGTTTCTTGTGAGTCATTTGATGGGCTACGGGCTTAAATGGCTTTTATGGGCCTTGGGACTAATTGTACCATTAACAGCAGATTATAGGTTGTAATTTAATAGGTTTGTATCATATTCGGGTTAACACGACTGGCCTATTTAATAAACGGGTTGGGTTAGTGATCAACGTATGGAACCACTACTAAAAATGCGACCTATAGCAATGATTTTTTTAGTTGTGTTTCCAAAAAATGCGGCTACAGGTAACCTATAACCACATTTTTAAGAAACGCGACTTAAACTACTGAACTATAGCTGTATTTTTAAAACGCGACTATAGGTTAAGTCTACAGCTGCATTTGTAAGTATCTTTAGCCGCGGTTTTTTGGATTGGGCCTATTGCCATGTTCACAAAGCGTGGCTATATGTCCAACCGAATATATATATTTATTTAAAAGAGGACCTATACCTATAGGGTTAATTCATTTGATCTGTCTGATCTGTTTAATTAAATGACATTTTACCAGTGTACCCTTCAAACCCTAAATATATAAACTTATTAGTTGTTGTAGTTTATGTTCTTTAATATATTGCGATTGATTATTTGTGATATTGAGATATGTTTTAGTTTTGAATGATTATTTGTGATGGAGTTATTCATTAGTTCTAAATTTTATATAAAAATATATATATTTGTTTGTTTTTTCATAATTTTTTTCATTTTAATAAAATCTGATAAATAGGTCAACAAGACTGACCCGTTTAATAAACATGTCGAGTTAGTGTTGACCCATATAGTCAGATACTCATGAGTTGACACGACATGAACCCAACACGCGAACACAAATTGCTACCTCTAATCTTCACTACATGTACTAAGCCATACTATAACAGTATAACTTCTATTCTAGTATAATTAATTTATTTGTATCTTTCTTTATTGATCTTGCTCAACTCAATATCATAAAAGAGAATGGTTGGGCGATTCTACTAAGCCAAACTATAACTTCTCTAGAATTGTAAATAGATTTGTAAATTATATCATTGTAAATTAGTATATCATTAATTTTTGAAAGGGTGGTGACATGGTTAACAGTTTGTTTAACAATTAGATTGAATCCATCTTTATATATGTATCCTAGTGAAAGAAAGGACAACATTTCAGGCATATATAGCCGAAAGTGTGAGTTTTATTTTATTATTATTTTTTTAAGTCCCATAAATTCTAGGATCCTTTCAAAGTTTTGTCTACCCAAGGCCAAGACTATATCTTGTAAAAGATAAATCCTTCCATGAATGCGTCCACTCATCCCCATCGCTTATATATATATATATATATATATATATATATGGGTTGAGTACAAGTTACATCTAGTGTAACTTTAAACAATATTACACCACTCAATATTTTTTAATTGAATGCAAATATTGACAAATCCACTGTTAGATTACATTATCTTTATATATTTTTTATACTTACAAAATTTTAAGGTGATCAAAAATTAATAGTCATGTCATTAATTAATTGTTAAAATTCAAGTTTTTGTAGTTTAAAATAATGCATAAAAGATGAGTTTATGGATCAAATGGTAAATAACATCCGATTGATATAAAAATTGGCATGCATGTTAAGAACATATAGAATATGTAATTCAACGGTTGGATTTTCAAAATATTAATTCAATAACAAGTTATTGGGTGGTGTAACATTGCTTAAGATTACACCAAGTGTAACTTGAACTCATCCCTATATATGTGTGTGTGTGTATGGGTCCGGTTAATGTATGCCCTAAGGGCATACATTAATCATCAATTTTGGGAAAGTTTTTATAAGGAATTAAAAAAGTTGTTAAAACAATAAATCACTTTTTTTTTTTCTATGAAAAGTTTCCTAAAATGGTTTATTAATGTATGCCCTAAAGACACATATTAGTAAAATCTATATATATATATATATATATATAATTGACTTTAAACAATGTTACACCATTCAATATTTTTTAATTGAATGCAAATTTTGACAAATTTATCATTGGATTATATTATCTTCATATATTTTCTATACTTGCAAAATTTTATGGTGATAAAAAATCAATAATCATGTCATCAATTAATTATTTAAATTCAAGTTTTTGTAATTTAAAATAATACATAAAATATAAAATTATTAATCGAATGGTAAATATCATTCGATTGTATATAGCCAAATTATAATAATCATGTAAAACAAACAGCCATACCGGATTGTGTGTGAGCATCTTCAAAATAAGAAACTATAGTTCTTTTTTAGTTTTCACGCAGAATCATGATTAGTGGGGAACCTTTTAGTCGTGCGGAATCAATGAGCAGTGGGGGCTCAGGACTGGTAAAGCCAAAGCATTGTTTTGGAGCAACTTAAAACTTATCCATTCTCCCACATTTAGCAATTTCAATTCAAGTTCAACCACTGCTTTTCAGCTTTCTTTTGATCTATCTCTCGGCATTTTCTTCCACCCACCAAGAAGAAATGGCTGAAGAAATCCCGTTTGGTCTTGTGCAGAAGATCATTGAAAGGTTGGGCTCTATGGCTTTTGAAGAGATTGCATCTATCTGGGGTGTCAAAGATGAGCTTGAAAAATTGAAGAACACTGTTTCCACTATTCAAGCTGTACTTCAGGATGCAGAAGAGAAGCAGGACAAGAATCATCAAGTCAAGGACTGGCTCATGAAGCTCAGAGAGACAGTTTATGATGCAGATGACTTGTTAAGCAGTTTCTCCACTGAAGATTTGCGACGAAGGGTGATGGCTGGTGATAAAATGGCAAAGAAGGTACGCATTTTCTTTTCAAGTTCAAACCAACTTGTTTTTCGTCTTAAAATGGCTCGCAAAATAAAGGTGATATGGGAGAGACTTGTTGCAATAGCTAATGGTAGAAACAATTTTCAGTTGATAGAACATCTTTTACAGGCAGGGGTTGTGACTGCAGAGAGGGAACAAAGTCATTCATTTATACGTGAAGAAGAAGTTATTGGGAGAGAAGAGGATAAGAAGAATATCATAGATCTATTATTGAACTTTGATGTGAAAGAGAATGTCTCATTCATATCCATAGTAGGTATCGGAGGGTTAGGGAAGACCACACTTGTTCAATATGTATACAATGATGAGAAGGTGAAGACTTATTTTGAGTTGAAGATGTGGGTGTGTGTCTCTGATGTTTTTAATGTGAAAACAATTGTTGAAAAGATTATTGGTTCTGCAACTGGTAAGAGATGTGGCAACAATGACATCAACACCATGTCATCAATTTCAACAGCATATATCATTGCCTTCATTTCCTTGTCTTTCTCATTTGGAAATCTGGAATTGCAATAACTTGACTTGCATGCCACTGTTTCCATATCTTGAAATAGGGCTACTACTGTATGATTCCAACTTGAAACCATTAAAACAGACAATGGAGATGAAGATGAATATGGCAGCATCCTCCCCTCCTTTCTCCAAAATAAAGTCTGTCTTTGTATAGGATGCGGGACCTAGAGTCTCTGCCAGAGGAGTGGTTGCAAAACATGACTTCTCTGGACTATCTAAAGATTCTTGGATGCCCTAGACTAAAATCCCTACCTGGATTTATGCAACATCTCTCCTCCCTTGAGATATTGGAGATTGGGGATTGTGAGGAGCTTAATTTGTTTAGTGACAAGTGTGATGATCATGCTGACACACAACGTGTTACCACTTTGCGACTACGAGTGCTTGAGATTTCAAATGTTCCCCGCTTGATTACTTTATCCACAGAGTGGATCTGTAACCTCACATCACTTCAGAGGCTTGGAATTAAAAAATGCCCCAATTTAATTTCACTTCCTGAAGGGATCGACAACCTGAAATCCCTTCAAGACCTTGAAATTACAGATTGTTGCAATCTAATTTTACTTCCAGCAAGGATCAGCAATCTCACATCACTTCAAAGCCTTGAAATTAAGGGCAACCCCAATCTGATATCACTTTCTGAAGGGATCAGCAATCTCACTTTACTTAAAAGGCTTGAAATTTGCAGATGCCTCAATCTGACATCACTTCCCGAAGGTATTGGCTACCTCACATCACTTCAAAAGCTTGAAATTAGAGAATGCCTCAGTCTGACAACACTACCAGAAGGAATTCGTCACCTTACCTCTTTACAGACCCTGATAATCATCGATTGTCCTCACTTGAAGAAAAGATGCCAGAAAGGAATTGGTGAGGATTGGCCTAAAATTGCTCACATCCCAGATTTTGGATATTATGATTGAGAATTAGACTCTTGTTTCAGCAAGGTACTTGTGCACATTCTAGGGAATATTTATTATTATTTACTTTTTCCGGACTTCTTTATCTTCTTTGATGCTGATATATCGAGCAATTTATTTGTAATATAATATGTAGACTTTTTGAAGAACTATTAAAACTACTGAAAAACGTGCTAGTTGGGAGGAATGAACCTGATCTGTCATTGATCAAGTTTTCAGGTATGTGACTAACTCAAATGCCACTTTTATTCCACCCCTTCTTTCTTACTTCTTCAGTCTTGTACTGAAAAACATTTGATTTCATCTCAGATGCAGAAGAAATTATTATTTCTTTTTTATTTAGTGAAGAGGAATTGAACCCTGAAAGTAACCCCACATGAAGAGAGTAAATGCCACTGCATAGTAAAACCCCACAGATATAGTGTCATACTTTCTTGTTTCTGCAGAAAGTATGAAACGAGGAGGTGATTACCTTTTCTTTAATTTTCTTCATTTTCATATAATCCATCATTTTAGATATGATCTCTTCACAAACCAAGAAGAGAAAAGAAGAGAAAAAGACAGATACATAACCCATCAGATGTTGCTTAATTTAATCAATCTCTATCTGTGTATATCTAAAACGAGTTGGAAAGGTCATATAGTTACTTTGTTAATTGACTTAGGTGCAGAAAAATAATGAAAGGTAGCACTTGATGATATTGGAGGAACACTGGTGGAAGATCATTTCGGATAACTAATCAGGTATTTAGTTACTTCAATTCTATTTTATGTATAAGCTTCTACCATGTTTTGTTCAATTTGTAGGATATTATATTATTATAATGCAAAAATTTATATTCTTTCTTTGATTTTTCAGTTACTTAATTGGATTAAAACATGGCTTGAAATTTATTAGAGTTTAGAAATTCACTAGATTTCGGAATTCCACTTTATGCATTTAATTATACAAAATGAAATAAATCAGGATGATTTTGGAATTCCACTTACTTATACAAAATAAAATAAATCAGGATGAACTGAAATGTTATATGTGGGGACTAAATCCGCCGCAAGCTTATTGTCCTCTTTGGGGAGCCAAGCCCGCAAGGTTTTGTGCGTGGTAGTGGTACACTCATGCAAGCTCCAAGAGCATATAAAACATGAGTGGGGCGCATTTCTTGCTGATGTGGGACTGCGGTGTAAAGCCCAAAGGGTGAAGATCCGTACCTCCCATGTCGCTTGAAAAACAAAACCTTGCGAGCTTGGCTCCCCAAAGAGGACAATAAGCTTGCGGCGGATTGTGTCCCCACATTATAAATCATTTATTCTTTGGAATTGGGGAATATAAGAACCCTAGTGATTCAAAAAAATTACTGAGTGGTTTTCTATAAAGCAGAATAGAAACATGGCATTGGAAACTTTGTAGTTATGTTCTTTTCCTCACTTGTCAGCATGATGCTACGTGGAAATAGGTAGGGACTGCTCTAAGAATACTTAATTATCCATGGGATTTAATTGAATTTTGAAGGGTCATGCACTCCAATATTTCTAAAGGTTCATACGTCTTCTTTATGATTCAATCATCTCTGTGTTAGTCGAATACCCAAATTTCTCTTGTTTTCTTTTGTTTATATTCAGTTTAGTTTTTCAGTTATTTGATTATGTATGCAGATATGAGACAAGGTTAGAATACTAAACCAGACAAGAGTCGGTGTTTCTTCAAAACAAGTACTGGCAAAAAATTGAGTGTCAGTTATCTCAATCCTTCTTCTTCTTCTTCTTCTTTAAAATCCTGAAACTTGTATTTCCTAGGTTGACATGATTGAAGACCAGAGCTTGTGGGTTAACACTCCGATAAGAAACTTTTGAGGATAGATTCAATTTTAGGGAAGTTGCTACTTTGGATGTTCTACCACTATCTTCTGGACCCTGAAGCATCAGTTTTGCGTCCAAAAATTGAAAGTGCAATCACTTCACTTTTTCCTCACTAATGTTGGTTTGCTATGAAACAGGTTGCCTATGGGAGTCAATTTAATGCATTTTTCTCTGTAAAACTTTTACCTGTGAAAATAACATTATTCATAAAGCCTATTTTCATATTTCTTTGGACAAAGTTTAGCTATAAAACTGGTTGTAGCCTACTCAATATCTTTTTATTGGAGGTGAATTTTGACAAATCCGCCATTAAATTACATTTTCTTCTTATATTCTTCATGCTTGCAAAATTTTTAGAAAATTAAATATCAATTGCTATATCATCTATAAATTGTTTAAATTGCAAGTTTTTGTAATATAAAATTATGCATAAAATATAAACTTATAGATCTGTGGGGGCATATCTGCAGGTGGCCTTTGGAAGCCTTTAGTTTTTGCTGTCCCACATCGAAGAGAACTTCCCTCACTTTCTGCCTTATAAGCTTTGAAGCGAAGGAAAATTTGACATGTGTATTAAGAGCATGGTGAACATACAATTCTTATTCACAACTATTGTAAAAAAAAAATAATAATAATAATAAATTAATAGAAAAGTTAATTTATATATTCTGCAACTTGGCCTTTTGTTCCCAGAAAAAAAAGAATGTTTTATTGCGTTTTAGCTTGTAAACAAAGCTGTTGATGATTAAAAGCATGAGCAGTTTATTAAATTACTTGGAAGAATTAATAAATTATTACCAATGTTATGATTCATAGAGTGAGCAGCAGCTGTCCTGAACAAAATTTTGATTATTTCATTCAGATGGATCTCAAGAGTGAAGGCATCATAAAAACTTAGTTTGGAAAGTGGTTTTGCACTTACGCTTTCATCTTTGATGTAGTCTTGACTTCTTGAGGCTTCAAAACATACCATGAAGGCATAAAGTTATAATCTAGCTTTTATCTGACATCTATAGAAATCATATAAATTGGAATCTTGTATGCGCTAGTTCCAGGAATTCAGTTTTACTCATAAAAAAGTAAATTAAATGCTTGATGCTAACAAATAAAATAACTAGAGCTAGCTTTCAAGGAATAAACAAATATTTATAAAGAAATATGAGGCTTTAGTGCAATTCTATTAGAAGAAAGTTCCTTGTTTTCTACTAATTTCTTGTTTTGATATCTGCTATTTGTAGAAAATTTGGAGTGCCCCTAGTAGAAAATATTTTTGCGTTGGGGAAATAATTTTCAAGGAAGACCTGAACATCAAGGCTTTCTCAGAACAATGTTCTCAAAAAATTTATTCAAACTCAGAAAAGGATGCTCTTTCGGGATTGAATAGAAGGAGAAATTTCCATATTCCTCTCAGAATTTGAAATTGGTCTCCATTGATTTACTAGAGCATTGAAGAAAAGCTTCAACTTTTTCAATCCCACAGAGGCAAGTTCCATTGATCAGAAAGCTCAATATTATAGAATTTACATCTCTTTTCAGTTTTTTCACTCACTTCTCACTAGGCCTAGATATCAAAGTTCATATGACAAAGATGTTTGAGAATATTTATGCCTGCCCTTCTAAGTTTGACAATTAGAGAATTTTAGTCCCAATGTGTGGTTTCTAAATAACGCCAATATCAGTAAAAGCAATTGGCAAAGATGCTTGAAAAGGGCAAGCTCATAAGGGGAAACAGAAGTTTTTAGTCATCTTTCCCTAGCAACATGGTTTGTTTGACAGGTGATTTAGACCTTGGTGCATAATCCTGAACTTTTTTCCTTGTGCCCATTAGGAAGTAATTATACTGCATTTATCTTTATTCTTCTTCTTTTTATATTCGATGGGAGAGGGAGGAAGTTTTCACCATTTACAACACCTCCATTATTCAAGTATGATAATTTGACGTTGTTTTTCTTTTGGGTTGTAGGTTGTCCCCATTTTTGAAGTAATAGTGTAATTTCCAGTGTAATCCTCCCTTTCAAAATTATTTATTTATGTCAATACCCATATTATAAAATGGGTATTGACATAAATAAATAATTTTGAAAGGGAGGATTACAGTGGAAAATTACTAGTCCTTTATAATGAGATACACATGCGCGAGAAACTCATTACTTTCCTTCCTCTCTGCCTCATTCTCAAGTGTGCAGGCTCTGTTAACCACTCAACTTTTCCCAACGTATGGAAAGATCAAAAAAATTTTAAAAGAAATATTTTTGGTCCTTGGCCAGTAGCAGACTTTGCTATTGCTGGTAAATGATTCTATTATTAGAAGAATTTTGCCATAACCTTTTTAAATACATCATTTTTAATAATTTTATCCAAGTCAGATTTGTAATGACAACTATTCCAGGTGATCAATGGTAGGCTGCATTCCAGAATTACTTGTTCAAATTAAAGAACAAATCTAAGTCTTTTCCATTTTTGGGTTGTTATATGCTTATATGGTAGGCTTTTGTTAGCAGAAGTTAACTGAACTGAACAGTCTGACATATGGTGTGGGAGCTGATATGTCCTAAATGTTGCATTTTGTTGTATTACAAATTCTGAAAAGAAAAGGTTCAAACCTCTGTTATCATCACCCAATTATTTTCCGAACATATTGTGATTGCATTGATTTGAAGCTGTGAGGATTATTTATGAGATTGCAGAAAATTACATATCAGATTACAAACCCTATTAGGATCATAGGATTTGAACATACTATAAAAAAATTTCTCATTGCATTCTCTTATACTTGCATTTTCAATTCTAAATCTCTCTTTTAATATTGGACAGGACCACCTAAAATTTACATCTGTCTTCTTGACCAATTAATGTTTTGAGCAACACAGACCCCCTCCCATTCAAATTTTTTTTTTTTCAAATAATAATAAAACCCAAAAAGACACATAATGAAAAAATAAATTATTGAGCACTTCTAGCTAAAAGGAGTAAAATTGAGTAGAAATCACCTGGAATTTGTAACTAAATCATATACTTATCCCTGGAGCCATTAATAAAGTCAATATTGTTTATATAATATCCTTGATGTGAACATTGGTGATGAGGAGCTAATATTTGAAGCTTTTTCATTGTGACAGGCTCTTATAAAAACATTATTTGTAGCTTCATTAGCTTATCTGCCGCATCAATTCACACCATTAAGGCTTTTCATAAGTGGATTCATCACTATGTCAAACTTTAAGATGGTCAGATGTTTTTCTAATCTTCTCTTCTCGTATTCTTTTACTCTTGAGCTGTTATAAAATTTGGTGGATCTAGCAGGGTGTGATTAGGAACTCCACTGATTCAATGAAGGATTCATGGTCTAGGGTTATGCCAACATGGTAATGCTGTCAAAAATCCTATTTCTGTTTGTTGCAGCTGATTGCCTTATTTTTTTAAAAAAAAATTACTTCCCAAAAATATATTATTATAAGAATGGCAGCTGATTGTCTACTCTACTTGTTTATGTTGCATATTAGTTCTATTCAATACAGAAAATTAGATTTGGAAGAATTTTGCGTAGCTACCATAAGTGTGCATCAGCTAAAAGGAATGGAGGACTAGGAACAGCATGCAAGGTGTGCTGGGAATGAACAGATTATGATTGAGGAACTTGCCTTTGTATTCTCATCATTTTCAAATGACAAATTTCAAATCCATTGTTAAGGCACGCATCCACTATTAATTAATGATTGTTGTATGATTGTGTTTTTCCTCATGGCGTTTCATGATTACTTGGTTACTACTGGTATTAGGAAATTCTTTTGCTTGGATTTGGATTAATTTCCAATTGAGATGCTTGAAATGCTTTTAGTTTTTCTTTTCTTCAAGTCATATGATGATATTAACAGAAACCAAGAGTATATTTTGTGATATCTGGTATGTACTGCAATTTCGGATAACATTGTTGGGAAAGAATTTAAAAGGCTTATTCTGAAGAAGAGGAATTACAAGTTGATATTGTAAATACAGTTCTTGTAATACATAAAATTGTGATAATTGTGTTGCACCGATTTGTGTCACACCCACTAATCAGTGTTGTGTTTCCCCTAAACTTTCACCATCCCACTTCTTGACAAACTCCATCTGGCCATACTCATTTATGAAGAATTTAAATTTCTGAACTCTATTTTAATTCCTAACCAAACAAAATCTGGATCCCCTTCCCCCTCTCATCTCAGTTTGCTCTCATTATAATTCTAATCATCATTGCACTGCAAGTATGTATTATCATCCTTTTGACATTGATGTTACATATATGGCAGATTGGGAGGCCTCAAATTTATGCATGTTTTCTTCAAAAAAACACATGCATTGTAGTCTACATCATAGGCAATTCGCCCTCAACGCAACAAACTCTGGTTGGAGAATACTTTGGTGTCAATCCCACATTGAATTTCCTAGAGGCAAAATTCATAAGAACCATTTGGTGCTCATCATTCAACTCCGATAGAATTGAATCTTAGGAGGGGATAACAGAGTTTTCATTCCACTTAAAGAACTTTTTGACAATTTTGGTGATACGACGGATACTCATTTGGTGCTCATAAGGTTGTGACAGCAATCAGGAAGCTTGAAGTGTTAAGAATGAGGCATCTAAGAGCCCAATAATGCAAGCTCAGCAGCCCTACAATGACAGTACTAACAGCATGTGCAACATCTCATGCAATGCAAACACAAAGTGCCTTGTGCAGCAGCAGTCTTAGGAGTACAGTAAAGGCTAACTCAATTAGATCAGCATGTGGGGGTTAGTTCTGGTGTAACCGAAAGCCTTTAGAGCAATTAAGTGAGTTTGTTATGGGTTGTTTGGAGATTAGTTATTGTAATTGTAACATGTGATGTAATTCAGTGTAGCTTTGATCAGTTGTATATAATTCAGTGTAGCTTTGATCAATATTAAATTTTGAATGATGTATTCTTTGGAATTGGAGAGACCAAAATCCAAGTGAATTCAAACTAATAATCAGGTATTTTTTTCTGTAAATTGGCATAAAACATAGCATTAAACTTTCTAGTATTTCCTTCTCCTCACTTGTCAGCATGCTGCTAGGTGGAAATAGGTGGGGACTGCTCCAACACTGCTCAATTATCCTTGAGATTGGAAGATTTTTGAAGGATCATACACTCCAAAGGTTCACACACCTCCTTCAATATTCAATCCTTTTGCATTAATCAAATACCCAACTTTCTCTTGTTTTCTTTTGTTTAAATTCAGTTAAGGTTCTCAATTATTTGATTCTGTATGCAGATATGAGGGGTAGTCAAAATTCTAAACCAGATAGAGTTGGTGTTTCTTCGAAACAGGCTGGTACTACTTATGCATCTACTAGCAAAAATTGAGTGTTTATTATATCTATCCTTATCTTGTAATAGCTTTTCTAAAAGTCAGATTAAGAATCCTTATCTTGTTTTCTTTCCATTGGCAGATTTAGTTAATCAAAATACAAATCCTCAATTTGCACTCAAGATGCTATGAATGTCAGTTTCATCTTCTACTTCAGAAGTTCTACCACAACCTAAGTGGACCATCAATTTTTTTGTTCATATCAGAATGTAGCAAGGGTAATCACTTCACTTTTCCTCCCTATTGTTGCTTTGCTAGTGAAACAGATTGCCTATGAGATTCAGTTTGATGCATTTTGTTTCTAGATAACTCTTTTACCAATGAAAATAATAATATTTATAAAGCCTATATAGGTCTGGAATTTCTTATTCACAACCGCCATTGAGAAAAAAAATTAATCCAGGTAAGATAGGTGACTTATTATATAACAGGTTTTAAGGTAAATATATATATTCATAGCTTTTGCTTTTAGTATATTCCGGAAAAATATGGATGCATATTATTTTGTAAACAAAGTCATCAGGTTGATCGATTATAAGCATAAGTCGTTGATTCAACATATTAGCAACAAGTAATGGATTATGACCAATTTTATGTTCCATAGAGTGAATAGTTGTTGTCCTGGACAAATATTTTCTTAATATGGATCTCAAAAGTTGAGACACCATAAGAGCCTTGCT
This sequence comes from Notholithocarpus densiflorus, assembly GCA_030021035.2. Classification (NCBI taxonomy): domain Eukaryota; kingdom Viridiplantae; phylum Streptophyta; class Magnoliopsida; order Fagales; family Fagaceae; genus Notholithocarpus; species Notholithocarpus densiflorus. Next base: position 214,083 of record JARYZH020000406.1, read on the forward strand.
CTGCACTTACATAACATGGATTTTCTTTCATCTTTGATGTAGTCTTGAATGCTTGGGGCTTCTTAACTGACCATAAAGGCATAAAGTTATAATCCAGCCTTTGTTTGAAATCTATTAAAATAATAAAAAATGGAATCTTGTATGCTATCAGTCTAGGAATTCTTTTTTCTGACAAAAAATGATTAAGTTGAAGATGGTAACAAATAAAATAACAATAGATAGCAGTTAAGGAATATAAAAATGTTTATAAAGATATGTGAGGCCTTAGTGCAATTCTATTGAAATCTAGTTCCTTGTGATACAGTAATTTCTTATTTTGATATCAGTTAATTCTAGGGAATGCCCCTTAGAAGAAAATATTCTTGCATTCAGGTAAAATTTTGGCAGGGAAGAACTTAACAATAAGGCTTTCTTATAAGAATATTCTCTAGAAGTGGTGAAGTTTCCATGTTCCTTCAAAAATTGAAATCTGTCTTCATTAATGTACTAGAGCATTGGCGAAAATCTTCAGTTTTTTGTTTTTTATCACAGAGGCATGTTCCCTTGATCAGACTGCTTAATATTATGAAGTTGAAATCTGAAAGCTCAATAGTGTAAAACACTATAGCTTTTAGACCCCCAATTTCAAACTTACGGCTAAATTACTTTTACCCTACTTAACTAAGTGCGGAATAAAAGTAAGTGTAACGCAATAAAACTGGATCTACTCTCTAATGCATGGGCATATACAATAAACAATAAATGTAAAGCATAAAGAGTAAGGGAAGAGAGATGCAAACAATGAGAGAAAACCGAGACGTGTTATCGAAGAGGAAACTGAAGTATTTGGTGAAAAACCCCTCTACGGACCTCCAAGCCGAAATGATCCACTAGTGAATAAAGTTGGAGTACAAGGATATCAAAAAGACCCTCCAAGCCTAATCTACCCAATGTACTTAAACTCTCCGAGTTCTCCCAACGGACTTCACCAAATCATGCCTTCACTAGTTATCTGAATCTTGCAATTAGTTTCAAATTGCATCTGCCAATTAATGGCTTCTTTCAATACTTTCCACAAGCACCAAAACCACTCTCAACACTCAAATTGGGTGATGTAACACCTGCCTTACTTAAATTTAATTTAATTGCTTCTAGAGTGGAATTGGTGAATTATTTGATTTATTTTGAAGGTGATATTATTTTATATTATGGTCACTACAAAGAAAATAAATAAAAGAAGAAATAACGTGGAGAGTTATTTTGTGGATTATTCATATTAAACTTTTAGTCTCCTTATCAATTAAGGAAAATGATAAGAGATTAAAACCTATTTGGATTAGGAGTTTAATGTGGCGTTTGGTATGGGGTAATGTTTTAGGATTCTTAGGAATGTTTAAAGATTCCCATGTTTGGTTGTAAATTACGCCAGGGAATCAGATGCCAGGGAAATCTGGATTCTCCCCTTAAACCCCTCTCAGTAGGAATGTGATTCCCTTTAAAACAGGTGGGTATCCAGATTCCCAAGCTTAAAGGAATTTGTATTTTTTATAAATTGACAATTTTAACCATTTTTCCTTATAATTTAAGCAATTAAGATAAAATATAAAACAAATCATCAATATCTTTTATCTTATCTTTATCTTTTCCTGCCAAAACAACATAAACAGGATAGACAGCTCTGTTAATATATTTTTTAACAAAGTTCTAATTAATAGTTTATATTTTGTTTTTCATTATTTATTTAGAGGAAGATATTTTTTAAAGGACTAATTAATAGTTTATATTTTTTTCATTATTTATTTAGAGGAAGATTTTTTTTAAAAGGACTTGGTAGTTCACATTCAAATCTAAGGATAGAATGGGAAAAATAAATAATTCATTTAAGATTCCTGGGAATAAACCAAACATTATCATCTCACATTCCTAAAAATCTTAAGAGATTCCCAATGAAACCAAACATAAGAATAGCTACATTCCTAGGAATGTGATTCCTAGGAATCTGAATGCCAGGAGTAATGTGGATTCCCCTGTACCAAACGCCACATAAGTGTTATTGGAATCTTTTAGAGTTCTAACCTATCTAAACAACCTTAATTTGAGTTTAAACCTATCTAAACAACCTTAATTTGAGTTTAATTGGGAATTAAAGTCTAAGAAGTATATTTAAGCGGTTGGGTCTCTCTTTTATACGAGTGAATATAAAAAAAAAAACTAAACAAAACAAAAACAAAAGAGTCGATGCTTAGCGTATAAAAGATTAAGAGTAGAGCTTTCAAAGCTGACGTGTCAAAATAATATGAAGTCAACAAAACGTCAAAAATTTTCGGTTTTATAGTATACTAATGTATGACTTTATTTAGAGGAAATTATACTTTGCTCACCTATGGTTTGCCCAAAAAATATTTTGCCTACCCACGGTTTTAAAATTGACACTTTATTCACCTGAGATTAGTTCTATTTGTCTCCCATTACCCACCTTTGCTAAAAACTTGGATAGATTTGTATTTTTGTTACCTTTTATGTCTCTCTCCTCTCAAAACATAAAAAACTAATAAATCAAGAAAAAAGAAGATCTAAAAGTTAGGTTTTGTAAAAATTAAAACCTAACTTTTACTTCTTTTCATGTATTACTTTTAGATCTTCTATTTTAACGTATTAAAAATTGAAATTATGTTGGAGCAGATCCAATCCTTAACGGTCACAGACTAACACTTCATTAATATTTCAGACTTCGGACACAAAAGATTAGACAACACACAAAGCAAATCGCAAAAACCAACCCATTATTATATTTTGTTAATTTGGAAACCCAGCTTGTGTTTTGCTTGTAGTTTAATTTCGGCCTCTGCTCTAACTTTGGTTGATCAACTAAATTTAGCACAAACATTATTAGTTCAAATAGAAACTGATGAAGCACAATTTCTCATCGTCAGTATGTTCCTCGTCAGTTCGATGGACGATCTGATATCCTATGTAAGAGAAAACACCAAATAGATAATGGCACTGGTTTGGGGCCTGCCAAGGACCCTCTGATGCTTAAGTTAGCTTATACTCTTTAGAAATCTATAATTTGTAGAGCAATTTTGTGCGTGTCTCTCTCTGTCTGTTTTTTTAATGAATTATTTACCTGGCTTTCTTGGCTTTATATAGCCTCCATTGAGTAAATGCTCTATGTAACATAATGCTACAACCGGAGGAGTTATGGCTCAATGATGACCACTTAATCCTAGCTTTTACCATTCGTAACAGTTATTTAAATGCACATTATTGGACAGTAGTAACGGTTCCGTACTCATTTATGACTCAATCATCGAATGCTGTCTGGGATTAATGCACTCACGCTCGTCCATACTCTTACTCGTCATTATTATGGACGGTTTGCAAGTATGGACGACCATTTATATGCTACTCATCAGAAACAAAGAAAGTTTTTTTTTTTTTTTTTTCTTCTTCTTCTTAAATTTGTTTTTGTCTGTTCGGTAAAATCTATAAGTTTAATGATCTATTACACGAGTACATCGATTGTAATCCCTAGAGAAACTTCAATAATTCTAGTAGTTCTAGCCAAACCTCCAGAATTACATGTCAGAAAGATAAAATTATTGGAGCCACCTAAGTGTTTGTCAATTTTGAAAACAAGGAAGACAATAACGCAAATGGGAATGGTGATCACCACCATTGATACTCATACTCATATGACGACGAAGCTAACATCAGAAGCGAGCGGGGCGCATGCCGACGCCGTTCTTGGTGCACATGTGGAGGAGCTTGGTCATGGTTATGAACGCGTTGGTGATACTACTCCTGGTCCTGGTCCCGTTTCGTCGGAGGCGGAAGAATGAGGAAGGTGGTGCCCAAAGCCAAAATAAGAAGAAAAAATCAATGAAAAGAAAGAAAATACAAATCAATGTTCTTCCCTTGAAACAAGATGTAAAAGTTAGGTTTTAATTTTTACAAAACCTAGCTTTTAGATCTTCTTTTCCACTGTTTTTTAATTTTTTATGTTTTGAGAGGAGAAACATAAAAAGGTAACCAAAATACAAATTTACCCATGTTTATAACAGAAGTGGGTAACAAGAGACAAACAAAGTTAGCCTCAGGTGGGTAAAGTGCCAATTTTTAAACCACGGGTAGGGAAAGTGTTTTTTAAGCAAACTACAGGTAGGCAAAGTGTAATTTCCCCTATTTATTTATTTTGAATTAGGATACTCTTATTTGTTATTTATGGTAAAATAAATAAAAATTTCTAATTTATAGGTATGGTATCTTAAAATTTTAAAGAAGCTCTATTAATATGGTATTTTTCACTTATTTTATGAAGCCAACAAAATGAAAATGAAGTGACGATAATTATTTTAGAATAACTGTCATCACTCACTTGTAGTGTCGATGCTAGGTTTGTATAGCCCTTGGTAATAACAGTTTCAATCCTCTATATAATCTAATCCTTAATACATGTTGGTTATACCTCACCCACATAAGTAATAACCTCTTACCATATACCAAAGTATATCTCTCCTCCTCATGTTGTTGGCTAGAACCATTTCTATCACAATCTAATTAAAGAGAAAATCACATTGAATGTTTTATGTTGACTCTTTTATTATTTTCTTTTCACTGAAAATGTTTGAAATTTCTTCTACAAAATTTGGCGATTAGTAAATCACATATGGATCCAAAAAAAGAAAAAGAAAAAAGAATTAGATGTATAGGCAAAGTAAATGTCAGTAAACTTAATAAATTTAATATTTTGTTTTATTTTTAGGACCCAATATATAATGATTGTTAATTTTTTTTAAGTGAAAGAATAAATAAATAGAGTGAATATATTTTTATTAAAAATAAAGCAATAAAATGGTCTTAGTGTAAATAAAGACACATATTGGCTATTTTGTAAAGTATGAACATTCGAAAAAGGTTCCTATTAAATTACTTTTACTGTTCCCAATCCTATCCGTGATTGAGATTTATCTCACCTCTACTATTCCTATAAAATCACTTTTCCTTTCCTCCATACTCTTCTTCAAGAGCCTTTGTGAACTCCCTTCACATCATCTTTTTTTTTTTTAATTATAATTATTCGGTCTCTTCAAAAAAATAGCACATGAAAATATTCTCACCTTTTTCACTTGCTGCACTAAATCCAACGACTTTCTTTCTTGAGTAAATTATTCTTGTAGAAGAGCAAAACATTAATTCGAAACTTCTATCACTATTTTTGCAAGGAAAAAATGGTTCAAAAGGTATATATAAATTGAGGGAGGTTTTGAATAGAAGATGGCCGTTGTAGTTAGTTTCACAACTACCTAGGATCATGTTGTTTCGGATTTCTATTAATTGGCTGAAAGAGTTTTAGGCGGTGTTTATTGATAGAAGTTGGTAGCTAACAGTCCGCTTAAGTGTTTTTTCTTTTAAATGTAATAGTTTGCTAAAGCATTTTCCTTTCAATGGCGAAGGAGTGCAACGCTTGATTTTTAAATCCTGAAGACGCGAAAAGCACAACGTTTCGCTTTTTATTCCATGTTTTTTGATTGGTAATGTGGCAGATTTTTAAGGGGTCTTTTCTCCTACATGTTGTAACCGCCTTAATAACAAGAAAATGCTTCTGCTATTATATATAGTATATGATATAGATTAGAGAGACTCACACTAGGATTAGGATTAAAAATAATAATTTCTTTAATTAGACTGCAATATTAAAGAGGCTTGCATTCGGATTCCCCAAAAAGAAGGAAAAAAAAAAACTCACATTAGGATTTAAAATATGACAAAATTTAGCTACAAAATTAGTTGTAACTTAAGGTTATAATTTTATTTAATAAAATTTACATTACTAAATATTTTGAAAATCTAACCGTTACATTGCATGTTCTTTACACTTTTAATACACATATCAAATTTTGTGTCAATTAGATATTATTTACTATATGATTTAAAATTATATTTTATGCACAATTTTAAATTATAAAAAGTTGCAATTTTAAAAATTTATTGATAACATAGCTATTGATTTTTAATTTTCTAAAAATTTTGCAAGCATGGAGGATATAAGAAGAAAATGTAATCCAATGGTGGATGTTGCAAAATTCACCTCCAATAAAAATAAATTGAGCAAGGTTCTAGCCTTAGACTATAACTAATTTTTTAACTAAACTTTGTTTTTTTTTAAATATGTATGTGTTCAAACAGTATTAATTCTAAGTGTGCATATATATAAACTTTTGGGAGTTTTACTTTATTAATTTAAGAATTGTGAATTACTTTATAAGTTTTAGTAACTATGCACATGCAATGAGTTGTAAACAACATAAGCACATATGTATGCCTGGTATAACTATTCATAAAAATGTCTGGTATTAATTGTATTTTATTTTATTATGACCATTCAATTTAAAAAATAAAAAAAATTGTTTCTTGCAAAATGTCTATAATGTGTAAATTATTAACTCAATTTCCTATCTCAAAATTTCATTTGATCTTTGGATAATTCGATGCCTACATAATGGGAAGGGGTACATAAGTTAATGAGATTTAAACTCTGATTCTTTTAATATAAGAGAATAGGTTAAGCCATTAAACTACAAGATTCTTAATAACAAATTGCTAGAGTTAAACCAAAAAAATAAACAATGGACTGAGTTTGTCAATTTGTAAACATTGGTAAGACAATTGGTAATAATTTAAATATTTTTCATAAAATAATGTCAAGTAGGGATAACAAAAAAAAATTGCCGTCTTCACCTATAGCTAGGTTCATAGGAAATTTCAATTAATCAAAGAACAAAAGCATTAGAGCAAGAAAGCTACAAAATAAATAAATATAAATGTACGAACTCTATCTAGTTTATAGTACATTAAGCGCACTTCAGGTTTTTTAACTGAGCAATATCACTCTTAGTCCTATGACCGTCGGTTCTATATATGTACCAAGTTTTTTAAGGATTGGACCTCTATTAATTTACAACTTTAAAAATGATACTCTAGGGCATTGGTTTGCATAGTCACGCATTAGCCACTAGTTTGGGAGGGGAGAAAGGAAAATAATGAAAATAATAATTTTAGAATATTTTTCATTTCTCTTATTTTGGAGTTTTAATGGAATGAATAGAAAGTTCATTCCCTCGTTTGTAGTGACGGCTCTATATGCAAGCCAGGGTGGTCATACGACCACCTTGACTTACAAAAAAATGTATATATACACTTGCCAAAAATATATTATATGCTAAACTAACCGATTGTAACTATCCTAATAAAATTTTTGAACACCCTAACTTGAGAATTACAAAATTTTGGGTTTAACAAAAATAAGAGTAATGCTATTACATTCACAATAATTTCACAACAAATCTAATGTGGTAAGTTATTATTGACTCTACTTTGGGCCACATACTAATATTATTTTTTTACTCACTAATAACAGATTTTTGTATAAGATTTATTGTAAAAATATTGTGAACGTAGCATTACTTCAAAATTAATTCAGCTCCCAAACATAATTCTTAATCCCTTTTTTTTAAAGCTTAAATAACAACAATAAATACTAGCCCAAATAACAAACAACATAAATCAAACAAAAACAATACAAGAGCAAACAACAAGAAGTGAAAAAATTATTCAACAAAAAACCTGTTATAAAACAAAAAGATAAAATTTGTAGCTCATTCAACCTATTCAATAAAAATAATTTTTAATCTCATTTTTCCTTAAAAAATGGTACCAAGAAAAATATTGTGGTAATTTAAATTTCTTAATGACCACTGTAAATAAAATTCCTAGAGACGCCACTACTTGTTTGGGAGTTTAAATGGAAGGGAATGGAATGAGCAGGATGAAATACTCATTTCTCTCTATTTCTCCAAAACCTCAAATTTTCATTCCCCTAAAATTGGAAGGAATTGGAGAGAATGAAATTAGATTTAATGAAATTTTTACTAAAATTCTCAAAATACCCTATATAATCAACTTTTTATTTTAAAATAGAGATCTAATAGTAATATTGCTATAAAATGATTTCATTCATTTCTTTATATGCTACTTCCAAACAAGATTACTTACTTTCTATTTCTTTCCATTCCTTTATTTTAAAACATCTAAACAAGATTACTTAAATTTATTCCATTCATTTCCCTTACTTAAATACATTCCATTTATTTCCATTCCTTTAATTTTTTTTAAGAGAGTTTGAACCTATGGCGTCCGCTCCTAACGATAGCTCTATATCATTAAACCAAGACACCAATCGATTTTTGGTGTAGGCGGGGATTGAACCCCAGATCTCTAATTCAATCATAAAAAACTTTATTAGTTGAGCTAACTGAAACCCACAATTTCCATTCCTTTATGATTATTCTGTTTCATTCCTTTATGAACTCCTAAACGAAGGTTAATAGTCCAAACATGGTTTCATCATTGGAGTAATGTTATAGAGACAATGATTTTTACTATATTTTTAACAACAATTAAATTAACAAGGTTTTATATATTAATTCTCATATTAACCTACCACTAATATCATTTTTTGTACCTACCAATAATTTGTTACCTTGGCACTTGTAAAAACTTTTTTGTACCTCAAGACTTATTGTTCATCTTTGTTTATGGCTTTTTTCCCAACATAAACTTTATTTGGACTTGTATATGGGTGAGTGACTTATTATTATTATTATTATTATTATTATTATTATTATTGTGGGTGCCTGAGGACCGACTACGAAATTGAAGAGTTGCAGTACTAATGTGGGGATATCACGTGCCCGAAGAGGAAATTCACCCGAGGAGAGGAGGGGATGAGACAAAGGACTTTGAGGCGTTCCAGGTGGGAAGAATAGTCTGAAGAGAGAGAATCAGTGAAAATAGGGGAAGTTTCCAGATTGGAGTAGCCTGTTGCCTCCACATTAAATGGTGGGCAACAACTTTATCAGTTACATTGATGAGGAAGTGACCTGAACAGTGTAAGTCAGGGCTAAGCAAGCTCCTTCTACCACCTTCTTCAGATGTAAAAAGAGACAAGTGTCATAGGGAGAGATTTGTTAGGTAAAGATGGGAGGTCAAGATGTGAAGGTGGGAGGAGTATATAAGAAAGATAGTGTTTTCAGAGAAAGGGGCGCCAGACACAAGTATCAAGAAATAAAAAAGAAACAAGAAGAACATTGTGAGAAGAGACTAAATAGTGCAACTTTTTGTATAACATTGGCCTCCTCAGATAGGCTTCTCAGGAGACATTTGCTCATCTATTCTATAACATTAGCCCTTTCTACCTTATTTTCATCCACGGGCAAAGCCCCCTCTTGTTGTTTGTTTTACTCTCTTATAAATTTATTGATTTAGGCCAAGATTGAACTATACAACTCACTGTTCTAAGTGGGCCTAGGCCGGCAATTTATTTAGTCCTTACAATTATTATTATTATTAAAAAAATAACAAATTTATATATGATAATTATTGTTTCACACTACTATATATGAAACTTTTCAAACAATGTCCACATTATATATAACGTGTCCATATTTTACACATGATGTAAAAGAGTGTAAACACTATTTAATGTGAAACAATCAAAGAACCTTCTTTCTAAAGAAATGTATAATTTCATCACAGAATAAGTATGGCACACAATCTGTACTTTATCCATTTATTCTTCTATATATTGGTTCCAATTGGCAATGGCCTCAATATATATGCTATAAACCTTTAAAATAGTTCATAATAACATTTCCCTCTCATACATTCACGTGCTCTTCTTGAGTTTTCAAGTGTGCCATTTTCACCAAGCCGCCACAAAATGCATGAGACTATTTCATTTTGGGGATTGGAATACATGAGAGTTTGTGATGAGTAACCCAATGAGGATACTTTCATATCCATCACTTATTTGTTATTTTATTTTCATATCAACATGCATGGTCAGGACCTTTCTCAGCCATAAGAAAAGAAAGGGACAAAACAAAACAAAAAGTAATTGCCTACAGAAGTTAACAGAGTGAGGGTCCAGATAATGGTTGTGGCCTTTGGGATGACAAAATTAGTGTCGGTGTGAAGTTGTTGGTGTCATACTAGTGAATCAATCAAGCTTCAAGTGCCAATGAACTTTACTTAAATTGACACCCGGGTCCCTTTGTCTTTGTGTCTTCTTGTATTGCAAACATTATCTTATAGTGGGTCACTCACAATTATGTGGGCTTTACAAGCGAGAATGTATGGATTTATACTTTCTCCTTTTTGGGATACACAAATTACCTAGCTAAAAAAAACAATTAGCTTCAAAGTGAATATATGTATGGATGTTGGTAAAGAGTAAAGACAACTTTTCAAGATGATAAATAATTGTTGAATAATATCACTTTCAAAATAGGATGTGAAGAGGAAAAATTATGCATGACAGAGCTATCTGGACGGAGGTGGCACGGACAGACGTGGCATGTACGGATTGAACGGTCACGTGGCATCCAGCCCATTATTATGTGGTCTCCAAGGAACCTTAAATGGAAAAACTTGTGACACACAATTTGCCCTGATTTGTAGAGTCCCAACATGAGTAGAATTCTAGAATATACACGCATTAATGAGTATCTTCCCCATAAGGAAAAGACTTGTTTCGCAAGCAAAGGAGTCTGGCTCTACGCGACTATAAAAACCCAAAGACCCTCAAGAAAAAGGTATGCACAATTTCTCTAAAAGCTCATACTCTCTAGTATTGTTGGAGCGCTCTACTGACTTAGCCTTCGGAGGGTCTTTGACCGGTACCACACCGGTACTCTCTGTAAGGTCTTCTTCTTTTTCTGTGTTGGGCAGGTCTGGTATCGAGCGTGTTGGAACCGTGTGGCTCACTGGTGATTTTTTCGGCATCATCAGTTGGCGCCGTCTGTGGGGAATCGAAATTCGTTTTCGTAAGCCATAACAAAAGCTTCTCGGACAAAAGAGTTGCATGGTGCTGACTCGCTCGATGGCAACCACGAACAACGTTCAGGGAGATGAAACTCGCGCAGCGGCCCTCGAGAGGCAGGTTCAGATCTTAGCCGTCGCCGTGGAGCGGCTCACTAAGGAGAACCACGATCTGGAGGGGCAATTACACTAGAAAAACACAGGTCACGGCACTCAAAAGCCGGACCAAGAAGGCACCAGTGCCGATAGGAGAGAAGGAGAGGGGCCAGAAGGCTGTAATGCTCCAAGCAAACCAGAGCGACAAAATTTGAGCATGCCATCCCTCACGGATGCAACTCCACCACATATTGCCGCGGAGGTGCAGGCAATAAAGGAGCAGATGGAGGTTATGATGAACACCCTCAAGGGACGAGTGTCCAGCGACCTTGACGATCTGGTCAACTGCACCGACTCGCCGTTCACTGCAGCTGTCAACTCCTTCCCTCTACCACATAAGTTTCGCATGCCACAGATCGATAGCTACGACGGAGCGAAGGACCCTCTGGACCACTTGGAAACCTTCAAAACCTTGATGCACCTTCAAGGGGTAGCGGATGAGATCATGTGTAGGGCCTTCCCCGCAACGCTGAAGGGAGCTACGAGAATCTGGTTCAGCCAGCTGACGCCTAACTCCATCAGTACTTTCAAGGAGCTAAGTGCCCAGTTCACTTCGCACTTTATTGGAGGGCACAGGTACAAAAAGTCTACTGCGTGCCTGATGAACATTAAGCAACGCGAAGACGAGACTCTGAGGTCCTACATAACCCGCTTCAACAAGAAGGCCCTCTCGATTGATGAAGCAGACGACAAGATACTCGTAGCAGCATTTACTAATGGGTTACGGAAGGGTAAGTTCCTATTTTCACTATATAAGAACGATCCAAAGACCATGTCGAATGTGCTTTACAGGGTCACCAAATACATGAACGCGAAGGATGCGTTGCAGGCACGCGAAGAGAAGCCTAATAAGAGGGAAAGACAAGAAGACACACGATAGGATGAGGAGCGAAAGATGCCAAGAACCGGGGAACGACGGGATGATAGGCGCTCCAAACCCCCTACTGGGAAGTTCACAAGCTTCACACCATTAACAGCCCCGATAGACCAGGTCTTGATGCAGATCAAAGACGAAGAAGCCCTGACGTTCCCTGACAAGCTGAAAGGAGATCCCAGTAAGAGGTCGAGAAACAAGTACTGCCGCTTCCACCGTGACCATGGACACGACACAGCCGACTGCTACGATCTGAAACAACAGATAGAGGCTCTCATAAGACAAGGAAAGCTACAGAGGTTCGTTAGCAAGGAAAGAACCGATCAAGAGCAGGCCTTGCAACGGGAGAATGAGCGCCCTAGACCACCCATAGGAGATATAAGAATGATCGTAGGGGGCACGACTGCTGCAGGATCTTCCAAGAAAGCCCGCAAAACTTACCTCAGAATGGTCCATAACGTCCAACTTACAGGCTCCGTGCCTAAGATAGTGCAGATTGATAACCCTGTCATCGGGTTTTCGGAAGAGGATGCTCGTAAACTTCACCACCCGCATGACGACGCACTTATAGTCAGCCTACAGGTGAGGGACTACAACATACACCGGGTCCTAGTCGACAACGGGAGCTCGGCAGACATCCTATATTACCCAGCGTTCCAGTAAATGAGGATTGATCAAGAACGGTTGGTACCGACGAACGCTCCGCTAGTTGGCTTTGGAGGTACAAAGGTATTCCCATTGGGCGTCGTCACACTTACGGTAACGGTAGGCGATTATCCTCAGCAGATCACTAAGGATGTGACATTCCTCGTGGTCGATTGCTCGTCTGCCTACAATGCCATTCTCGGACGACCCACTCTCAACTCGTGGAAGGCTGCAACATCAACATACCACCTAATGATCAAGTTCCCTACAGATTATGGGGTCGGCAAGTTACAAGGGAATCAGGTGGCTGCACGCGAATGCTACATTGCCATGCTGGAGATGGAAGAACACCAACAAACCATGTGCATAGAAGAGCAACGGACCATAGCGAAGCCAGTTGAAGATCTAGAAGAGGTAACCCTTGATGAATCAAGACCTGAACAGACGACTAGAATGGGGATGTTGGCCAGCCAGCCAATGCGTCAAACCCTCGCAAGTTGAATGTGAACCCGCATGGAACACGGAGCACCTACGGAAATACTACCAGTAGAGATAATATAAAGAACAAGGATGCTCCTTAATTTTTCGGTTTATTTAGTTTACTACTACTACTAGTTTTACTTGGACAAATTTTGCTACAATGTTTTTTATGTGCCTTTTTAAGCCCAAGGGGGCAGGTACTTCTCTACAAATGCATGTTTTAATTTTTTGGAAGAACATTCAAACTCAACTATGTTTTACTGCTTAAAATTCTAGCAAGTCCACAAAGTGGACGGACCCCTTAGAGGGTGAAAACTCTAGTCCACAAAGTGAACGAACCCCCTAGAGGGTAAAAAATTATCAAGTCCACAAAGTGGGCGGACACCCTAGAGGGTGAAAATTCTACATAGTCTACAAAGTGGACGGATTCCCTAGACGGTGAAACTTCTACATAGTCCACAAAGTGGACGGACTCCCTAGAGAAAAAAATATCAATTCCACAAAGTGGACGGACACCCTAAAGGGTGAAAACTCTAGTCCACAAAGTGGACGGACCCCCTAGAGGGTAAAAAATTATCAAGTCCACAAAGTGGACGGACACCCTAGAGGGTGAAAATTCTAGCCCACAAAGCAGATGGACCAATAGCAAGTGGAAAATTCTATAGTTCACAAAGTGGACGGACCCCTTAGCGGGTGAAAAAAAAAAAGGGGGGGGGTTGCATGTCCGTCCATGAACAAAAATGGACGGACAAAAAAAAAAAAAAAAAAAAAAAGGGGTTGCATGTCCGTAAAAAAAAAAAAAAAAAAAAAAAGGGTGGACGGATGCATGTCCATGAATAAAAAAAAGGGGGTGGACGGATGCAAAAAAAAAAAAATACAAAAAGGTGGACGGATGCATGTCCATGAAAAAAAAAAAGGTGGACGGATGCATGTCCATGAATAAAAAAAAGGGGGTGGTCGGATGCAAAAAAAAAGAAAAGAAAAAGTGGACGGATGCATGTCCATGAAAAAAAAAAAAAATGGATGGACACACACACAAAAGTAGACGGATAAAATACCTTAGAATGGGACGCTAGTAGAGGACTACAACGCATCCCGAAGGTTGAAAGTTCGGACATCACGCGTCCTGGGGGCCATAGGACGCCCAATCCTACGTATAAGCATAAAACAAATGCCAACGCTTCAGCAAGACCTCGGGCTAAACAATACAAAAGGAAGCCGACGGACACCTAGTCCTCATCCCAATGGGATGGATCGACAACCGAGGATACCGACGATCAAGGATGCCAACGGCACCTAATTCTCCTACAAAATTTAAGTCCTTCTACCTACGGGTGGAAGAACAAACCAAGCCACTCACAAGTGCCTTGGTACAAAATTTATGTCCTTCTACCTACGGGTGGAAGGACGAACCAAGCCACTCACAAGTG